>OZ020244.1:4216520-4554586 GCA_963971285.1 Astropecten irregularis | reverse complement strand
CTTTATTTCGGAAAAATTAAATTTATGGTATTTTAATGGATTTAAAAGGAAACTAATAGTTGAAAACGACATGTCAGACAGTGCAAAAGTTGTGTCCGTCAATATTTTCTGCCTACAGTTCACTTTAGCGACATTTAAAGTACAAAATTGCAACGGCATGACGCCATCTTGGATTTCGCTATATATAGTGCATAAAGTATTTTATTTCCTTATAAAACCGCCTTTAAGACAAAGGGAAGTGGTCACTGACCATGAATCTGCAAAAACAATTGAACAAAATTGAACCCTTTTCGATATACAGGCCAATCTTGGAAGAGGGGCGGCCATTTTGTTTATGTAGTTTTAGCACGGTATCCATTGTATTGCATGCATGGATCGATATGCATCGCAGTTCCTTTTTGAATATTACAAGTCTTCAAAGTAAGCAAGGAGCAATCGTTGAATACTTCAAGATTGTTGAGTTCACAGCCAGGGGTTGTGAGGGGTGGCCAGGGCTATGCGACAATTTATTTCGGGGGGGGGGGGGGGTGGAACAAGAAGGCTAACAAGAATTGGTCCAGCCAGTGGACTCTACTAGCTAGGGTTAGGCTCGCTAGGGTTAGGCTCGCTAGGGTTAGGGCAACTAGGGTTAGGGCAACTAGGGTTGGACTATTTTTGAGGACTCTTCGCATCTTGTTTGCAAGACTGATGTTTTTATAAAGTTTTTTCCCCGGTTTGGGGGATAGTTGACTGACTTGGGGTCAAAGAAAAGGTGCTTGATGAAGCAAACGCGCAAAAATAACACTAGCCAACAGTTGCTACCCTCGTCTCGGGTAACCCTCTCTGCTATGCTCCTTTGTCTTTGCATGAATATGAAGAACTTCACTAAAAAGGCTGAAAAACAAGCACAAACAAATGAAAATCCTAACCTATATTTGTTTGGCCCAAATAATTCAAACTCAGTCCACTCCAAAGCGAAAATACAGTTATTTACGCAGGGGAATCCCCAAGCATTTACACGCACGCGCGTTGACTATGGTAAACATGGCCGCCGTATGCTTTATTTCGGAAAAATTAAATTTATGGTATTTTAATGGATTTAAAAGGAAACTAATAGTTGAAAACGACATGTCAGACAGTGCAAAAGTTGTGTCCGTCAATATTTTCTGCCTACAGTTCACTTTAGCGACATTTAAAGTACAAAATTGCAACGGCATGACGCCATCTTGGATTTCGCTATATATAGTGCATAAAGTATTTTATTTCCTTATAAAACCGCCTTTAAGACAAAGGGAAGTGGTCACTGACCATGAATCTGCAAAAACAATTGAACAAAATTGAACCCTTTTCGATATACAGGCCAATCTTGGAAGAGGGGCGGCCATTTTGTTTATGTAGTTTTAGCACGGTATACATTGTATTGCATGCATGGATCGATATGCATCGCAGTTCCTTTTTGAATATTACAAGTCTTCAAAGTAAGCAAGGAGCAATCGTTGAATACTTCAAGATTGTTGAGTTCACAGCCAGGGGTTGTGAGGGGTGGCCAGGGCTATGCGACAATTTATTTCGGGGGGGGGGGGGGGGTGGAACAAGAAGGCTAACAAGAATTGGTCCAGCCAGTGGACTCTACTAGCTAGGGTTAGGCTCGCTAGGGTTAGGCTCGCTAGGGTTAGGGCAACTAGGGTTAGGGCAACTAGGGTTGGACTATTTTTGAGGACTCTTCGCATCTTGTTTGCAAGACTGATGTTTTTATAAAGTTTTTTCCCCGGTTTGGGGGATAGTTGACTGACTTGGGGTCAAAGAAAAGGTGCTTGATGAAGCAAACGCGCAACAATAACACTGTCCAACAGTTGCTACCCTCGTCTCGGGTAACCCTCTCTGCTATGCTCCTTTGTCTTTGCATGAATATAAAGAACTTCACTAAAAAGGCTGAAGAACAAGCACAAACAAATGAAAATCCTAACCTATATTTTTTGGCCCAAATAATTCAAACTCAGTCCACTCCAAATCGAAAATACAGTTATCTACGCAGGGGAATCCCCAATCATTTACACGCACCCGCGTTGACTATGGTAAACATGGCCGCCGTATGCTTTATTTCGGAAAAATCAAATTCATGGTAATTTTAATGGATTTAAAAGGAAACTAATAGTTGAAAACGACATGTCAGACAGTGCAAAAGTTGTGTCCGTCAATATTTTCTGCCTACAGTTCACTTTAGCGACATTTAAAGGACAAAATTGCAACGGCATGACGCCATCTTGGATTTTGCTATATATAGTGCATAAAGTATTTTATTTCCTTATAAAACCGCCTTTAAGACAAAGGGAAGTGGTCACTGACCATGAATCTGCAAAAACAATTGAACAAAATTTAACCCTTTTCGAAATACAGGCCAATCTTGGAAGAGGGGCGGCCATTTTGTTTATGTAGTTTTAGCACGGTATACATTGTAATGCATGCATTGATCGATATGCATCGCAGTTCCTTTTTGAATATTACAAGTCTTCAAAGTAAGCAAGGAGCAATCGTTGAATACTTCAAGATTGTTGAGTTCACAGCCAGGGGTTGTGAGGGGTGGCCAGGGCTATGCGACAATTTATTTCGGGGGGAAGGGGTGGGGGGATGGGTCGAACAAGAAGGCTAACAAGAATTGGTCCAGCCAGTAGACTCTACTAGCTAGGGTTAGGCTCGCTAGGGTTAGGGCAACTAGGGTTGGACTATTTTTGAGGACTCTTCGCATCTTGTTTGCAAGACTGATGTTTTTATAAAGTTTTTTTTCCGGTTTTGGGGATAGTTGACTGACTTTGGGTCAAAGAAAAGGTGCTTGATGAAGCAAACGCGCAACAATAACACTGGCCAACAGTTGCTACCCTCGTCTCGGGTAACCCTCTCTGCTATGCTCCTTTGTCTTTGCATGAATATAAAGAACTTCACTAAAAAGGCTGAAGAACAAGCACAAACAAATGAAAATCCTAACCTATATTTTTTGGCCCAAATTATTCAAACTCAGTCCACTCCAAAGCGAAAATACAGTTATTTACGCAGGGGAATCCCCAAGCATTTACACGCACGCGCGTTGACTATGGTAAACATGGCCGCCGTATGCTTTATTTCGGAAAAATTAAATTTATGGTAATTTTAATGGATTTAAAAGGAAACTAATAGTTGAAAACGACATGTCAGACAGTGCAAAAGTTGTGTCCGTCAATATTTTCTGCCTACAATTCACTTTAGCGACATTTAAAGGACAAAATTGCAACGGCATGACGCCATCTTGGATTTCGCTATATATAGTGCATAAAGTATTTTATTTCCTTATACAACCGCCTTTAAGACAAAGGGAAGTGGTCACTGACCATGAATCTGCAAAAACAATTGAACAAAATTTAACCCTTTTCGAAATACAGGCCAATCTTGGAAGAGGGTCGGCCATTTTGTTTAAGTAGTTTTAGCACGGTATCCATTGTAATGTATGCATGGATCGATATGCATCGCAGTTCGTTTTTGAATATTACAAGTCTTCAAAGTAAGCAAGGAGCAATCGTTGAATACTTCAAGATTGTTGAGTTCACAGCCAGGGGTTGTGAGGGGTGGCCAGGGCTATGCGACAATTTATTTCGGGGGGGGGGGGGGGTGGAACAAGAAGGCTAACAAGAATTGGTCCAGCCAGTGGACTCTACTAGCTAGGGTTAGGCTCGCTAGGGTTAGGTTCGCTAGGGTTAGGGCAACTAGGAATAGGGGAACTAGGGTTGGACTATTTTTGAGGACTCTTCGCATCTTGTTTGCAAGACTGATGTTTTTATAAAGTTTTTTCCCCGGTTTTGGGGATAGTTGACTGACTTGGGGTCAAAGAAAAGGTGCTTGATGAAGCAAACGCGCAAAAATAACACTAGCCAACAGTTGCTACCCTCGTCTCGGGTAACCCTCTCTGCTATGCTCCTTTGTCTTTGCATGAATATGAAGAACTTCACTAAAAAGGCTGAAAAACAAGCACAAACAAATGAAAATCCTAACCTATATTTGTTTGGCCCAAATAATTCAAACTCAGTCCACTCCAAAGCGAAAATACAGTTATTTACGCAGGGGAATCCCCAAGCATTTACACGCACGCGCGTTGACTATGGTAAACATGGCCGCCGTATGCTTTATTTCGGAAAAATTAAATTTATGGTATTTTAATGGATTTAAAAGGAAACTAATAGTTGAAAACGACATGTCAGACAGTGCAAAAGTTGTGTCCGTCAATATTTTCTGCCTACAGTTCACTTTAGCGACATTTAAAGGACAAAATTGCAACGGCATGACGCCATCTTGGATTTCGCTATATATAGTGCATAAAGTATTTTATTTCCTTATAAAACCGCCTTTAAGACAAAGGGAAGTGGTCACTGACCATGAATCTGCAAAAACAATTGAACAAAATTGAACCCTTTTCGAAATACAGGCCAAACTTGGAAGAGGGGCGGCCATTTTGTTTATGTAGTTTTAGCACGGTATCCATTGTAATGCATGCATGGATCGATATGCATCGCAGTTCCTTTTTGAATATTACAAGTCTTCAAAGTAAGCAAGGAGCAATCGTTGAATACTTCAAGATTGTTGAGTTCACAGCCAGGGGTTGTGAGGGGTGGCCAGGGCTATGCGACAATTTATTTCGGGGGGGGGGGGGGGGTGGAACAAGAAGGCTAACAAGAATTGGTCCAGCCAGTGGACTCTACTAGCTAGGGTTAGGCTCGCTAGGGTTAGGTTCGCTAGGGTTAGGGCAACTAGGGTTAGGGCAACTAGGGTTAGGGCAACTAGGGTTGGACTATTTTTGAGGACTCTTCGCATCTTGTTTGCAAGACTGATGTTTTTATAAAGTTTTTTCTCCCGGTTTTGGGGATAGTTGACTGACTTGGGGTCAAAGAAAAGGTGCTTGATGAAGCAAACGCGAAACAATAACACTGGCCAACAGTTGCTACCCTCGTCTCGGGTAACCCTCTCTGCTATGCTCCTTTGTCTTTGCATGAATATAAAGAACTTCACTAAAAAGGCTGAAAAACAATCACAAACAAATGAAAATCCTAACCTATATTTTTTGGCCCAACAAATTCAAACTCAGTCCACTCCAAAGCGAAAATACAGTTATTTACGCAGGGGAATCCCTAAGCATTTACACGCACGCGCGTTGACTATGGTAAACATGGCCGCCGTATGCTTTATTTCGGAAAAATCCAATTTATGGTAATTTTAATGGATTTAAAAGGAAACTAATAGTTGAAAACGACATGTCAGACAGTGCAAAAGTTGTGTCCGTCAATATTTTCTGCCTACAGTTCACTTTAGCGACATTTAAAGGACAAAATTGCAACGGCATGACGCAATCTTGGATTTCGCTATATATAGTGCATAAAGTATTTTATTTCCTTATAAAACCGCCTTTAAGACAAAGGGAAGTGGTCACTGACCATGAATCTGCAAAAACAATTGAACAAAATTTAACCCTTTTCGAAATACAGGCCAATCTTGGAAGAGGGGCGGCCATTTTGTTTATGTAGTTTTAGCACGGTATCCATTGTAATGCATGCATATAATTAAAAATACTCAGAAGTTTCTGAGGCAACCGACCAATACGGCAAAATAAAGGTGAAAACTTAAATTTTCATTTCAATTTTCTATAGGTTAACCGATGACTTTTTGCCGAAAAGTACATTCAAAGAAAAATATTCCTAAAACGTCGAATTGACCGGTGACAGACCAAAAATACTACCCCTCCACTACAGGGCAAAAATACAGAGAATTTATGGCCTGATTTCATCCAAACGGCTCAAAGGTGAAAGTCCAAACTCTGGTGATCGGATTCCATCCATTTTGTCTACAAGACTTACCACGTAGGGCTCACCAGACGCTTTAAGAGAAAAGATTTTGAGGGTATACAAAAAATTAATGAGCTCCGCGGGCCGATTTGGGCCTATTTACTGGTCTGCACCCTTATATATCGATGGTTCTGGTGCATAACTGCGTACCGCGTAACGGCCGGAACCGCGCGGTTTGTGCGATCGTTCTAAATAAGCGCTTGAATGTTTAGGTTCGTTTTTGTCCTACATAAAATCTTCGCGTCCTGCATGACGGATATAGCTCCCATTGGTTTGTGCACGGGTGCGTCATCTACGGCCTGTTTGTTTCGGACGAATCCTCGGATCCACCTCCTATGCAGGGTACGCTAAAATGGGATCCGGATCCGAAGGATTCATGATCCTTTGCGTGAAACAAACATGCCCCTAGTTTTTATATAATCTATGGGAGCCGGAGCCGGAAAAGGGCCCTGGAATAGACAGATTCTTGGTCTGGGAACCAGACTACTCCTCTTATTGGTCCTCTTGTACCGTCCCCTCCAAAGAAAAGACCAACAAAACAAAACAACAATTAAAACAAGGGGAATTATTTTTTCATGTCTGACACGTGCAAAATTGGTCATTTCTAAACGAAGAATCGTTTAAAAAAAAAGTAATTTTGTCATTTAGAAATATAGTATTTTGCAGGATTGTAAAATTGTATGTGAATATTCAGAAAATTCGCAATGAGTTGGCATCGGCTCCATGCGATAATAATACATTGGTGATTTTGATTCCGCAGGTGTCCCTGTTTGTAATGATGCAGGGCCTCTTGGTATGAAGAATGACAGCATTCCGGATAGCAGCATCACAGCTTCATCTGTATATAGCGATTCCTATTTGGCTCATTATGCACGTCTTGATAATCCCGGTAAGTTACATGATGATACCTACCACAGTAGTCAATGCAACCTTGTCTGCATCGTACTTCCCAACCACTGCAGCTCAAAGGATCACACAGTGTTCAATAAGATTACAAAGGACTGTATAAAGAAATGAGGAAACTGTCATATAGTCAACCAGTTTCAGAGACTCGAAAAGAAGAACTGCAACCTACATTGAATCATACAATCATTTCAAATAGCTGAGATACATGAATGTCTTGATATTAGACTGTGATTGTCACTTTCTGTGGTTGTGCAGATGAGGCCTGGTTTCCTAACAGCAACACCAATGAATGGATACAAGTCAGCTTCAATGCTCCGGTGTTCATCACTGGCCTCATCACTCAAGGAGCAGGTGGATATGGCGGGTGGGTAAAGGAGTACGAGGTCATGTACAGCAATGACGGTCAATCATGGGCTACCGTGACTGATGCTGATGACACACCAACCAAGGTCCGTTTATACAAATGTTGCCTCAAACGGCTCCTTCATTTTATAGCATTCCAGTTGAGATTAGAAGTTCTGTGTTTCATTCATTTTGTTTTGAATGAATGTCGCTACGGTGTTCCAGAGGTCGTTGGTTCGAATCCCGCTCTAGTCAATTTCCCTTTGTGCACTTTTCAATGACTTTCATTTATTTTGTTTTTGAATGGATGCCGGTACGGCGTTCCGGAGGTCGTTGGTTAGAATCCCGCTCCAGTCCATTTTCCTTTGTGCACTTTTCAATGACTTTCATTTATTTTGTTTTTGAATGAATGCTGGTACGGTATTCCGGAGGTCGTTGGTTCAAATCCCGCTCAAGTCCATTTTCTTTTGTTCACTTTTCAATGACCTTCATTTATTTTGCTAAAAATGTTTTTAAAATAAAAAAAGTTAAAATCTATGAAAGGAAATGCAAGTATTTTTTTTGCCTTCCCGCCATCCGCAAAAACAAAAATAAAAAAATATAACTATTTGACAATTTAACGAGCGAGAGCGATGATTATATTTGTTTGTCAAATTATCCAAAAACCTGAATTGCAATGAAAGTGATTTAGACCTTTCAGTTCAGACTGCTAACGACCCGAAAAATGAACTTATTGCATGTACAGTAAATCCATTCAATAATTCAATAATCATTCATTTCTTCATTATGTTTCATTGACAGTTCGTTGGTAACACCGATACCACGAGCCACGTGGAGGTGACTTTCATGACGGCCTTGTATACCAAGATCATACGAATCGCCCCCACTGCCTGCAGTGGTGTATACTGTCCCTTGCGCTTTGAGCTGATTGGTTGCTATTAATCACAGCAAACCAATCAGATTAAAGAATGGTAATCACTATTCAGATGATTGCACCATTCAAATTAATTGAATGAATGCAATGATCACACTGAAGCACTTCAGTGCTATGATAGCACACAATAAGATTCATATCATTGCGAGTTAGTTGTTTGATGTGTATAATACATGTATTGTGTGGTAAAATATATTATTACTAATATATTGCTTTATATGACTACTTATTGATTTTTTTGAACATTTAAATCTGAAAAAATATTGTCAAGCTTGAATACGATCCTGTTGCTTGATTATACCGCCCTCTTGTGTTGCAAATACTTTTTGGAAAGACCGTTCAGTAGACTTCAAACACGAGGACTATATTTAACCTGGTCGCTGTGATAAAATTAATCAGCGTTGTGTAGAAGCTTTACACAGACCAACCAGACTGATGAAAGTCACTAGAGATTTCGCACACTGCATTTGAATTGAAATTGTACTGCAAAAACCTTGGTCAATTCTTTTGGTCCATTTTGTTGGGCAAAGTAATTTCCTCATTTTTTGGTTGAGACTTGCCCAACAAAATTGATATTTCCTGTTATTAGGCAATTATGTACTCAACTTTGTCATGCAAGTGAAACAAACGTTTGGCAAAATGTTGGGTAAATAATGTTTTAATTTGTATTCATCTCATTGGATCATTCCGGCTTTGCTTTTAAACCCCGCCCACGTGTGTTTTACATACCGCATGTGACTGAGTTTGGGCAAGGCTTTCATGGTCACCTGATTAAAAGGCGTCATGCAATTGGTCAATACCCACAGTTTGATTGAGAAGACGGAAGGGTCCATTTTTGGTCACATCATGGTTACATTATTCCACATAAATTGGGAATATTTTTGTCTTCATACTTTGAATTCATCCCATCTGTTGGTCAACATTGTGCAAGAGATTGGGCAAAGATATATTGATCAACCATTTGGCGAAGTTCCTGCTTTCGCGTGTCATGACTCATGATGTCCTTTGAATCATACTTGCATACGGGACATGCATGTTGTGCATAATACTTGTGCACATCGCATTGACAAGCAGCCGATTTCACGAAATGTTGCGTACCTTTAATGTAGCCTAAGTTTCGTGAAACGGGCATAACTTGTGCAATCAAAGGCAGGAAATGTTGCGTAACTTACGCAACATTTTGTTGCATCATTTCAAGTCATTTTCAGGATGGCGCGAGTGGTTGTTGCAAGGACGTCGTATCCTTGGCGTCCCTGCATTCCGAATCAGGTTGCTCAAGGGTTACAGACAATTGTGAGGGTTAGTTTTTCTTTATATTTGATTAAGTTTTGATTTCTGGTGTCGTTGCGAAATTTTTGCTAATTTGCAAGTAAAATGATACCGTGATATGAATGGAGCAGGAGTAGAGATAGGCCTACGATTACATGCTGCAACGTTTCACATAGCATTACGGCACCCTGACAAGTCACATTGCTATACAGACTCACAGAAAGCATTCTACGTTTTTTTTTCTATGGGTTTTGAAATAATTGGTAGCTGAAATTGATGAAACGCTGCAGCACCCATTGCTATACTCCTACCCCACAGCTCAAAATAATGAATGTCCGTATCACAATGTTACTTGCAACATAAGAACTGAACAGGAATACAAAACTCCATAAATACAGAGAAACTAACCATTAGTTGGTAAAAAAAAAAAAGATTAAAAATCCCAAACAATTTGTCCGTTTTAACTATTTATTTGGTTATTATAATATATTTTGAGCAACACTGTAATAAGCTAGAAATCCTCAACAATTGGTCCAGCAATATTAATTAAAATGAGCAACATTATTATACCGATATGTTGGTTAAAATATTTACCCAACTTCGTTGGTCACAATTTTATTTTAGTGAGTTCATATAAGACCTAATACGGTTGTCAAAATCTTACCAATATTTTTTTCAGTAACTTTAGATTTCGGATTCAAGACTTTAAATCAATCAAAAATATGCCGACATTTTGAAAATAATAAAAGCAGCATGAAATGATATCTGTGTTTACACGAAGAGACACATTTGGCCGAAATTGATTTTTTTTTTTTCAGTTTCTCCCAAAATCGGTGAAGGGTATTGCGACGGATGTTTTTGACGAATTCGTTTTGTCAAATTCAAATGAAGTCATTCAGACCCTGAGATTTACTAATTGGGAAATGTGTGCGTATTTGCATCAGGGAGATTGTGAGCTTTCACCAAGAGACAAAATACACTCATTCAACTCCAAAATAATAGTTCGCCTCCAAGAGTTTGCAACGCGTTGGCCAATCACAACGCACTGAATTTGTCGACAGATTCCGCGCATTGTGATTGGCCAACGCTTTGCAACCTCTTGGAGGCACACTATTTAGTACAGCCTGATTAATTGACTTTTAATTAGTACACCATGTACGTAAGTGTAATATTTTTACCTTACTATCACTGAGGAAATATAATCAAAATATCCTCTAGTAGGCGAAATGTTTTTTAAAAGGGGGCCAACTTTAAAGTCGATTTCAAAACAAACTTCTTTCTTCGTGTAAACACTGAAGGCTTTTTTGGTCAATATTTCTGCAAAAAAAAATCAGTATACACACCAGCATTTATTAAAAATGCATTTATATTTCGAGGTATCTTGTACGTGAACTTTTGAAAATATATTAGGAAATTTCTCTAGCTAGGATCTTTCTCAAAGGCTAAAATGGTCAGAGTTGGGAGGGCCTGACGTTTTGGTCCTAGCAGGGTGTTTCTCAAAGGCTAAATGCTGTAGCCTTTGAGAAATATCCTGCTAAGATCGGAACGTCAGCCCCTCCTAACTCCAAGCATTTTCCTTTTCTTGTCATTATTTTGGTGGAAAAACTTGCATTGTTTAATACTTGTCACTAGTAATAGATTGCTAATGTTCAAATGTTGCACTACCTACACACTAAAGTTACACCACACACACCAAACCCAGGAACGTAAACCAAAAAACAACATGAACTTGAATATGGACATTAAAGGTAGTATCATAGTTTGGTAGCATACCGAAACAGAAATCTCCACAGATTTACCTATATAACTTGCAGGGTACAAAGATGATGATGGTAGAAACATACCGTTAGAAATGTTCCGCCTGAAATGGTGTATTTATCCAGAAAAGAGGGAAAACCAGTGACCAAAAACAATTTTGATCTTGTAAAGATAAAAAATAACGGGGAAAACATTTTCAAAATACTGTGGGCGTTTTCATTGTTTTCCCAAAAAGTGGGAACCTTATTGGACTAAAAATTTCACAGATGACTCTTAGGCCCACTGTATCTTTCTTGATATTTTTGCACAGGAATTTTCATTTCTTTGACAAAAAACAAAGTATGATATTACCTTTATCCGGACCAATTGAGCAACAGCATGGACTTGTTGAATATCTGATACGGACCTAAATTTCCTGACCAAAATCTTACGCTCACCAACCATGTAAACTTTAAAAAAAAAAATTAATAATAACTAGAAATGTGTTTGCGCTGACAAAAACTAGAATGTGTTCGAAGCTTAATGTGTTGCCTTAATCTTGTAAATTATTATAAGCAATTGCACTTAAAAAAAAGTTAAAAATTAAAGGTACAGTACAGGATTGGTGACATACCCAAACAGAAATGTTCACATATTTGCGTATACCTTCAGGATATGCAGATCAATAAAATATGTCCGCTTGAAATGGTGTATGTATCCACAAAATAGTAGCACAAAGACCGAAAACAGTTTTCACTGTTAAATACAGTTTCCGATAATGACATGAGCTTAACATTTCACAGATTTGTTTATATTCCATGACAAATCGAATTATGAACAGTCTGTAGCTGTTCTGTGATCTTTACCAATCCTGTATTATGCCTCTAAGTGTGTGTATGTGTAAGCCGACATCGGATTATTAATATAATGGTCGTCTTTTCGTAATTTATTCACGGCTTGGAAGCCTGATTTGACCCATTTTCAGGTTGCTTGGAAAATACATATTTGTGTCTAAGCTTCAAAGCGCATACAAATACTAAACTTCACATTATAAGGTTGCACTATTAACCTAAATAGGCTAATATAACTATACGCCAACCTTATTATCATAATTTGTGTACCCTCGACTATTGTTGAATAACAGTTTCTTTGGGTCGTGAAATTGTTATGTGGCGTGATTATGATAAGTTATCAACAACTTGGGGTACTGTGCTTCAATGTTTGAGGAGACTTTGTAATCATTGGCTCTGAAGTTGAGTCTATTTTGCCGACGAAGCGAAGGGATGCTTCTTGAAAACCGATGGCAAACTTGCCGAAAATTTAAAAGAATTTGAAAGATTAAAGGTATTACCATACTTTGGTACGAAACCAAAACAGAAATAATCACAAATTTACCTATAACTTACAGAATATAAAGATGGTGCTGGTGGTGCTGGTACAAAAATTCCCTTTACATTTTTTCCGCCTGAAATGCTGTATTTATCAAGAAATTAGTAAAAGCCACGACCGAAAATAATTGTGATCTTTAAAAAAATCACTGTTTTCACAAAGGGGGCACCGTATATTGAACTGGAAATTAACTGTATCTTTCTTGATATTTTTGTCCATGAATCTGCATTTCTTTGACAAAAACCAAAGTATGATATTACCTTTAAGATTTGAATTTACAATAATTGTCAGTATTGTTGCAAAACCCAAGAGACTCTAGTCTTGGTTCAAGACGGTATTGGTGTGGATACCCGAACCGCACTGACCATACGTATGTACGTACAGGTAATCCGCACATACGTACGCACGGAGCTATCACTAATACCTGAATGGGGCATTTCCACTGCGAAGTTAGTCTTGGTTCACGACGTTGCTGTGGGTATCCGGGTCGTGTTCGAGTTTCCACACAAACAACGTCGTGAACCAAGTCTACTGCGAAGTTGATACTATGGTCAGTGGAAGTATAGGCTTGGGATTTATTTTGCTGCCACCATTTTGCGTTTGAAGTGAAATGAAGGGCTTGAGATACATGGCGAAGCTGGAGCCTTTCTCCGGCTTCGTCATGTGGCCTTTCAGTTTGTTTTGGGGCCCAAAAATGAATAACTCTTGCGGAATAAGTCCCTATCCTAGCCTCAAGCCTCATTTCGTAGGGGTGCACGACACTAAATGACCCCTTTTGACCTTAGTGAAAACACCCCCAACTTCAGAGTTAAAAAACCTCATCCAGGATTTTCTCAGTTTTTGGTGCAATGCTAGGAGTTTGAACCCTAATCTACCCAATTCTTTTCATTTTGTTTGTTAGCAAATTAATTGTTTTGCTAATTACCCCAAGAAAATGCACACCTTTTTCAATTACCGTCTTGCTAACAGTTTTCATGAAGCAACCCTAACTCTAGATATTCAAAACAATGTAGGGCCAGATTTTAAACCAGAATTTCTCAAGTTTCCACAACAGGCTGAAGCACTGAACCCCCAGGTTGTGGTAACCAGTCATAATTACACAATATATTAATTGCATGACCCCCCCCCCCCCCGCCAAAAAAAAAATTATAATAACAATAATAATAATAAAAATTATTAACAAAAATATATTAAAAAAAATTGCATTTTAATTACATTTATTAAGTGTATACAATGGTGCACCGTGAGTTCATTGCCCTCAAGTCAATAGCGCCCTCAATCTTAATCTTACACTGGAGAAAATCACATGTCACGTTGATATTTCTATGGGTGCAGACCAGGGGTGCGTTCCGCTTGCGCGAACGTTGCCACCGTTTGCCAACGTTTGCAAACAATTTCGGGTGGAACGAGTTGTGCGCCGCTAACGTTGGCGGGTGTTAGCAACAGTCGGCGAACATATTTCTGAGATGTTCGCGAATGTTCGCGTGTCATTTAAAAATGGTCGATATTTCCAAGATGGCAGAACGGTAAGCAGACGACGTATTTTTTTGTGTGACGAAAGTAAAAACTGCAGTTTTTAAGATTGAAAATTTATCAAGTTCTTCACAAATTGCACCATAGATAATTGGTACTTAATGATATGCTGCAGTACAAGTACTATCAGAAATTTCATCAATTATTTTGGACGCTGCAGGCATTCGACGCCATCTTGGTTACGACTGGACACCGCCATTTTACGGTTGTGTTCCACGCGCGCTCACATCGGTTCCGGTTGTACGCAAACGTTGCCGCAAACGTTGAGACATGTTCGCGCAAGCGGAACGCACCCCAGTAAATAAATTCCCATAGGCTCCCATGCTAAAAAGCCAATTAAAAAAAAAATATCAAAAATACTCAGACGTTTCTCAGACACTCAAGCTATACACCAAAATGAAGCTGAAAACTTCAATTTTCATTTTCGTTTTCATTTTCTACAGGGTAACCAATGACTTTTTGAGAAAAATCCATCCAAAGGAAAATACCCTGAAAACGGCCATGTTGACTGGTGCCAGACTAAAAAAAAATGTACCCCTCCCCTACAGGCCCAAGAAAAGCGAGTTTAAGGCCAGAATTCATCCAAACAGCTCAAAGTTGAAAGTCCAAACTCTGGCGACCGGGTTCCATCCATTTTCTTTGCAAGACTTTACATGGAGGGCTCAGCAAATGGTTTTATAGAAAAAGATTTTGAGGGTATACACAAAATTAATGAGCTCCGCGGACTGATCTGGACCTATTTACTGGTCTGCACCCCTATACATTTTGAGGCGTTTTATTAGGAAAAGTTTCGGATTTCCTGTGCACTTTATCATAAGAATGACTATGTTATTTATCATTAACAGTTGTATAATGTGGATTTAATGATTCAAATAAATATAATGTGTTAAAATATTTATGATGTGAGCTCGCTGAATATTGAAAATGTTTATGTGATTTGTATGAACATTATTAACTACGACATGTGACGTTCATTTGGCTCCACTATCAATATCCTACCCGAGTCCAATTAAAAATGGAGCCGGGGGCCTTTCTCAAAGCTCGGCTCCGGCTCAGGCTCCAGCTTCGTCTCTATAAATTATGATGAAAATATAGGTTGTGGTTTTTCATTGAAGCTCTTTTTCTTCTATTTCAAACCAGAGAATTTACTTCCGAACCGCAGTCAAAAGCCTCTATTTTGAGACTTGTTATTTGAGAATAGATTCACGAGCCGGAGCCGGAGCCCAGCTTTGAGAAAGACCCTCGTAACCATATAGATATTGTTTTGACAATTCCAAATTCTACATAAGGCTAGGCCTATACAGGGTGTCCCAGAAAAAAACGCAACACTGTGTCGGGACCCATTATGTTAAAATTGAACTGTTTATCACTTCAAGATTCAGATATGTGATAAAACCATGTCTTGGCTATCACCATGTAGAATTTAAGCATGGGGCTGAAATTGGCGAAAATATGACCAATTGAAAGAGTACTCCTTAAAAACAAATTTGCAAGGATATCGCGCATAGTGGTCAAAACACACATAATGTGTATGAAAGAAAGATGAAAATCGGATTTTGAGGTTTGGTAATTCAGTCTTAGTCTTTTCCCAAAATTTTCATCAAATTTTGCTCTAAAATTCTACAAGTCATGGTGATAGCCAAGACATAGTTGTATCACATATCTGAATCTTGAAGTGATACCCAGTTTAATGTTTATATAATAGTTCTCGACACAAGTATTGCGGGGTTTTTTGGGGACACCCTGTCTATAGATTTTTATAATAATTACTCTATGGCCGGGTATGTTTTTATCACAATACACTACAACCTCAATAAAAATCTGTGTCTCGTCATGGTGCTTTGTAATTTAAAAGAAGCAGAAAAACAAACGAATTAATAAACATAATTATGGCAAAATGAACAACAACAAAAACATGATTTCAAATTCTGCAAATAGGCCCACAGAGCTTTATTTTTGGTACAGCTTTAAAGGTACATGTAGAGTCATACTTAGGTAAGAACTCAAAACGTTCGCAGATTTATTTATAACTTTTAGGGTATGAAGATGGTGGTGGTAGAAACATACCGTTAACATTTTTTTCGCCTGGAATGGTGTATTTATCCAGAAATTAGTATAAAAAAAAAAGACCGAAAATCTTTTTGATCAAAAAAGATCAAAAATAAAAGAGAAAAGACTTAAGAAATACTTCGGCTGTTTTTCACTGTTTTCTCAAAAAGTGGGCACCGTATGGGACTGAAATTTTCACACATGACTGTGACTGTATCTTCCTTGTTATTTTTGCCCATGAATCTGTATTTCTTTGACAAAAACCAAAGTACGATATTACCTTTAAAGTCATTGACATAATTGTGAAGACTGATGATCCAGTTGCATTATTTCTCAATATTCAGTAAATAATCGTAAGGCCACATAAAAAAAAAATTGTTTAGCGTCCACCTCTTCCAAATTTTCTAGGTAGGGAGGGAGGTTTTTATTTTTATTTTGTATTTTAAGGATAGAATGGCAACATGCCTGTGGAAGAAAAGATACATGGTATTCATGGTCAGAAAACATGTTAGGAAGATACTGAAGACCATAGAAGCTTTCAAGCTAGATATCTGACCATTGGAAATTTCAGTAGACTAGAGAAACATAAGTAAAAGTGTAGACTTGACTCAAGTCGGGTTACGGTAGTTCTAGTCATGCACTCGGCTGATATTCCTTCAGTCCGCCACATCGGTACAAATTTCCGGAACGTTGATTATCAAATGTCCCTTCCGCTTAAATTTGTACATTTTTCGCATGCTGCAGCTTCTACCCCAGGTGGCCTTCATGATGTTTAGTCCGAAAATTACGGTAGATATTAGCGCACACTGCTTTTACATACAAGAAATAATTGTTTCCCCCAATATTTATTTTTTTTGAGACAAAAAAAAAAAATAATAATACAGGTCGGGCTCATATCGGAGGTCGGGCGGGAGACGCTAAACAAGTAATTTTTTTTATGTGGCCTAAACATGAATGATTTTTTCAGACGCCTTTTAACGAAGTATTTTTGTAGGTGTTTTTCCCTAACAAAATGAGGAACAATATGGGGTCCACGATTGTAGGCTTTTACACACTTGTGTGTCTGCAATGTGTGTATGTATTTTTTTTTGGGGGGGGGGGGGGTACTACGGATATATATTTTTAATGAAGAATATTATGCGATTTCTTATTTATACCTATTCGTCTTGATTGACCACGCCCTCCACATCATTGGAGCAAAGAAATCAGCTGTTTGTTTTCTAGCAGACGATCACCTGTGTGTGGAATAAAAATCTTATGATGAAATTTGCCAATAATGAGATGCAATGCGAGATGTATAGTGTGCGATATAATGCTCCCTTGTAGTACAGCGCAGCATCATTTCACGCACGGCTGTCCATAACACACGTACGGTTGTAATAATAATGCATGTATGATCATGAGCGATCTTCTGAGCGTGTGTGTTACGGGTGAAGTGACCCGTGGAGAGATTGCAGGGACACCGGAGAACGGACCGCTCGCCTCGCCGAACGCTACCGAGACTGGACGGGAAAATGGCGGGGCAAATCCTGCCTCCACCGGCGGAATGAATATATGCGAAAACGACGACCTGGCGACATCGGCCGCAGATAGAAAAAGGTGAGATTTATCAGTGCTGTAGGCCTAGTCAATATAAGAATCACTAAGATTTAGTCTTAATAATTGTTCCTTGCTATGCAAGGTGTGATGATGTCACTATGGTGATACTGACAACTCATCTTTAAGATTAATTTTAGGCCGTGTCCCAAATTTTTTACTGCAGCTGCAAATTACACACGCACCTATGGCAGCCACTAGCCAGTGACTGCAACCGTTTCCATAGACTTGAGTGTTATTTGCGGCCGCAGCCAGAGATATGAGACACGACCTTATGTTTTGTGAAATCCATGCCCATGGGTCAATTTCACGAAGCCCTACGATGGATCGTAACTCGAGTTACGAAGGATCATCATAACCCATCGTATCCTATGTAGGGCTGCAATGCATCATAACTCCTACGATTGATATAAGTTACGATGAGTTTGGCGAAATCGACCCCAGACTTGTTGTAATGTCCAGTTCCCCAGTATTTTGTAGACTAACGAGTACATGTGGTTTACTGAGATTTTGACAATTCTACTTTTTCGCGATAAACCAAAACTGAATGAAAAACTGATTTTAATAATATTGGAGTCATTTTAATCATGGTTTTATCTCATTATTTTTATTTTAAAAACCACACTTTTACACTCAATATTCAAGACTACCCAGCAACCTTTATTGAAAATACGACTGTTTACATTATTACAGCACACACGGTATCGCTAATTTTAGTACTATTTCATCCTTTAAACCGAATACCGAATAATATAATTTCGATTATTAAACAGTACCGTGCACTTTAATGCAGCTAGCACCTAGTCCTGACTTTTCGATTATTTATAAACGACCAAAACAAAATCGATTCCTGCGATAATGTGTTACCGTCATAGAGATCAGTGGTTAAAAATATCGATAACCGAATAGCGCGCGCGCGCCAAGATAGCTATTGCTTTTTACGCATGCGCATGATCATCACACGTGGCTCATTAATAATAAATGGCGTCCAAATCTAAACAACACTGATCGTGTTTTTGGTAGTTAAATAGTTGTTTTTGTGCTTTTCTGGAACAGGAAAATGGCTGATTATGTTGGGAGTTCGGAAAGTGAAGTTCCACATCCAGCTATTGATGATGGTTTGAAGGGATCGGTGCTATTTACATCGGGAGATGGACTAACATACAAGTAAGAATGGATGAATTGTTTTGTGCGTGCATTCTGTGTACGGTACGGTAGCCCTATGCCTATGGCGAAGCTGGTCAACTCGTACTAGGGAGGTCAAAGTGAAAAATGAAGTTGCAGGGATTCATTTGTAAAGTGCCTAGTGTGAAAGAGCAAAGTGAATAATGATGATTGGTGGTAGTTTGGTCCAAATCGGTCAAGCGGTTCTGAAAATATGGCTCGTTAAAGGTCGATTTCATTGGGAAATTCTTGTTGCCTAGCAACTGAAAGTGATAAAAAGGGAATTTTGACTGCTTGTACACAGAAATATGAGGCAGCTTTGGAAGTAAAATGAAATGGAACTGGTTACCAGCAAGATAATCTCTAGGTAAAAGTAAGAATAAGGCTCAGGGTCCTAACAAAACTTTGATAAATGACCACTGAAAATGGTCCAAATGAGGAAATGATGATACCAGAATTGGCATGTACTCAAAAATGGCGCTTTGACATTATCAATGAAATATGGAGTTATCGGTCATTTTCAAAAAAACATATCTCATAAACTAAGAATGCAATGGACTTCATTTTTTCAGTACTGGATTCAGAACAATTTGTACTGTAGACTCAATGTCTTTTGATACATGTCTTCATAACATTTAATTTATTTTTTTTAAATCATTAATTAGACTTAACGACGGTCTCCATGTCCATTTTGAGCATGGTTGGTGAATAATTAAACCATGGGCATAATAAAATCAAATAATGTTTATATTAAAAAGTAAGTGTAATAATCAGAGAAATAAAAATGAGAAATGTTACCTTAATTGTGTCACTGTGTGTTTATTAATTAATTAGTCATTTCAATTAGTCTGCCCCACCCACTGGAATAATGAAGCCTTCATGAAATTAAACAAAAATAACAATGCATTGAACCAAAAATAATAAGTGAAGAAGACAAAGTATGCATCACACACATTCATTGACTTCATTCATCATGAAAAAAAACTCCCAAAGTCTGTTCAGAAATGTGTCCCCCAAAAAGATTTCACACATTGAAAATCAACCTGGAATAATCCACACAAAAATCTTGAAAGATCAAAAAGTTTCCAAAAGAATTCAATAAATTTATAAGTTGCAAATTTGACCGAAACTTTTGATCTGTTATGCCCCATTCAAAGCGTACCTTTACCGATGGTTCGTACTGTACACAGCACAGTGTATTCAGTGCATGCATTACACACAAGTCATGTCCGTCACGCAATGCATACACACACACGCACGCGGTGTCATGATAAACAAGTCTAGTCTGGTTCCGGCCCACGGGACATCGCTGTGCGTTTTCAATGAAAGTATGGCAAAATAGAAGAGGTGAAAACCAGACCTAGTCTGTCAACCTCGACCGCGGAGCTCGTTTTGAAAGTGCTGTAAAGGAAAACTGGCGCTGTGAACGAGGTTGGCCCTTTTATTTTCAGATGCATCGGGACTTTAGCTTTCGATCCGTGTGTGTTTCGATGTACTTCCCGAGCCGGCAAAGTATAGTTCCTCGTGATTTTGTGCTAAGATTTTTATTTTCCTACTGTAAACAAAAAATGCCTTCTTGGAAAGTGGTATTTCTAGAAAGAGGAGAATATAAGCTTTCTTTTGACACCAAGATTAACTGAATCGGAAGTTACTCCTAGCACCGATCTGCTGTCAAAAATGGGCAAAACGCGAATTTTTTTGGGGCCATTTTTTCGATGCGCGCTGAAAAGAGTGATTTTCGGCGCAAGATACCAACTTCAACTTCCGATATCTTAAAAAGTAAACATTGTATCCTTTTCAAATTTGCTGAAATCTGAGAAAACATACTTTTAATTATATTTCTAGACAACATATAAATTTTAATGGGTTTTTTAGCGATGAAAAAAATTCTTGAAAATGGCCCATTTCGCCGTGCGCTCACATTTTTCTCCTGTTTACACAGACCGCGCGCGTGACTTCGTCCTCCCTACTCGTACGCCGACCAACTCGTACGCCGACCAACTCGTACGCCAGCCAACTCGTACGCCAACCAACTCGTACGCCACGTATAATTAAGCCTGTAGTTTGTAAACTCTGGTCGTTTTTTCTTCAGTAGACGATTTTGTCATGTTGTTTTATTTTATTGGAATTGGATGTCGTTTGTGAAAATAAAAGGAAAACGGGGTAGGCCTTAGCTGCAGTAACTGTAGCACAATATTACTCCTGACGTTGTTGTCGTATATAGGGCTACAGGTCAATCAATATGGAAGTCATCTGTTTAGAATTCCCCACCCCTAAAATGACTGTTATTTAGCGATCTGTGGCATAATGACTCACCCTGGTGTTCCTGATGTCGTGAAGAAGCATTCAGAAGAAACAAAATTCAATTATCATTTTGGATTTCGACAAAACGAGCAATTTTCGGCCCAAATCTCAGTACATACAATTTGACTTGGATTCTGCGGCAAATTTCCCACAGTGCTTTGCGAAACAATATAAGGAAATACATAAGAATTTAACTCTTTCCTAGTACCCTGTCCAGTCTACATTCCATTTACGTGCAATGGAGCGAACGGCACCAGTCTACTCCCTGATCTACACGTGCAGAATTCTCGAGAGTTCTCGAGAATTCTCGAGAGTTCTCGAGAATTTCTCGAGAACTCGCGAGAACTCGCGAGAACTCTCGAGAATTCTCGATAATTTCTTGAGAATTCCAAGTCAAATTGTATGTACTGAGATTTGGGCCGAAAATTGCTCGTTTTGTCGAAATCCGCGCAAAGTGCACCAGCTCAACCACGTGCGTCGGCAGGAAGCTTTCCGTACATGTACACATGATGTACTAGTATCGACATGTGTACAGTACACAATGTACGTACGATGTGTGTATGTGGCATGAACGGTGAAGTAGCGCTCGGCCCATGCCGCCGGCCATGTGCGCGAGCCAGTCGGCTGCGCAGCGGTTGTTTTGGGCCGATCGAGCGGTGCGTCGCACCGTTCAAGGTTCGGTGAATTATTTACCATCGACGATAACAACATTGTCAAGATGAAAAAGGGCACGACGGCCATCACAGAAAAAGGGCTCGGCCACATGTGGCCGTGAAGAGGCTAATTTTTCCAGGGGCACCACGGCCAGTAAGAGGGGCATCGACGGCCGTGGCCGCCGTTAAATATGAGGCCTGCAACCTGCGCAATTTTTAACCGTTTTTTGTTGTTGTCCGAAGTGACTTGTTTTTAAAGAAAACCTGTGATGCTAGGTCCAACATTTTTAACCTAGTCCTAGGGCTAGGCCTAACTGAAGTGAAGGTAGGTAGGTAGGGCATAGTTGTATCTAATGCAGCCAGCGTAAGATTTGTAAGATTTCACAACCATGAGAAAATGTACGTCTCAACGGTTGAGAGTTTTTTTTTGTGTCGTGTGAAAAGGCCTTTAGAAAGATTTGTATCTAACGCTATCATTTTGTTTGTCTTTTTTCTCCCTTAGTGATTTTCTGATTTTGCCCGGTTATATTGACTTCACTTCGGATGAAGTGGTAAGTATTGAGATAGTATTTCCACTTTTTGTAGGCTTAGGGTGTACATGTATATTACGGAGGTTTCGTATGCGAACGGATACGCATATGCGTAAGATGCCTGTAGTGACCAGTAGTCATTATTATATTTTCTGTTTTTGTTGCTTTGGGTTTTTTGCTACATTTTAATGACCTACATTGCCCAAGTGACGAGAAGATACATTTTGGCAGCATTTATGGGGTTTTTAAAGCACAATGTTATGATAGTAAGATGTTATTAGGTAAAAACAATTAAGAATTTAATATAAATCAAAAAAATCGATTTAAATAAAAAAAATCTGATTAAAATCAAATAAATCAGATTTTTTGGATTTTTTAAATAAAAATCATGATTTTTATCAACCCTGCCGTAAAAGTCAACAGCCAATCAGATGTTTCGCAATAGTAAAGTCTATATCCGACAACGGAGAACCACTTTTGTACCTGACTTTGAGTGTGAGGCTAATTTGGGGGTTATTTTGTCAAGTTTTGAAATGAATAGAAATTAGTGCTGTGCAAAATAGGGTAATTTGATATTTGTTTACAGAATTTAAAAAATATAAGGTCAAGTGTTATACGATTGAATCGCCTTTAAAATGACAGCGCTAGCGCTTAGCGGGCGATCTTACGTATTCAGTGAAGAAAAAAGTGCCTGAATAAAAGCAGTGTTGACAGACGGTATGGACAAACCCTAACCCACCTGAATCCTCCGAAATCCTCCTTTTGGAGGATTTCGGAGGACTCAGGATATAATGTCGTTTTCCAAGTGAGGACCACTGAAGGATTCTTGATAAACGTAATTTTTAAGGTAGGGGCCACTGAAGGATTGTGAAGGATTCAGGATTCAAGTACCTCTCATTTTGAGTATAAGTGAAATCATTGGAGGACTGTGGAGGATTCAGGATGAACGCAATTTTTGAAGTATGACCATTGGAGGATTGTGGAGGATTCAGGATGGTACACAGTATAATGCCCCCCAGGGGGTTGAGTAGCTCATGAGCTACTTTTTGCGATGACCAAAACAAACAGATAACTGCAACATTTGTAGATGCTTGCGACGTTAAAAGCAGATTTCTTACCGCAAAATCTGCACTGAAGACGATCGAAATCCATGCCGTCCAGAGCGCTTATCCAGTTTTGGGCATATTGAAATATCGTGAAGAAAATGTCGCGTTATTCGATATAATCATGGTGACATCATCTTTTTCTTTTCTTAACTTTTTTATTATGTAAGCATGCACGGCGACTGATCGAAACGAGATCTCCGAAAAAATATCCTTCCAAAGTTCCGTAAAATGCATTTTCCTGACCAATTAAATCTTACTTGAATTTCGGCCGGTTATTTTTTCCATTTGGCCAAGTAGAAACACACTTTTACGAACTTCATCTGAAAATATATCGTGCAAAAACCATCTGAAAGAGACGATCACTTTGAAGAAGACGTAAACAGTCAGCACGCTGTCTGGAAATTTCCATAACTATAGTACTGTAAGGTTGCCCGAACATGCACGTAGAATGAGACCAGAAACTCACGTACTATAATACGTCGCCGCAACGATCGTTGTAGCATGTTTTACACACTCCTACATACAGCGCTATGCATCCATTGATTGTGCACATTATCAACATGTGCGTAATATAGCACTGTCAATCATTTTTATAAATCGGAGCTCGGGCAACCGATCATTTTTTCAAAGCATTGTCCGGTTTTCAAAAGCTCCAAAAATGCACAGCACTGACCTTGAATAATGTAAATTAAATTTACATACAACGTACAACATGTTGGCTCGGCTAGGCTGTAATGCTTGTTAGTATGTAGTGTGCGTGCATTTATATCATTTGTAGGTTTTGATAATTTTAATCAACCTGGCCAGATAAAGATAAGGCTTATAAATCACAATAGCTTTGAGTTTATTTTCTTTACAATTCTTAAAGGTAATATCATGCTTTGGTTTTTGTCAAAGAAATACAGATCCATGGGCAGAAATATCAAAGAAGATACAGTAACAGTCATCTGTGAAAATCTCAGTCCCATACGGTGCCCACTTTTTGAGAAAACAGTGAAAAACATCCACAGTATTTCTTAAGACTTTTCGCTTTTTATTTTTATCTTTAAAAAATCAAAAATAATTGTGGTCTCTAGTTTTACTCTTTTTTAGATAAATACAGCAGTTCAGGCAGAAAAATTTTAACGGTATGTTTCTACCATCACCATCTTTGAGGTTAATTTGTGAAGATTTCTGTTTCGGTATGCTACAAAAGTATGATAATACCTCTATTGGCAAAAAAAAAAAAAAAAAAAGAATTCCCAGAATTGTTGGACACAAATTTTGTCCCTAGAAATTCTGGGAATTCTTTCTTTTTTTTTTCATTTGTTTTTTTATATTATGCCATTCTGACAGGGTCGGCGGCAAAAAAGAAAGTTTTTTTTTTCTTCAGTCGGAGCCCAAAATATGGGTCGGTCGGTCGGAAATGAGAACCGCCAAATTAAAAAGGGACGTCCTAATAGTACTACAGCCCAGTGTGTACATTATATACATGTACCCTAATGTTAGTATGATTTTGCACACATCTTAGCCCCCATACTACAATTGGAGGATTTGGGTAAATTAATGTACATGTATACGTTTAGAACCGCGTGTTGTACACTACAGTATTATACATGTACATTGTACACATGTACATGTACATGTACATGTGTATTAATCAACGTTAAAAGCATTTTGCATGTATACCCAATACAACCTACATGTACACAAATATTAATGTGAAGAACATACATTACAAATGTACACGTATTTCAATTCCAAAACTGAGGCCATTTCATTTATTTCCATTTTTTTTGTCCCTGAAAATTTTGAGCTCGATTCAGACATCATATCGTCATTATCTTTTTTTCATTATGTTGCCATGGCAACCATGAGCTCTTTTTTGATAATTTGTACATGTCCGCACAATGATAGCAGACGTGTTCATCTTTTTTTTTGCTTTGTGTACACATGCACATGTGTAATAGGTATGGTAATAATGTACATCATGTACATGTAGTATGCAATGTACAATACATGGACGTGTACATTCACATAATGAAGCGCTTGTACGCATTTACCATATTTTATGCAGTACCTTTAGAAACGGCACAAAAAACACATTTGATTCTAAATGTCATCCTTAAATATTGCATTTTGAAAGGGCATCCGGCAAAAATTCCAAGGGCTGAAGTAGTTTAATATCAAATGTGACTTGTGCTACTTGAGTTGCTATTTATTTATTTCCTTTTTACATTGATGTCATGAAAGATTAAAAGCAGCGTACAGGATTTGCAAGGCCTCCAAAAAAAAATGATTGAGTTTGAGACAGAAAATGGACTCAGCAGTTCGTTAACAGTGCAAACAGTCACCATGGGAAATCTTGGTTCATCAGATGCTGGGTTTTTCAAGCAAATCAAGATTTAGTGTCTTTTCCAAAGATCGTTTGTCCGAACGTTTTTTGGAACAAACATAAAGGACACCCTCACTTGAGTTGTTTTAGTTATCCCCTTTCATTCAAGGTATGAAGATGGTGCTGGTAGAAACATACCGTTACAATATTTCCACCTGAAATGCTGTATTTATTCAGAATTTAGTAAAACGAAAACCGAAAACAGTTTTGATCTCGGGGTAAGATCAAAACCTTTCTTCACATTTTATAAGAAAAATTGAGTCGGGTTTTGGATGTTTTCTTGTGACTCGATTGAGCTCAAATTTTCAGAGGTTTATCATTTCATCTACATATTGGATCAGACAAAGTGTGAGTGCTGTTCTCTGACATTTACCAATCATTTATTACAGGGTGCATTCGTTTAGCTCCCCTGGGTCAGCCCTTACTGAAAATGGTCGTGTTTTACTTCACAAAACAAGCGAGAGAATGGTGACGAGGTTGACTGGTGTCGACCCGGGGGAGCTAAACGAACATGCACCCACAGTTTCAGAACGCATAAAAGGTTGTTTTTTTATGGCATGTGGTCATGGTAGGGTGAGCTAAATAAACAGTATGTAAATGTGCATTGTACATCATGCATGTGTTGTGTACTTGTGAATTATAATACTGTGGAGAATTAATTTGGTTTTTTTTAACTGAACAGGGGCTAAATTCACGGCCCTGCTTAGCACGAAAATTTGCTAACCATGAAATTTCTTTCTTAATAAAAACAGGATTAACAACCAAATTTCCATGTGTTGTGTTTCACTTGTGATTGTTCTTTGGCTGTTGTTCGCTGACCATGAATATCAAGTGGAATTTGTAATGGTGGTTTGTTTTATTGGGGAAGTCATTTTTGTGCTAAGCAATTTTTTTGTGCTTAGCAGCTCCATGAAATTGGGCCCTGGATGCAAAATTATAGTTATTTTGGAGTAACCAACAGGCACCTTCACACACACCAAAATAATCGTGATTATTTGGGTCACAATTTGAATTGCGATTCAAAAACGGGGGCACCATATGGGACTGACAATTTCACAGATGACTGTTAAAGGGATTGCATACGTTTGGTAATTTGAGCCTACTGTTTGTTTCAAACCAATATAATTGTATATATACCATAAAACTAACCTGTGAAAGTTTCAATTCAAAAGGTGGTAGCGTTTTTGAGATTTTGACGACAAACTAGAGCGGTTATTTCACGCCAGAGAACAGTTAGTCAATAGCTGAGAAGCGTTACGGCCATAACGCTTCTCAGATTCATAATTTTTGGAGATAAAAAGTGACATATTTTTCCATAACCACGGTAGTTCGAATTGAACGTTTCTCAATATGCATTATACTATCCAAAGCAGCTGTACTTCTCACCAAGTAAGTTTTTATTGCCATAAATTTTCAGAGTCATTACCAAACGTATGCAATGCCTTTAATGTATCTTTCTTGATATTTTTGCCCATGAATCTGCATTTCTTTGACAAAATCCAAAGTATGAAATAACCTTTAAATAGCCTAGGATTTACAGGCCTTGCCTCTGCAAATTTCAAGCAGACTTTATTTGGGGATAGCCTAGGGACTCCCAAGTCATCAAATATTAAAGGTATAATACATGATTGGTAAAGGTCACAGAACAGCACTCACACTTATCTGTGAAAATTTGAGCTCAATCAGACATCTGAGTCCCGAGAAAAAAGCGAGAACCCGACTAAATTTTTCTTATAACACATAACAAAAGGTTTTGATCTTACCCCGAGATCAAAACTGTTTTCAGTCTTTGTTTTACTAAATTCAGGATAAATACACAATTTCAGGCGGAAAGATTTTAAAAGTTTCTACCAGCACCATCTTCATACCCTGAAAGTTATATGTAAATCTGTGAACATTTCTGTTTGGGTGCATATTGCCAATCCTTTACTGTGCCTTTAACAAACCAAATTTGTATGGGTACTATTTTGTTTTGCGTAGGACCTGACCTCAGCGCTCACCAAGAAGATCGTCCTAAAAGCACCACTTGTGTCTTCGCCCATGGATACAGTCACGGAATCTTCGATGGCCATTGCCATGGCGGTAAGCAAACTAATTTCTAAACCTAAAAATAGCTTACTACACAAGAATCTTGCTATTGTTACACAAGCTGGGCCTAATTTCATGGAATCCGTTACGGCCTGTTTTTGTGCTTACAAGCACCGCTATGCGGGAAATTTATTTCATGGAATCCGTAAGCAAGACTTTTGGCGCTTAATTGGTTAGCGAAAAAATTTTAGGCTATTTTTTTTTCTGCTAATGCGCTGTCATGTGCATTCTGCAGCAAGTCTTTACTTAGCATAGCGAGAAAGAAAACTCCCATGAAATACGCTAACAGTAAGCAAAAAAAGTCTTAAGCAAAGAATTTGTTTCCTAGACTTCTGAGCGATTTTCATGACTTAAGTATAAACCCTAAACCTCTGCACCTACCACACATGACAAGAGCAGTTTACCACACATTACCACAGTTTCCACACGGAAACTGGATCATAAACCATGCATTACCACACAAACCACACTGTGGTGTATTGTGGTATTCAGGATACCACACTTACTACAGGAAAAACCATACTGTGTGGTAAACTGTGGTATGCAGGACGGTTAGTGTTTATAATGATGCGTACAATAAGAACATACATGTAGTACATGTACATTTCTGGCAATACTTAAATTAACAAATTATTGAAAAGTGAACTAGGAAAATTTTGCTGGAGCGGGATTTGAACCGGCGACCTCCTGAATACCGTACAGGCGCTCTACCAACTGAGCTATCCAGCCCTACGTTGATGGTGTCCCTAATAGTCAAATACCTTTGTTCGTTTGGCAGTCAGAAGCAGTCTTTGTTCACTTTTCAATGACTTTAATTTCAGTCTGTTTCGATCCTAGCAGAATCTTTACCGAAGGTTATAATATAATTTTGTTTATTTGTCTTTTCTTTAATTGCCTCAGCTTTGTGGTGGTATCGGGATCATTCATCATAATTGTACGCCTGAATTTCAGGCCAACGAGGTGCGCAGAGTCAAAGTAAGTACATACTGTGCATTATGTAAAGGAGAGAAACAATACTGGTCATGCCCGGCCTCTGAAAAGCCTGGTCAGACCCGGGGCCGATTTCACTAACGCTTTGCAATCATCGCTAAAGCCCAAATCCATCGCTAAATGGAAAATTGCTACGCAAAGTTGCGAGCGATTTTCCGCATAGCGATTGCACTTTAGCGCTTAGCTCCTCATTTAAAAGTGGTAAGAGCTATGATCATGATTCTTTCACCAAATGCCAATGTTCGGGAAGGTCTTACTTTGTGGCAAAATGCTTGACCTCTGTGACCTCTACTTCCGGTCAAACAGGAAGTAGCTCGCCATTTAAAACTCGTAAAAGCTACAATTAGAATTCTTTCGGGAAATGTCAATGTTAGGCAAGGTCTTTCTTTGTGGCAAAATGCTTGACCTCTGTGACCTCTACATCCGGTCAAACAGGAAGTAGCTCCTCATTTAAAAGTGGTAAGAGCTATGATCGTGATTCTTTCACCAAATGTCAATGTTAGGCAAGGTCTTTCTTTGTGGCAAAATGCTTGACCTCTGTGACCTCTACTTCCGGTCAAACAGGAAGTAGCTGCTCATTTAAAAGTGGTAAGAGCTATGATCATGATTCTTTCACCAAATGTCAATGTTAGGCAAGGTCTTTCTTTGTGGCAAAATGCTTGACCTCTGTGACCTCTACTTCCGGTCAAACAGGAAGTATCTCCTCATTTAAAAGTGGGAAAAAGCTACAATCAGGATTCTTTCGGGAAATGTCAATGTTAGGCAAGGTCTTTCTTTGTGACCATTGCTTGACCTCTGTGACCTCTACTTCCGGTCAAACAGGAAGTAGCTGCTCATTTAAAAGTGGTAAGAGCTACGATCATGATTCTTTCACCAAATGTCAATGTTCGGGAAGGTCTTACTTTGTGGCAAAATGCTTGACCTCTGTGACCTCTACTTCCGGTCAAACAGGAAGTAGATCGCCATTTAAAACTCGTAAAAGCTACAATTAGAATTCTTTCGTGAGATGTCAATGTTAGGGAAGGGTTTTCTTAGTGACACAATTCTAACTGACAAGCAATTTATATCATATCTAGAAAAGCCTTATGCGCTGTTTCCAACAGCTATAATCTCTAGTTTTATTTTTTAACTCTTGTAGAAATACGAGCAAGGCTTTATCATGGACCCAGTCTGTATGGGCCCCGATGCCACGGTAAGGTCCGTCTTCTCAGCTAAAGTTGCTCACGGCTTTTCGGGTAAGTCTGAATGATATCTTGCATCTTCAATTCTTCATGCTTTTGTTTTTCGTCATAGAAATGCAGATTCCTGGACCAAAATATCAAGAAAGATGAAAGAAAGATTTGAGGCTTTGCATGGTGACAATTGGTATATGGATTGGTTTGCGGAAACACCATGTAATAATCGTTCTTACTTTCTGACTTCTATTTCGTTCGCACTTCTCGTAAGGTCTCAACGTTTCGACTTGCCTGCTCTAGTCATCTCCTGATGGAGACTATAGCAGGCTAGTCGAAACGTTGAGACCTTACGAGAAGTACGAATGAAATAGAAGTCTGAGAGTACGAACGATTCTTACATGGTGTTTCTGCAAACTGATCCACATAAATAAGATGCAGTAACAGTTAGCTGTGAAATTTTCAGTCCTATACGTTGCCTACATTTTGAGGAAACAGTGAAAAAAAACACTTGTGGTGTTTTCGTCATGATCAGCAATTCTATGGTCAGATGTATATTACTACTATTGCAGCATATGTATTCTGAATAAGCATATGAAAATGAATGCAGTTTTGATAACATTCATTTGCAGAAAGGCTGCAGTTGTACACGTGTGACATGTTTATATGTACGGACACGTGTATGATGGAAAACGTGTAGAGATCCCATACAAGTTAATTAATGTGGGTTTCACAATACCTCCCGCACGCAATGCATATGTGTTCATATGAATGGTTTCTGCGTTGTTCTGTGTTGTTATTTGGCACGATATGTATATCTTTGCCTTTATTTGCGTGTGGGAGGTCGTGTGGCAATTCCAGCCATGGGCTGGTGGTGCTTGCGTCCTTGGGCAAGACGCTTTGTCACATATTGCTCCTCTTCACCCAGGAGTAAATGGGTACCTGTGAGGGTAGAGATGGCTTTGTGCTTGATTAGCCTAAGTGTGCCTTACAGCAGCTGGGCTGTATACTCCCCAGGGAGTTGAGATGGTTTCAGGAATTTCAATGTTGCCCAATGACCAGGGATAACAATTAATATGCGCCATGAGCGTCTATAAGACGGATACCACAAGCCTGGAATTAAACTGAGGCCACGGAGGCCATGGCCTTCATTGCCCTGGCTCTTGGCCTTGGTGCCCCTTCAAATGTTTCCATAGACATTATGATTTTCCAATGGAAGTGCCCCTTGCAATGGAAAATTGGCTTTGCCCTCACCAAGCCTTATTTCCAGCCCTGATACCAGCATTTCGTGAAATGTTCTTAATTTTCATTATTAATATTATGAGTTTTGTTAATATTATTTGCTTTGTTATTTATAATTTATTGGCAAGCCGCAAAGCACTGCAAGCCTATGTACAGTGTAAAACTGATTCAGTCTTTCATTCTGTCAATATAAAAATGTTTCAGTTTTTAGATATTAGGGCGCCCCATTTAATTCTATGGTTCTCATTTCTTTTTCACATTGAGGGAGGGTCGGTCGGTCGAAAAAAAAAAGTTTGGTAGAAAACAAAATCTGGCTGAATGCACAAAAAGATAAAGAATATGATGAGAAATGTTGACTGTATTCACTGTAAAGTCGTTTGAATATTTCTTTTTTATTATTTCTGTGATAGAAAGTAAAAGAAAATAAAACTTATCTTTGGTCAAATGACCTCTGGTAGGAGCATAAATTCTAAGTCCTCCGACACATCTTGCACCCAAGTTGGCCGAACGATGGTTTTTTGCTTCAACTTAATTTGCACCATACAACTCACGAATGTTTTGACAGTGGACAGTGTGTGTTTAGTAAGTACAAAATGTAGGCATTATTGGCAAAATTTGTCTCCCGAAATTCTTGATTTTATTGTTATATGTCATTCTGGACAGGGTCGGCGGCAAAAAAAGTGTTTTTTTTTCTTCGGTTGAAGCCCAAAATATGGGTCGGTCAGAAATGAGAACCATAGAATTAAAAAGGGGCGCCCTTATTCAGAGTACATGTATTCCCTACTGTATGTACTGAGTATTATTCAAATCACGTACATGTGTATGGCAGGCCATAGAGCTAGGATGAGGAGTTAGAACTGCAACCTATCACTAATCCAATCACTAATCACCCAATTAAGCCCCATTGGAAAAGCACTGCGGCCGGCCACGCACCTGTTACATAACACAACCGCAGTCGATCCTTTGTGCACGATGATCGTCGCCGGAATTCCCTGGTAACCCAAAAAATGGTTCATAACTGAAATTGCAAATTGGAGTAACAAAACAAACAAACCAAATATAAATGGCAAGCGCAGTTGATACTGAAAGCCCCTGCATGCTTACATGGCAAACCGAAAGATGCGCAAGAAAATTATGTTTCGATCGATGTGTCGTTCGTCGAAATCGGGCATTTAATGGCAATTTGTCATCTTATTTTGACATTTAAATCGAAAAACCAATTATATGCTTAAAAAAGGGTAATTTCATATTTCGTTATGCGGCTTGACCCAAGATTTTTCACGGTGAGGAGTCAGCCTAAATTGTAGATAATGTCCTGACAGAAAATATGGTACATATGTACATGTGTGTATATGACAAATGCCCAGCCAGCTATGGCCAGTTGTTGAAAAGTCCGGTCAGTTTTTCATTTTGGTAATGTTGAGTCCACTACGTTTGTATATTACACACGCAAGGAAATTAGACCTTTCCACAGTGCCAGGACGAAGTTGGTCAAGCCAGCTCACAGCCAGACTACCGCAATGATAAATTTGCATAATAACTATTATATAACACCTTAGTAGATCCTTGTCATTTGATTGGAGGATTGTATGTCACGTGATATTTGATAAATACACCAATACATGGCTTACGTCACAACCGTTGAAATTTGTTCCATCCACCGTGCATTTTTGGTGCCATCCGATTTGTACCATTGCACGCAAGGGACTTCAATACGTGATTGGTCAAGCGGCGTTCCATTTATTTGTCACTGAGTGCGCGTGTACGCGTTGGCGTGCAACGCGCGTTACTGAGCATACAATTTGCCAAGATTTTAATTTTTTTTTTTGTCTCGCTAACTCTTAAAATGTTATCCTCCAATCAAAATCAAATGACAAAGATCTACTTATGTAATATAAAACAAATAATGAATGTTTCACATTCGTAGAATGGAAAAAAATAATTTCGTTTGGTGACAGATGGACTGTTCCATTCCACTCGGCTTTGCCTCGTGAAATGGAACAGTCCATCTGTCACCTCATGAAATTATTTTTACCATTCCACTCATAAACATTCATTATTTGTATATTATTTTACACAAAGCCTGCGGTTGCAACTTCCATGAATGCAGCGGCGATCATTGCACCATTGAAGTGCCTTGGTTCTCACTCCTTCTGTTCCTAGCTCTATGGGCAGATAACTTTCTCAAACCTACCCAACGGTATCAAAAATTGATTTTGCATCTTAGGGGAAGGGATTATTCATACATGATGTACATGTATATGATTCCCTTGCATAATATATTTATCTCATTTGTAATCTGCTTTAAGCATGTTTAGTATGAGGATTCCTAACATGGTTTACGTATTCAGGTATTGTTAAAGGTTATATCATACTTTGGTTTTTATCAAAGAAATACAGATTCATGGGCAGAAATATCAAGACAGTATGTACAGTAACAGTCATCTGTGAAAATTTCAGTCCCATACGGTGCCCACTTTTTGAGAAAACAGTGAAAAACGGCCACAGTATTTCTCAAGTCTTTTCCCTTTTATTTTTTATCTTTTAAAAGATCAAAAAGATTTTCGGGCGTTGTTTTACTAATTTCTGGATAAAAACACCATTTCAGGAGGAAAAATTTGAACAGTATGTTTCTACCACCACAATCTTCATACCCTGTAAAAGTTATACGTAAATCTGTGAACATTTCTGTTAAAATGCTTTCTTACAAAAGTATGATACTACCTTTAAGTTTGATTTGCATCTAGTTCAATTTGTTTACTGTTAAAATAAGGTTGTTTTGAGCCACGGCAGCTTAGTTTTGGTTAGTAATTTGTAGACCGACATTTGTGCATTTGGAAACAACCGTATTATTATCATTATTATTGGTTTATTAAAAAATAAAAACATCGCAGCCAAAGGCTGAATTGCGTTTTTATGGACATTAAAAATGATTAATTAAAAACAGGACATATAGATTTTAAAATTAAGTGCCCAATAAATGTACATGTATGATTATTATTGGTTTTTGTTTTTGTTTTTTACAAATGGGGTATTAGGAAGACAGAGTAGTGTCTGAAAGTGAACATTTGGTTTCAGAAACATTTGGAATTAGGGAGACATTTTTATGTATCCTTAATTAAAGTCATGGGATATCGTGCTGCTGGTAGCGACATTTCAGCAGCCGAAACGTCGCTACCAGCAACACGACATCTCGTGACTTTGATCACCTTTTTTCCTTATAGAACAAATTTAAAGGGATGGTACAGAACTGGTTTTTGTGACAAAACTGTTGCTGACAGTGAAAGCACATTATGTAATCCATCATATACCTTAACTGACAAACCTGTTGAAGTTTGAGGTCAATCAGCCATCTGGGTCACGAGAAAATAGTGAAAACCCGTTTACACATTTCAACGATATAAATGCATTTATAATGAAACACTTTGAAGCGATTTATTCCAATTAGAAAATAGTTTCATTTATTTCTCAATGAATATGCCATTTCAGACAAAAACATTTCATGGGATGTTTTCTCCTATCATCACCATTATACTGTGTAAGTTTTATGTGAATCTGTGATCTTGAAGTGTATTTTGTCTTATACCAATTCTGTACCATCCCTTTAAGTGTCGGAAATGTGTTGTTGTTCAATAACAGAATCCACATATCGATAGTCCAAAACCTTTGTCTATAAAGTTTTATTTGGCTGGGTTTCCTAACAAGTGGATGAAAAGATTAATTTTACTGTTTTTCTGCACACAACAGCACAACTGTCACCCAATGCGGAATTCATGAGTACTTATTATTATTATTAGGGAGACTTTTGTTAACATATTTTTAATGTCCATATTTGAACATAAGATAGAGAATGCTCTCAATATGAACATATGTCAATTTCATGTTTATTGGTTTGGAGGATGTTTAGAAATAGGTAAGTAAAGTTTGTGCACGACCCTATGGGAATGTCTCCCTAAGTACCCATTCTCGGTTATAATTATTATTATTGTAAATTCAGCATTGTGGTACATAAATGATACTTCATAGGGGCTGTGTGAGATTTATTTCCATATTATTCCAACCAATTTAACAAGAAAATTCATCTTATGCTCTGTTCACAGATGAAGAAAACACTAAAAAGAAAGCTAAATCTATATTTGGTGGGTTAGAAATTACCATTGAATTTTTTTTTAGTGTTCTCTAATAATTTGGAGTGAATAACTTTTAATTTTCCTCTTTTTCCTTTTTCCTGCCTTTTTTGGAATTCCCCCTGATTTCTTTTAGTTATTCCTGCCACTTTTAAGCAGAAAGCAGCAAAGCCCCTTCAAAATAACAAATAATTTTTTGGTAGCAGGGTTTTTTCCTTAAAAAGCTAGTCTCCTTCTCAAGCGCTGTGCAAATTCAAGATGGCGGTCATGGTAATGGAATGATTGACTAGTCTCCTTCTCAAGCGCCGTATAAATTCAAGATGGTGGTCACGGTAATGGACTTATTGACTAGTCTCCTTCTCAAGCGCTGTATAATGGACTTTATTGACTAGTCTCCTTCTCAAGCGCTGTAAACATGTAAATTCAAGATGGCCGTCACGGTAATGGACTTTATTGACTTAGTCTCCTCAAGCGCTGTAAAAATTCAAGATGGCGGTCAGGGTAATGGAATTATTGACTAGTCTCCTTCTCAAGCGCTGTATAAATTCAAGATGGCGGTCAAGGCAATGGAGTTATTGACTTACTTTTGATATTCCCTCAATACTGACCATGCTGACACATCATGTAGCAGTTTTAGCACATGTACACACATATACCAGAATTTGTATCCTTGTGGAGACGTGGCTTTGTTCTTATGTACTAAATGAACACTCTCCGAAGAGCAGAATTGAAATTGCTCCCATTTGAACCAGAATCTTTTTTTGGGGTTGACATTTCTAGCAAACATCCCTTTACGTCTTTTTGCGGCTGATAAATACAGCATTTCAGGCAGAGATATTTTAGCAGGGAGTTTCTATCATGTCCATCTTTATACCGTGTAAGTCATAGTTAAATCTGTGAACAATTCTGTTTTGGCTTGTTACCAATCCTGTACAGTACCTTTGGTCGAATTTTGGGCAATAAGCAACCCCCATTGAAACTAACCACCACAGAGTGCCTAATAAGTTGTCAAAGTTGTTCTCTAAACCCTAACCCTCTACAATCTACCACACAAGACAAGAGCTGCTTACCACACATTACCACAGTCTCCACAGGGAAACTGGATCATTCAAGGGGAGCATAGGATTTGCAAAAATGTGCGTTTTGGATGAATTTGGTACTTAAACAGAAGTGAAGGTCTTAAACTTCCTTACAGACGTTGTTTCATATACATGTATGCCCCTAGCTTTTTACGCTTTGTTCATCTAGATAGCAGAAATACGCCCGAAATAATCCTGCTCCCCCTGCGATTCCAATTCACTGTTACACCACGCTTTCGAAATGATACTAAATCGTTCGGACGATGTTTTTAAAAGACACTAAATTTTGATTTCCTTGAAAAACCCAGCATCTGATGAACCAAGATTTCCCATGGTGACTGTTTGCACTGTTTACGAACTGTTGAGTACATTTTCTGTTTCAAACTCAATAATTTTTTTGGAGGCCTTGCAAATCCTGTACGCTGCCTTTAAGCCATAAGTTACCACACAGACCACACTGTGGTGTATATGTATCAGGGAATTTCATGCCATCTGCGCATATCCGTATCGAAACCGAGGCTCTCTGTGCTGAAATTCGGCTGAACCGTTGCGCAACACTACACAGTACAGCCTGCATGCGGTACACAAACATTACACTCTCGGGGGCCGATTTCACTAACGCTTTGCGATCATCGCTAAACCCCAAATCCATCGCTAAACAGATAATTGATCGCTACTTTGTGTTGTAATTTTCCATTTAGCGATGGATTTGGGCTTAGCGATTATCGCAAAGCTTAGTGAAATCGGCCCCAGGTACAAACTGGCATGCTTTGCTCTAGCAGACCGTGAAAGTGCATTGTGTATGTAGAACGCGCACACATCTGCGTGTTTGAGGAACAGACACAAACAGTTTCAGTTTCGAATGCTGAAGTACGCATATCGATTTTTAACATGTAATATTGGGATCCTTCTATTGTAGTGTGCAGGATACCACACTTACCACAGGAAAACAGTGATTGGTAGATTGTGGTATACATGCAGGAGGGTTAGGGTTAAAGATATAATATATGATTGGTAAAGGACGGCAGAACAGCACACTCTATCCGACATGTACATGAAATGATAAACCGTTGAAACGTGTTTGAAACTGAGTGTCGAGAAAATAGCAAAAACCTTAGGGGCCGTCCATAAAGTACGTACGCACGAAGGGGGGGAGGGGGGTTGTTACCGATGCGTACGCCATGCGTACAGGGGAGGGGGGTTAAGGCCAATGCGTACCTTACGCAAACGAAAAATTTGCATAGCAATTTCGCGCGAAAAGAGACGTAAAAAAACGTGAAAAAAGCACCGGGATTGTTTGTTTTTTTTCCTTTTTTTTCTTATTCCTGTTAAACTTTAGTCATTCATTTCAGAATTTGAAAGTGACGTCCCAATAACGGTACCGGCCCGGATTACGGTGACATTTTAATGATACTAAAGCAAGGGACCACGAGAAGTGAAAAACCTAATGTGGAATGCGTATGCGTACAGGGGGGGAGGGGGGGTTGGGACTACTGCGTACGCCACGCGTACAGAGGGAGAGGGGGGGGGTTAAAAAAGTCGGCATTTCATGCGTACGTACTTTAAGGACGGCCCCTTAATCAAATTTTGTTATAAAACATAACGAATGGTTTTGATCTAATACCCCATTATCAAAACTGTTTTCGGTCTTTGACTAATTTCTGGATAAATACAGCATTTCAGGTGGAAATATTTTAATGGTATGTTTCTACCAGCACCATCTTCATACCCTGAAATTTAAACATAAATCTGTGAACATTTCTCAAGGGGTATGTTCCAGTCCTGTACTTTACCTTTAGTATAATGGAAAGATTTTTGTCCCCTTGTCTTAACCCCTATTGTGTGTTTAAGCACCCTTCAGTCACTCTTGTTTTGCAGTGTGTCATATTAAATGCACTATTCTGTACATTTGTGATTAAAATCTTCTTACATCGTGAATTGCTTTCAAGCTTCAATATTAGTTTGACGTGGAATTTTGTTTTATAATACGTTTATTACACAGGAATTTTGAAACACCTGAGGTCGATTTCACCAAAACTCATCGTAACTTACTATGGCCGTTTACGAAACGGAGGCTTGGTCTCTTGCTCTGGCTCTGACATCCATTCTGAAAATATGTAGGTTGTGGTTTTTTGTAGAAGCTGAAGCTCTGTTTTCCTTTTCAAACCAGAGAGTCTACTTCCGAACCGCAGCCAAAAGCGCTGTTTTGATACCAGTTATTTCAGAATGGATTCACGAAATGGAGCTGGAGCCTGAGACGGAGCCTGAGCCTCCATTTTGTAAATGCCCTATTATCGTAGTACTTACATGCATAATGCATTGCAGCTCTATCTAGGGTACTACAGGTTATCCTTCGTAACTGAGGTACGATTGATCATAGGGCTTCGTGAAATCAAACCCTGGCCAAGGTTCATGGCTCAGTGAGCCAATCAGTGAGCCACTCAGTGAACCAAGGACGGAGCCACTCAGTGAGCCACTCAGTATAAAGCTAGCCACTCACTGAGCCACTCAGTGAGCCACTCAGTGAGCCACTCAGTATAAAGCTAGCCACTCAGTGAGCCACTCAGTATAAAGCTAGCCACTCACTGAGCCACTCAGTATAAAGCTAGCCACTCACTGAGCCACTCAGTATAAAGCTAGCCACTCAGTGAGCCACTCAGTGAGCCACTCAGTGAGCCACTCAGTGAGCCACTCAGGGAGCCACTCAGGGAGCCACTCAGTAAGCTACTAGTCAATGAGTGAGTCACTCAGTGAGCCATAGAGTTAACTATTGAGTGATTTAATCCATTTATTGATCCATTCCGTGTGGATTTTAAATAAAGAAACATCAAAGTTTGTACTTATTGTTTGTGTAACATTTTAAATATGGAGTGTCCATTTTCTGTTTTCCTAAACTTTTTTTCATCTAATAAGTTTTTAAAACATACGTAACCTTTCATGAATACATACATGTGTGTTCGAGAATTTATAGAATACATACAATTTTTTGCCAAAGTGACGTTTATTACAAAATGTATTTACTTGATACAGTGTATGCATGAATCACTTTATTTCAAAACCATTTGTTTTTCCCTGATAATTTCCATGTTCTATTGGAGTTTGGTGTTTTATTTAGTGAAAATTTGTTTCCTAGGGCCAATTTCCCTAATAAATGCTTTGCGATCATCGCTAAAGCCCAAGTCCATCGCTAAACGGAAAATTGCTACGCAAAGTAGGGATCAATTTTCCGTTTTAGTGTTGGATTTGGGCTTTAGCGATGATCGCAAAGCATTAGTGAAATTTGTCACCACGATAATTATGTCGGAAAGACCTCTTTCCCTGAAATGATGACTCGGAGTCGGAAAGACGTCTTTTCTCAGAATTTAAGATGTCTTTCCTTTGTTAAACTCAGAAAGACGACTTTCTGAGAACAGGACGTTTCTGTAGTCTACAGTGTGTCCCAAAAAAAACGATACCCATTTTCAAAAAAATATGAGAAGAAGTTGTATGTATTCAGCTATTTGAGGTTTAGTCTATTGCATTCACTATCTCACTGGGTAAATTCTGACCAAATTTCAATGCAATCCATTCATGCATTACCGAGCAATTACTGATTGTCTTGAAAAGTCCATTTTGCTACCATTACAAATGAGTGACAGTTGTGGTCATCTTAGTGGTGATCTGCATGTAGTGAATGTGGGCGGCTAAAATGAGGGGAGATTTTCAGATCACAACTAAGAATGTTAAGATGACCACCATTGTCACTCAATTGTAATGGTAGCAAAATGGACTTTGCTCAGTGATGCATAAATGGTTTGCCTTGAAATGTCATCAGAACATGGCATGGGAGATATTGAATGCGTTAAACTAAAAATCAAATACCTATAAACAGACAATTTCTTTTCATATTTTTTTGAAAATGGGTATCGTTTTTTTTGGGACACAGTGTACAACATTCTTGCGTGATCTAGGGTCGATTTAATGAAGCCCTAAGATCGTTCGTAACTCAAATTAGGAAGGATAACCCATCGTAGGGAGACTATCTTACGTAGGACCACAATGCATCATAAGTCCTACGATTGACATGATTGATAGTAAGTTACGATGAGTTTGGTGAAATCGGGCCCTGTCGAGTACGGGAGATTATCATATCACGGAAAGATGTCTTTCTGAGATAATTATCGCGGAAAATCAGATGGTCACTTTAAGCTTCTGTACTTGACCGATGTGGGGACACGAATTGAAGTTTCACTCATTCAATTAAAACTGTGAGGGCACTTGATAACTTCTTTGTCCGTCATTTGTAATGTCATGTTTCGTATTTTGAATGTTTACAGGTATACCCATCACGGACACCGGTTCGCTAGGTGGCAAGTTGCTTGGTATCGTTACAGCACGAGATATAGACTTTCTCAAGGCGGATTCCTATGGCACTACTTTAAGAGATGTCATGACCAAACGTGAGGATCTAGTCGTAGCTTCTGCTGACATCACTCTCAAACAAGCTAACGATCTGCTACAGAAGTCCAAAAAGGGTAAGGGACATTAAATTTATACCCGATTATTTTTTTTTGCTTTTGAGAAAGATCCTTCTAGGATTGAAATGTCAGGCCCTTTATTAAAACAGCGGTCAGCTGGGTGCAGTTAGTGGTTGTTATTCGTCCCATAATAGGCACGTTCACACACACCAAAAAACGTCACGATTTGAATCGCAAATAGTCGCGCTTTTTGGTGTGTCAATCCACACGGGCAGAAAAAACGCGACCCAAATCGCACCGGTTTGTTTTCTATCAAACTGCGCGTACGCATGCCATGCATCCTGTGCTAAACTCGCGCGCCCGCCTTGCATGATGGGATAATAAAAAAAAAACAGGGTTTTTCTAATTCTTTTTGCAAAAAGACGCACTATTAGTGCAATTTTAATCATGCTCCAAATCATGATTATTTGTGTCCACACACAAATAAGCGCGAATAATCACGCCTTTTTTGGTGTGTGTGAACGGGCCTAATGTCATATGTCATGGCGGCCACAAAAATGCTGAAAAATGTCTATTGTGAATGAGCAACATGTACATGTACCTATACACAAATGAAATACGTGTTGTATGTACATGTATGTAAGTATCTCAGTTTGCCATTGTGGACAATATTGCCATTTATAATAAGGTTACAATTCATAAATGATAGATGTACTGTATGGTACATGTATTACTAATATGCAGTGTTATCTAGCCCATTTTGAGTACCGGCTAAATTTACTTATTGTGAAGCATAGCAAGCGGAGCTCTTGCCCCTCACGGCCGGGGTCCAGGAGTTAATACATGGTAGCTAAATGCAAATCCCTACGTACGTGAACGTATCAGCAATATTCTGTTTTGTTATTGGGGATCTGGTCAATTTATCTTTCCAAATTTGTCTCCAAGTCGAAATCTTACTGTTCTTTCAGTGAAAAAAACACCTGATTTGTTGTAACTTGTGCATTTTCTGTGGTTTTCAAGATTTTTTGTGCCGGTCGGTAACATAGTTTTACATCTCTGTGTCGGTCAGAAAGGCTGAGCGCCGGCTGTCCCCGACCGGTGCCGACCGGCGTGGCTAGAAAACTGCTAATATCAGGCATGCAACTTTTCCTCGGATCAGCTGATTTCCTCTTTTTTCACTTCAATCTTATGCCATTGAAAATAGAAAAACACTGTACAAAGTATGGTCAAGATTAGAATTTCCTCGTTATTTGTTAAGTCTGAATTGCATGCCTATAATATGTATAAAGTATGACTTTTCTAGCGTATTACTGTATCACACGATTGTGATTGAATTTTGCCCATTTCTGAGCAGAGCTTATTGCCAGTATGCCCCAAACCCTATTTTGTTTGTTATTAATGCAGATTATCCAGAAATAATTTTTAAATGTCAAAATTTAATCTCATGAATAGTCGAGGGCACAATTTTTTCATATTGATATTGCAATTATCAAGAATAAGGTTTGCAGTAAACAAATGTATATTCTTTTTTAATAGTGCGTGTGGTTTTGAAAAGAACCAGAGATTTTTACTCATTGTTTTGAATAGTATACACATGCACTGCATTTGGATTGAGGACGGGAAGATAAAGGAATTACAATGAAACCATTCTTGTCCTCGAACGAACGTCTTTTGTTCAATTTCGTCCTCGGATGCTCAAATGAGTGCTTAATATATGGGAGTTTATTAACCCTAACCCTTTGCATAAGAGCTGTTTACCACACATTACCGCAGTCTCCACAGAGGGACTGTATCATAAACCATGCATTAGCTTGATAACCACGTTGTGGTGTATTGTGGTATGGAGGTGAGTTTAGGGTTAGGGTACAGAGACAATAGAAAATGCAATGTTCTATCTTGCTTAAAGGTAGTATCATACTACGGTTTTTGTCAAAGAAGCACAGATTCATGGGCAAAAATAGCAAGGAAGATGCAGTCATAGTTATCTGTGACAATTTCAGTCATGACGGTGCCGCACTTTTTGAGAAAATCGTGAAAAACGGCTACAGAATTTCTTAAGTCTTTTCTCTTTTATTTTTGATTTTTTAAAAGATCAAAAAGATTTTCAGTCTTTGTTTTACTAATTTCTGGATAAATACACCATTTCAGACGGAAATATTTTAACGGTATGTTTCTACCACTACCATCTTCATACCCTGTAAGTTATACGTAAATCTGTGAACATTTCTGTTTTGGCTTCTTGCCAAAGTATGATACTACCTTTAAAGTATAATCATCACATAACTGATTGAGGGAAACTGACTGAATTTAAAGTCATTGAAAAGTGAACAAAGTACAATTGACTGTAGAGTATGTTAAGCATGAATGGGTGTGCGCATACATGTATCTGTGCCAATTTTTATGGAATGGTTACCGTAAGCAAATATTATTCGCTTATGATAGCTTCATTCGCTTATGAGAGCTATGACAGCTTATGATAGCTTATGACTTTTTTGCTTCCAGTTAACATACAATGTATATCAGTACATGTACTGTACATGTATGTATGTATTTCATGCTATGTTAGGCAAGGACTTTCTGCAGAATGTACATGATGGCGCATTAGCAGAAAAAAAAAACAAGGTTAGCCTAGAAATTATTTGCTCGGCGCTTAAGCACCGAAAGTCTTGCTTACGGATTCCATGAAATAGATTTCATGCAAAGCTGTGCCCGTAAGCACAAAAATAGACTGTAACAGATTCCATGAAATTAGGCCTTGACTCCTTACTGTATGCAGACCAAGCACTATAGGTTGACATGTAATATCTCCTTAGGGAAATGGGAGACTTTTGGAGAGTCGGTTTTGGGTCAACAGCGCATGCACGTGCTATACTGCGGGCGCATGCTCACAATTGCGCAAGCATGGTTTGTGCTTGCGCTGTTGACTGAAGACCGACTCTCCAAAAGTCTCCCATTGTTGAGGTGTAAAGGTCTCCACAAGGTTTTTACGAAACTCAGATTTGAAAATGGAACTCAAAAGAGGAATTTCCAAGGTACACTAGGCCCCTATCTGTCGCAAAGAGAAGTATTTTGTAAGGGACGTTCGCTACAAATGTCAAGCCAGTTCTACAGAAAAGTGATTCTGGTTCAAATGGAAGTGATTTCAATAGCGCTCCGCACTAATGACGTCACAAAATCCCCGGATGTCAGACGAACATCAACCCACACATGTAGTGTACATGGACCATGGACGCGCACACGTTTGCATGGTTGCAATGTTTGTCTGAGATTGGGTGCTATTTTTAGCGCAAGTGCGGAGCGCTATTCTGCTCTTCGGAGAGTGTTCATTAGTACATGTACCCAACAACAAAGCCATGTCTCCACAAGGATACAGTTTTGTGAGTGTCCACCATTATTATTGTTATTGTACTGTTAGGGCCACTGATTTTCCGCAATCGCGGAAAACGGACGGAATTCATGGAATCGGCTCCTTGATATGAAGAATAGATTTTTAGGATGACAACATAAAATTTTATTGATTTAACACATAATTTGTCCAATTTATTGATTCCAATGTAAAATGTTGATGATTGACTGAAGAGACAGACCAAATCAGCGTGAAATTACTACTGCTGGAGACCAAAAACCTTTATGAACTGAGTAATATAGTACGCAGTCATGACACTTACCGACTATGACATGCTTGTGTTCGCGCGACACAAGTTAAAATCGGCAGGCTCGCGGTGAGCTTTCACAGTTTCACTTATATTATATTAAAAATAAAAACATTTATTAAGCAACAGAATTGAAGCATGAAACTGAGACTCTTTGCTTGTTAATAATAAAGCAATGTAATACTGTTTTAAATGCACTTTTATGTGCTGAAAAAGTGAAACGGAATTTATTTGACCTGAAGCGGAATTCAGGACTTTTCAAAACTGAATTTGCCGTTTTCTGAATCGGAAAATCATTGGCCCTATATTGTAATTATTTATTGACAGGGAAACTGCCGATCGTGAATGAGAAAGATGAGCTGGTGTCGCTGATCTCCAGGACTGATCTGAAGAAGCACAGAGAGTTTCCTCTCGCCTCTAAGGACACACGCAAACAGCTGCTCGTTGGAGCTGCTATCGGGACCAGGGAGGAGGACAAACCTAGACTAGAGCTGCTAGCGCAGGCTGGAGTTGATGTTATAGTACTGGTAAGGACTCTTCACTTCTGGGGTGCTGTGGTCTGGTGTGTCATACTCAAGGTCTTGTAGTGGTCTGGTGTCTGGTGTGTCGTACTCAAGGTCTTGTAGTGGTCTAGTGGTCTGGTGTGTTGTACTCAAGGTCTTGTAGTGGTCTGGTGTGTCATACTCAAGATCTTGTTGTGGTCTAGTGGTCTGGTGTGTCGTACTCAAGGTCTTGTAGTGGCCTAGTGGTCTGGTGTGTCATACTCAAGGTCTTGTAGTGGCCTAGTGGTCTGGTGTGTTGTACTCAAGGTCTTGTAGTGGCCTAGTGGTCTGGTGTGTTGTACTCAAGGTCTTGTAGTGGCCTAGTGGTCTGGTGTGTTGTACTCAAGGTCTTGTAGTGGCCTAGTGGTCTGGTGTGTTGTACTCAAGGTCTTGTAGTGGCCTAGTGGTCTGGTGTGTTGTACTCAAGGTCTTGTAGTGGCCTAGTGGTCTGGTGTGTCGTACTCAAGGTCTTGTAGTGGCCTAGTGGTCTGGTGTGTCGTACTCAAGGTCTTGTAGTGGCCTAGTGGTGTGGTGTGTTGTACTCAAGGTCTTGTAGTGGCCTAGTGGTCTGGTGTGCCATACTCAAGGTCTTGTAGTGGCCTAGTGGTCTGGTGTGTTGTACTCTAGGTCTTGTAGTGGCCTAGTGGTCTGGTGTGTTGTACTCAAGGTCTTGTAGTGGCCTAGTGGTCTGGTGTGTCGTACTCAAGGTCTTGTAGTGGCCTAGTGGTCTGGTGTGTTGTACTCAAGGTCTTGTAGTGGCCTAGTGGTCTGGTGTGTCGTACTCAAGGTCTTTTAGTGGTCTAGTGGTCAATGTTCAGATTGTGGGTTCGAATCCAGCCATGGGCTAGTGGTGCTTGCATCCTCGGGAAAGACGTTTCATCAAATATGTCTCCTGACATTTTGATGAATTTCCCATTCTAAATTGTTTTCCTTTTCACAGGATTCTTCTCAAGGCAACTCATCTTTCCAGATCAACATGGTGAAGTACATCAAACAGAATCACCCAGACCTCCAAGTTGTTGGTGGAAACGGTAAGCGTTGATCTCGGACATTAGTAGGGCCACTGAATTTCTGCAAAAACGGAAAACGGATGGAATTCACCGAATCTGCTTCTTGAAACGGAATTCCACTTTCAAAACGGAATAAGTAAATTGTGAACTGATTGCGATACATTTCCTAGGCTAACTGAATCATGGTTTGGTCTTGCAATAGTTGACTGTTTTTTGTGACAAAACACAGTCTGACAAGTTAGTCTTCACTGTGCAAAAGTTACGACACTTTTACAGTGCATGCCCACACAGTCAGCGATTTACTGCATGTTATACAACTTTTTGGAACTGAATAGCACGAAACAGATTTGTTCAGTCTGAAACTGAATTTTTCAGCCTTAAACGGAATCCAAGAATCCTAAAATAGTGTCTGAGCACAGTTTGCTCATGGACAGCTAAACACAAGTGTCTTTTCCATTTAATGGTGTATGTTTTGCGACCATTTACGTACATGCATGCAGTTTATCTAGTAAGCTGTGTCATAGTATTGGTAATACATGTAATATAGCAGCAATCATAAACACCCAATTCCTTTGTTTTGGCCATCCGCGCTGTTGCATAACCTTTCCCTGGACGCGGTTCTGACAGCGAAGCCGCATGTGAATTTGAGTATTCTTATTGCGTCCATGACCACACTGGCATTGTGACATCAACAAGGCAAAACAATGGCCGATTGCAATAAAACGGTCTTAAATTGTTGCATAGGTGGCATGGGGTGGCATGGGTGGCAAGTGCGTTAGGCACTCGCCTCTCACCAATGTGTCCCGGGTTCGAATCCGGCCTGGGTCATATGTGAGTAGAGTTGTGCGTTGGTTCTCTCCTATGCTACGAGGGTTTTTCTCCAGGTGATCCGGTTTTCCTCCCTCCACAAAAATCAAACACTTTCTATCTCAGGCTGTACTCCGTGATCATATATGGGTTGATGTGGCTGGCAGCCAAGGGCGCCCATGAAAGCCTGCTACTCGATCACGTTGAAGTCGCATCCTTCGCAATTCAGCACCCCAGCTGCCAGTAAGGATGATTAGCCTCCCAAATTATTATTATTATTATTATTATAAATGGTGGGCTTAAGGATGCAGACTAAAGCTGACTTTCTCTCTTAGCCGGTCTTGAGTAAGACCACGAAGTTAGCCCATTGCAATAAGTCAGTCTTTCATAGCCCCTTGTGAAGTAAATGATTCATCCATGGTTACTGACAAATTTCCAGTCTGTGATATGAACTTTGTGTGCACATAATCACAGAAACGTTACTGAATTTATCAGGGTTGTTTGATTTAAATCACTCGAATAAAATCAATGGAAAAAAATCGCTCAAAAAAATCAATCATGATTTTTTCATTATTTCTTGATTTGTTTTTACGAAAAACAGAAAATCTTACTGAAAGAAGACTTGCATTTTGGCTTCATTTTTCCACTATAACAGGGTGTCTTAAAACAGTTTATGTTGTGTTTTTACAATGATTTTTACTGTACAAAATACACATTCAGCCATTCACATATACACTCGTGTATGAAAAATGAGGCAGTATTCTGAAGTATGTGTACAGCATTACTTGTAATCAGGTACAATGAATAGAATTATACACAGTATAATTATACATACAGTACATTGTACATACTATGTAACTCATACATGCACATGTATGCAACTGCACAGAATTTTTGTTTGGTACATCACTACATCTTGACTTTGCAAAGTAATACTACTGCCATTGCTCTAATACTGAGATGCAAATGGACCACTGGTACGAGCCATGAAACATCTTTGAATGTGGTCTTAAACATCACCAAGGAAGCAGTAGAGTATGCCTGTAGTGGCAGTCAGTAACAGTTTCTGTTTTTTGTTGCTTTTTGTTGCTACGATCCTGGACACAGCAGGGGCTTAAAGGTATTATCATACTTTGGTTTTTGTCAAAGAAATACAGATTCATGGGCACAAATATCAAGGAAGATACAGCCACAGTCATCTGTGAAAATTTCAGTCCCATACGGTGCCCACTTTTGGAGAAAACAGTGAAAAACGGCCACAGTATTTCTTAAGTCTTTTCTCTTTTATTTTTTATCTTTTAAAAGATAAAAAAGATTTTCGGTCGTTGTTTTACTAATTTCTGGATAAATACAGCATTTCAGTTTGAAAAATTTCAACGGTAGGTTTCTACCAGGATCATCTTCATACCCTGAAAGTTATACGTAAATCTGTGAACATTTCTGTTTTGGTCTCTTACCAAAGTATGATACAACCTTTAAAGTTGCTAGTTCAAGGCTAGGGATATAGAAGACCCAGGCAAAGCCCAGGCCTGGCCTGGCTTTTCAGTGGCTTGGCCTGACCAGTAAGTTTCTTTTCTTGAAGCAAATTTAAATGTTGTTTTTCTGGCAGTCGTGACGGCCTCACAAGCCAAGAACCTTATTGACAGCGGAGTGGACGCCTTACGAGTTGGCATGGGAAGTGGGTCTATATGCATCACTCAGGAAGGTAAGAGATGTTGTCATTTTATGTCAGATTTTTTACGCAATTCTGAGTTTAATTTGCATAATCCTTTCTGTCATCCAAGACCCATCGTTATTTTTATTCATTTTTGTGGCCGAAGTTAGTTTTTGAGATTTGCACACGAGCCAGGATCATGATTCTTTTTGCCAAATGTGAATGTTGGGGAAGGTCTTTCTTTGTGACACATTGCTTGACCTCTGTGACCTCTACTTCCGGTCAAACAGGAAGTAGTTCCTCATCCAAAAGTGGTAAGAGCTATGATCCTGATTCTTCCACCAAATGTGAACGTTAGGCAAGGTCTTTCTTTGTGACACATTGCTTGACCTCTGTGACCTCTACTTCCGGTCAAACAGGAAGTAGCTCCTCATCCAAAAGTGGTAAGAGCTATGATCCTGATTCTTCCACCAAATGTGAACGTTAGGCAAGGTCTTTCTTTGTGACACATTGCTTGACCTCTGTGACCTCTACTTCCGGTCAAACAGGAAGTAGCTCCTCAACCAAAAGTGGATCATGATTCTTTTGCCAATTGCCAATTGTCAATTTTTTCTATTTATTTATTTTTTTTTTGATATTATTGCCCAACACAAGGCCCTAGAGGGCCACTCAAAGGTGAGGGTTAAAGGAACGGAGAGAAATTTCATGGAATCCGTTACCGTTAGCAAAAATTCTTCGCTTACTGTAGCAGATTTTTTGGGGTTACGGTTAGCGTATTTCACGGAACAGTTTCTTTTTTGGTAACGGTAAGCAAGGAATTTGTGCAAAATGCATACGACAGTGCGTTAGCAGAAAATAATCACGGTTACCCTAGAAATTCTTCGCTAACCGAGAGTCTTGCTTACGGATTCCATTAAATAGATTCCACACGTAGCAGTGCCTGTAAGCGCAAAAATAGGCCGTAACGAATTGGGCCCTGTTTGCAAGATAATTATTAACATCATGTTTGAACTGAGAGATGTCATATCCTGTAGAAAAACAGGATGAGGGTAGGGAATTCCAGAGTGAGGCAGTTCGTGGGAAGAAACTTGAAGAATATCTTGAGGTATTTGATTTGGGGACCGAAACAGAAAGGATGGGAACTGCAAGAAACGCGAGTTGTGCGACTAAATGACCGGTTAGGTGGTACAACCATTGAAAGACCATTGGAGCACATTCTGTGATAGTAAAACAGTTACAATTTCATAACATCTAGTGAGGGATAGCTGTCAACCATTCCTATTTTGGAGGAATAATTCCTCTTTTTTTTGTACAAATTTATCACTTTTTACAAGCTCTTGACAACAGATTCTGATTTTTGGCTTGGAAATACACATGTATTCCTATGTAGTTTGCTCTGTGATTCCTCTTTTTTAGAAGAAATATTCCTAATTTCCTTTAAAGGTTTTCTGTAAACAAAACTCCAGTGAAGTTAAATACATATATTGTTATAAAATTCAACCTGTTGTTTGTTTGTGTTAAAAAATATTGTATATACTGTAGAATAACAAGGTATTTCAGAGCCATAATTTAGCACCCTACTTTTCGCGACGAAAAACCTTCCTTAAGTCACATGCAGAACGCCATGCAGTGTACTGTGGTGCGAGCCTACACTAGTTTTGTAGGTGATGTCACACGTTATTGTTGCGTGGACCGGTTGCAAGGACTTTTTTAGGGGGCGGGGCATACATGTACGTACTGATTTTGTAACTTTTTGGTCAAAATTGAGCACTTACATAAAAATATAAATTTATATAGTCATTAATTATGCATTAAAGGCATTGCATACGTTTGGTAATGACTCTGAAAATTTATGGCAATAAAAACTTACTTGGTGAGAAGTACAGCTGCTTTGGATAGTATAATGCATATATTGAGAAACGTTCAATTCGAAGTACCGCGGTTATGGACAAATATGTCACTTTTTATCTCCAAAAATTATGAATCTGAGAAGCGTAATGGCCGTAACGCTTCTCAGCTATTGACTAACTGTTCTCTGGCGTGAAATAACCGCTCTAGTTTGTCGCCAAAATCTCAAAAACGCTACCACCTTTTGAATTGAAACTTTCACAGGTTAGTTTTATGGTATACAATTATATTGGTTTGAAACAAACAGTAGGCACAAATTACCAAACGTATGCAATCCCTTTAAACAATAATTTTAAAGCATTATACCCCTATTCTAAATTTGATTACAGTAGACCTTTAAGTTAGATTGGTAGCTATGCATTTTAGTGCTGGGCAAAATTGGGTAATTTCATATCCGGTTACCGATCAGGTAAAAATCAGGTTACCAGTTACATGTAACCTATGTAATCACGTTTATCATGCGTGCTCAGTGTGGAAGAATAGGGGCTGAATAAAAGCATGCGTGGTATTGAAAGAGGGTATTGACATGACCACAATGGGATTCTGTCTAAGCTTGTTCTACATGACCATATTTATTGCTTAAGGTTGGGCGGTTTTGAAAAAAATAAAAACCGACAAAACCGTGAGACCCTGACTCGGTTAAACCGTAAAACCGTAGGCTAGTAAAACATAACAAAAATAATAAGCCTACTTTAATGGGGGCCTAACGCAAATTCACCAAAAGTCTCCAAAGATCACCGTTCAAATTACAAAACGATCAAGCGAAAATATGAACAAAACCGGTATTAAAACCGCCCAAGCCTATTATCGCTGTCAAACGGTTGATTTTTTGTTGATTTGTAAATATTTTTCAAATCGCTTGTAATTTGACATCCGATGATGTCATGGTGACATAAATTTCCGCACCACATTGGGACCTTGTGTGGAACAAGTTTAGTTAAGATTGATTGCTTAAAGTGACCAAAGTGGGTGCCGCAAAAAAAACAATCGTGTACAAAGTCTATGGGACTTGACAACAAGAAAAGGTGGAAGAAAAAAACAGAAACAGAAAAAAACGGAAAGGCTTTTCTGCTTTGCTCAGAAAAGCCAACAATTTCAAGCAAAGTAGAGATCAAACTTCCTACATAACAAGGAAAAAACCTACTTCATTACTTGAGCAGTTTTTAAAAAATCTATAAAAAGAATATGAAATGAATTTGCTTGCGACCTTGCTTTTCATAAGGAGGATGTTTGAGTGATTGGATATTTTAATTAACGGGTCATGAATGACGTAGTGAATCAAGAATCTTGATTGAAATTGAGATAAAAATCTGTAAACATCTGATGTCTAATGGAAAATTCCACAAGAAATGGAAAAAAGAATGAAAAAAAATGCTTTCTTTGTGTGTGTATATCAGTGTTAAAGGTACAGTACAGGATTGGTAACATACCCAAACAGAAATGTTCACAGATTTACGTAATTTTTACGTATAACTTTCAGGGTATGAAGATACATACAGTACCAGTAAAATATTTCTGCCTGAAATGCTGTATTTATCTAGAAATTAGTTAAACAAAAACAGTTTTGATCTCGGGGTAAGATCAAAACCATTCTTTATGTTCTATAAGAAAAAAATTGAGTCAGGTTTTTGCTATTTTCTTCTGACTTTAATAGATGTCCGATTGAGCTCAAATGTTCTCAGGTTTATTATTTCATGTACATGTTTGATCAGACAAAGTGTGAGTGCTGTTCTGTGACCTTTACCAATTACCAATTTACCTTTAGAGGGTGGCCGCAATGGGTGTTTTTGCTTAAATAATGATGGAAAAAAGTTTTTAAAACATAGGTTGTGTGGCTGTCATAGTTTCAGCCTCCCTTGTGTTGGTGTTAAAATCATTTTATTAACTGGGCGGGGGGAACGTTGTGACATCATCTCGGGAACTCGGTAGCTGGTTCACAGGCCATCGAGTAAATGCTAAGCTGGTTCCCGCGTCACTGACGGCAATCAAAATCCCGTACTAGGGGGTTGGGGCGTGGACACAAAATGAATGGGGTGCGGTTTATTTCGAGAAAAAAATTCCAGATGCGGGGGAAAATAAAAAAACAAACTTTAATCAAATTTAATATATTTTTAAAAAGTTAATTAAATTGTTTCGGCGGATTTGATTAAATATCATTGCAGCCACCCTTTAAGGCCCCATATTTAGCGCTAAGCAAGCCTCACTGATAGAATGAGATTGGAAAACGTCTATGTCAACGATACAAGAGTTGGAATAATGGTACCAACACCAAATTCCACAAAACTCATATATTACTCAAGGAGATACTATACACCCATCTGACGGCTTGATATACCATCCGTTAGTAATTCGGTGTGCCCGCCTTTTGTCCGGCAACAAAATAATTTACGCTCCGCCGGACTCTATACTGCAGGGTGTAGATCATGTACATCCCCTAATCATGAGACCTACATTCTACACAATCTGTAGATTGACCACAAGGCCTTGAGTACGACACGCCAGAGCACGAAGCAAAGCGCCCCATGAAAATTTTACAATTTGTACGGGCAAACAATATCACATGTCTTGCATGACACGTGCAGAGAGTATCACGGTGCTCTGACTTATGCAAGTTTCAATCCAGGGGTTGAATCTACGGTGCACATCCCACCCTATGGTTTCTTTCTTCCTGTAATTAGGACGTGTATGAGCTCTAAGCCTCCCTTGTCTTTCTATATTCGTCCCTGATTGAATGGGTTTACGGACCCCCTCGTTGGAAATAAACAAGATCTATTTATACAATATACGTATACATGTACAGTATGTCTAAGTCTTCAGTACGTACCATGTGAAGATAACAGGCTATTGCCCTAGATAGGGTACGTTCACTGAACGTTCAGACAGCGTTTTCAATTTGCTAAAATCACTGTTTTATCCCTATCGGTTTTTATAACAAATTGTGTCTGGACGGTTTTATATGTAAAACTAATCAGCAAAAATATCAAGGAAGATACAGTAACAGTCATCTGCGAAATTTCCAGTCTCATACGGTGCCCACTTTTTGAGAAAACAGTGAAAAACGCCCACGGTATTTTTAAATTATTCGCCGTTATTTCTTATCTTTAAAAGATCAATTTAATTATTTGTGGTCACTGGTTTTAGTCTTTTCTGGACAATACAGCATTCCAGGCAGAAAAATGTTAACGGTACGTTTCTACCATCACCATCTTCATACCCTGTAAAATATAGGGATATCTGTGTATATTTCTGCTTCGGTATGCTACCAAAGTATGATATTACCTTTAACTCTTAAAGGTTACATATGTATAATGCTTTTTTCCGTATAGAGGTCGTGCAGTCACGTGATCAGGATGCCATTTTGGACGGCAATGCTGTACACATGTATAATGAACGTATGTACAGTGTATACATGTAACCCACATGCGTTCGCGTAGCTTGCAAATCAACCGGACGCAGAAGTGCATGCATATGATGCTGTCTGGTACCACTCGTACGCGTGCGTGCGTACGCGTGCCGTCCAAAATGGCTGTCAAGCTGTCAAGTGACGTCACATGCACGTTCTTTATAGTCCGTCAGTGGAATTTTTCCCCTTTCTATATTAACACAGATACACAGTTTCATATGCTAACAAAATAATGTAATGCTAAATACATACATGTAGCATATGTGTAGTTACATATTAAACAAATCACATGTATTTTACAAGCCTGGAAATAAACGGAGGCCACAGAGGTCATGGCCTTCGTGGCCCTGGTTCTTGGCCTTGGTGCCCCCTTCAAATATTTCAATTTTTTTAAGACATTATGATTTTCCAATGGAAGTGGCCCTTGCAATGGAAAATTGGCCAGCCCTCACCAAACCTTATTTCCAGCCCTGATTTTAGCATTACATCTGTATATGAGTATGGACTTGTATGTAGGCCTACAGGTATTTTTGCTCTGCTAACCAAATATTTGTTAGCCTTGCGCAAAATCTTTTCAGTTAGCACAGAATTGGTTTAAATGTTTAGTTTCTGGTTAAGTTTGATGTGGTTTGTAGAATTTATTTTTGTATGGATAAATTGGCAAAAGTATCTCAAAACCGCAACTATGAACTACACATTTTCAATAAAAGCTGGAAGAATTGTGCTGTTTTGTTTTTTTCTTTGTAAGAAGAATACCAGGGGCTAATTTCATAGAGCTGCTTAAGCACCAAAATTGCCTAAGCACCAGAAGCCTTGCGAAATAAAATCAGTATACCAGCCAAACTCTGAATGTTATGCTTAGCAAACAATGGCCGAATACAAGTCAAAAGCAGTGAACATCACATGAAAATTTGGTTGGTAATCCTGTTTGATCTAGGAAGACTTTTCATGCTTAAGCAAATTTTGTGCTTAAGCAGCTCTATGAAATTGGCCCCTGTTTTTATTTGGTTTAATATTTGTTGATTATCCTATCATGAAGTAAGAATCAAATAACCACAAGGGATTTGGAGCGGGATTTGAACCTGCGACCCCTGAAATAAGTACCACCACTCTACCAACTGAGCTATCCAATCCTATATGTTGGTGGTGTCACAAATAGTCAATTATCTTTGTTCGTTTGGTAGTCAGAAGCCATGAAACCACCCACACATGTGTAAGATACATGTATGTAAGAAAGAAGAGTTGGGAAATTGAGAAAACTTTCTAACCAAATTTTGTCTTTACATACTACAAGAGTTAAGCTACATGTACACCATCAAGTTTTTGAAACAATTTCAGTAAATAAGAACACATACTTCAAAATTCATATTAATCTGTATTTATATTTTGTAAGAACACATTTTCTATAATAATTTAAAAATTATTTGATTTGACTAGTCTCAAAGAGTGAAAAGTGCATGAATTTCCTTCTTTTTAAAAGGTGGAGAACAAAATTTTGAGGTTGAAGCTTGAAAAACCTGACTTTGAACAGAGATTTTTGTGACAGCGATGCCATTGATTGTTGAATTAAATTTTGCAGGAACAAGTTCACTATTTTCCCAGGATAATTCAGATATTAAACTGTTGTTCTGTTCTACCATTTATTGCTGATTAATGCTCAGTTAATTGGAATTGAAACTAGAGATTATGCTAATATTTTAGTCACATGTTTTGCTTAACCAATTGAGTTAACATGTCCTGGTTTTAAAACAAATATTAATACACAAAGAACTGTTCTACGTAGTGTGTTAAACATATTAAAGGTATGTACAGTACAGGATTGGTAACATACCCAAACAGAAATGTTCACAGATTTATGTATAACTTTCAGGGTATGAAGATGGTGCTGGTACAAACATACCGTTAAAATATTTTCGCCAGAAATGGTGCATTTATCCAGGAATTATTCAAACAAAGACCAAACACAGTTTTGATCTTGGGATAAAATCAAAACCATTCTTCATGCTTTATAAGAAAAATTGAGTCGTCTTTTTTTTTGCTATTTTCTCGTGACTCAGATGTCCGATTGAGCTCAAATGCTCACATGTTTATCATTTTATGTTCATGCTGTTTTCTGACATTTACCAATCATGCATTATATCTTTAAGTAGTGTACTGCGTGCCTTTCCTATCTGTATGCAAAACATGTGTACAGAGTCGCACATTTCAGATCTGTATGGATAATTCAGCAGCAGTGTGAAATTGAGTAATATAACTCACCAGGAAAGAATAACAATGGTCTTATTGTTCTTAAATTGTATTGAACCTAACGAAACTGACCGTAGTTCATTGTTTGTGGTTTTGAGTTACAGCCATCCCAAGCATCACCAAAACCCCCTTGACCCTTCAGGAGGGCCCAAAGGCCAATGTTTGTAAGTTAAACATGAATCAGTGTTGGTCATTTATCCCACCGCTGCCACCAGTTGCACTCATCTCTAGTTTCTTCGTTTTGTTTCGTTTGCGCATACTGGTAGAATATTGAAGTTGTACACATTGTTGTGGGAGAAATATGAAAGAATGTTCAATGTATGTGTACAGTGTATGTTATTGAATTGTCAATTGTCATTTTTGCATGAATGTGATTAGTTTGTTAAACAATATTTGTTTTTTTATTTCAAAATTCTGTATGTTACGTTTGAAATCTTTGTTTATTTTTTATTGGCTGTTAATTATTACTAGGGTTAGTTACTCAAATATCTCTATTTTCTAACAGCATGTTCTATTTTTCAGTTAGGTCTCATTTCCGTTGTATGAAATAGTTTCCTCTTTCTCAGATGTAGATTTCAACCGAGGCTGTTCTTCATGGAAGTCGAATATCGATTATCGATATCGTATCCCCACGAAATGTATGACTTTCTTAATTGTATGCATGCTTTTACTCAACAACTTGACACTGTCATTTATCGCCAAATTTTGGTACGAAGAAAATTAACAAAATTCCGTTTCAAACAAAGCACTCGTCATTTGTGAGGCAGAATAATAGGTCTTCGTATATTTCCACTGGATTTGCGCTTTTCGTTTTATCCTCAAAAATTTATTTGTTTGTTTTTTATTGATTTTTTAAGACCTCTATGATTTGCTTGTTTATTTTTATTTATTGTCAGATTGTGTGTTTTGTATTACAGAGATCACATTATTTTGGTGGTGGCATTGGATCAAATTTCATTTTTCATTCTGTGGTATTGTAATATCTATACTTTGTACATATTTTTTTGTTTTAGATCATTTGCATGACTGCACTGTTAATTGTGAATTAAAGGTAGAATACATGATTGGTAAAAGGTCACAGAACAGCACTCACACTTTGTCTGATCCAATATATGCATGAAATTATAAACCAGTGAAAATGTGAGCTCAATCAGACATCTGAATCACGAGAAAATAGCTAAAACCTGACTCAGTTTTTCATTTAACAGTTTAAAACATGAAGAATTGTTTTGATCTTACCCCAAGATCAACACTGTTTTCAGTTGTTGTTTGACTAATTTCTGGATAAATACACCATTTCAGCCGGAAATATTTTAACAGTATGTTTCTACCAGCACCATCTTCATACCCTGAAAGTTATACGTAAATCTGTGAACATTTCTGTTTGTATATGTTACCAATCCTGTACTGTATCTTTAATTTCTTTTATAGGATGCCATTTTTTTATTGGAATCCTCGAAACTGCATGTATATTCACTATTATCAGATGTGTTAGGGGACACTGTGCAAATGTCCTCATTTTGTCAGGAATTACTGTAGCTTAAACCGTTGAGCATCTTGTACCAAACTTTGATTTGTAGCGTGATAGGGCCTGTGAATGTGATCACAATGACTCCTGGCGCCTTTTCCACATCTTGGCTCCGGCTCCGGCTCCGGCTCAGGCTCCGGCTCAGGCTCCGGCTCCGGCTCCGGCTCCGGCTCCGGCTCCGGCTCCGGCTCAGGCTCAGGCTCAGGCTCAGGCTCAGGCTCAGGCTCCGGCTCCGGCTCCGGCTCCGGCTCCGGCTCCGGCTCCGGCTCCGGCTCCGGCTCCGGCTCCGGCTCCGGCTCCGGCTCCGGCTCCGGCTCAGGCTCAGGCTCAGGCTCAGGCTCAGGCTCAGGCTCAGGCTCAGGCTCAGGCTCAGGCTCAGGCTCAGGCTCAGGCTCAGGCTCAGGCTCAGGCTCAGGCTCAGGCTCAGGCTCAGGCTCAGGCTCAGGCTCAGGCTCAGGCTCAGGCTCTGGCTCTGGCTCTGGCTCTGGCTCTGGCTCTGGCTCTGGCTCTGGCTTCGTCTCTGTCATCCATATGCTGAAAATACAGGTTGTGGTTTCTCTTTGAAGCTGAAGCTCTGTTTTCTTTTCAAAACCAGAGAATCTACTTCCGAATCGCAACCAAAAGCCTCTTTTTTGATACCAGCTATTTCATAATGGATTCACGAAATAAAGACGAAGCCGGACGGGATCCTGAGCCTGAGCCCCAGTTTGGAAAGGGCCCCTACTTTACAGGCGCTTCCAGAGTTTGCAACACGTTGGTCAATTACAATAGCGCTCTGCACTAATGACGTCACAAAATCCCCGGATGTCAGACAAGCATTAACCCACACACGTAGTGCACATACATGTACGTGTACGCGCACGCGCACGCCCACGTACGTGTGCATGGTTGCAATGTTTGTCTGAGGTCCGGTGCTATTTTTAGCGCAAGTGCGGAGCGCTATTCTCGGAATCTGTCACCCCTTTCCAGGGGCGAATTTTGGTCAACAAATTCTGTGCATTGTGATTGGCCAATGTGTTGCAAAGTCTTGATGGCGCTCGTTTTGGAATCGCCCATATCGATGGAATATTACATCAATGACTTTTGCTTGATTTTGGTCCTAGTCATTGAGCTATATTAAAATCACTAGAGCGCTAGCTCCGCGTTCTCCGCGCGTAGACGATTTGAAGCCGTCCTGAATGCAGTCATATTGAATTCGAGTGCGTGTCTGTGGAACAAGAACACTTTGACTGGAATGCCATTCGAAGAGTGTACTCTAAATGCAACGCGCAAGTATGCGCAAACGGTACCGGTAGCGCGTCTTGATGACGCTTGCAATCATTGCGTGACTGAAGTGCAGAGCGTGTGTGCACAGGGTGATAAATGATACGCGCATTTACCAAAGGTGCGTTGGATTTCGGGCGTATTTGGCTTCGATAACGCACCTGTATAGAACACAACGCAGGTATGCAAATGAACATACAAAAAACGTACAATATTGTGGGCTTTCCATAGGTTTGTTCACAAACATGGATGCGCCCAGCAGGCATCACTTTTTACACGGAGCTAGCACTCTAGTAATTTTAATATAGCTCCATGGTCTTAGTGGACAGAATCATGGAGTATATTTCGGTCTTTAAAACAGTAAAAAATACCTTGGACGTTTATCACTGTTTTCTCAAAAATTGGGCACCATATGGGACTGGAAATTTCACAGATGACTGTTGCTGTATCTTTCTTGATATTTTTGCTCATGAATCTGCATTTCTTTGACAAAAACCACTTGTACATATACTTGTATAACTGGTTCCTTCTAACTCCGATGTTTTCTTTAAATCATTTTTCTAAAATTAGTTTTTTACTTCCTGTTGAAAAGACAATTTCTTTTTTCTTCTTCCTCTTTCATATTGTCTTAGTGTCATCAATTCCATACACCAACCACTTTTTTTATCATTTTTTAAATCTTTGGAGGTTCAAATCAAATTTTATATTTTGTTTGTTAAATAACTACAAGAGAAACTAACTGGATTAATTTTTCAGTCATTGAAAGGTGAACAAAGACAAATTGACTGGAGCGGGATTTGAACCTGTGACCTATATAGAATACTGTATTGCAGCCGATTTCACAGAAAATTCAAATTTTGTTGCATAATTTTCCTGCCTTTGGTTGCACAAGTTTTGCCAGTTTCACGAAACTTATGCAACATTTGTACGTTTCGTAAGTTACATAACATTTTGTGAAATCGGCTGCTGGTGCTCTTACCAACTGAGCTATCCGGCCCTATGTTGGTGGTGTCCCTAATAGTCAATTATCTGTCTTCGTTTGGCAGTCAGAAGCCATGAAACCATGGTTTGTTTAAATCAGTTTTAATGGTGCGTTTTTGTATGCAGAATTGGGTTACATGTATTTGTACAAATTAATCAGAATTGCATAAGCCTAGGAATTCAAAACATACTGAATATTGTTGTTTAAAATCACTATAACGAATAACCGCTACCAAGGACAATGTCTGAGGATCACGCCATTTTTTTATAGCGGCGTTTTACTGTAGGATGTTCCATTCTGCAAACAGATTTTCAACAAGACTAGTTATTTGTTCCGTATTTGCCCTATTTTCTCTCTTTTTTTAATGTACTGGTATACATGTATTGTGAAGGTAATTACATGTACTGTACATGTATGTACATGTATGTATTCAAGGTCCATGTTTAAAGGTACTATCATACTTACGTAGAAAACCAAAACAGAAATGTGTACAGATTTACGTATAACTTACAGGGTTTACAAATAGAACTGGTTACTGGTACAAACATACCGTTATTACATTTTTACGCCTGAAATGCTGTATTTATCCAGAAATGAGTCAAACAAAACACTGAAAACCGTTTTGCTGTCCGAGATCAAATGAACAATTACCTTACAATTTTGAGTAGGGCCTAACAATTGCAATGGTTTTCCACTGTTTTCTACTCAGATTTTGCTTAAATTTGACATGTACATGGTGATAGCCAAGACATGGTTTTATCATATAACTGAATCTTAAAGTGATAAACAGTTTAATTTTAACACAATGGAGGCTGACAAAGTGTTGCATTTTTGGGGGGACACGCTGTATATATGTTTTCATTAATAGTTTTCTGGTATTTGAAGAAAGTTTTCTTCATTTTGTCTTCGTTTCCATTGTGATGGCTGTGTGGCTGAGCAGAATTGAAAACCAACCTGGAAGTTAATTTGTGTTGCAATTTAGTAGTCAAAGAGAGTTTCCTCCATTTTGTCTTTGTTTTCATAGTAATGGCTGTAGGGCGCCCTCAAGGTACTGCTGTATACAAGGTTTCTGATTACGCTCGGCATTTTGGTATACCAGTCGTCGCCGATGGCGGTATTACGTCGGTGGGACATATCACAAAGGCTCTTGCCTTAGGAGCATCTACAGGTAGGTATATTCAATATAAAAACTAGATGACGCACTCGTGTACAAACCAATGGGAGGTATATCCGCGCATGCAGGACGCGGCCATTGAAGGCAGATAAAAAATGAACCTAAACATTCAAACGCTTATTATATAACGATCGCGTACCCGCGCGTTACGCGGTTCCGGCCATTACGCGGTAAGTTATGCACCAGAAACATGATGGAACGCTGTAGCTATAATCGGTGGCTTAGATTGTTTATCGGTAAATTCCATGATTAAATTCGCAAAATTCATCATTTTAATTGCCGTATTGTCATTCCGGTCGCCAATTCCATCATTCAGTTTGTCATTCTGTCATTCTGATCGCAAATTCCATCATACTATTTGCCAAATTGAATGATGGAATTACCGAAGCAAACAATCTAAAGATAGCTACGGCATTCCATAAAAACGGATTTAAAATACCTTTAAAAGATGGCGCCGTGAAAGACGCGTCCACGAGTCCAAACTTGTCGCGAAAGACGCATCCAAATTTGTCGACCCAATGTGCACCTGGAAAGGGTCGACTGATTCCGTGCGTTGTGATTGGCCAACACATTACAAACTCTTGGTGGTGCACTATTGTGCATCGCCCGCATTATTGAGTGTTTACGAAATGGAGGCTCAGGCTCTGGCTTAGGCTCAGGCTCAGGCTCCAGCACTGACAACTGACATCCATGTGCTCAAAAAATAGGTTGTGGTTTTTCATTGAAGCTGAAACTCTGTGTTCCTTTTCAAACCAGAGAATCTACTTCAGAACCGCAGCCAAAAGCCTCTATTTTGGTACCCATTATTGTAAAATGGATTCATGAAATGGAGCCGGAGCCTGAGCCTCCGTTTAGTAAACGCCCATTGTAGTTCAACAGATAACATACAATAGGTGAAATAATAGTAAATAATAATAAATTGTATTTATCAGTGTTGTAGGTTTCGACACTCTTGTTTGCTGGTTTCGGTAGTGAAACGCTGTGGTCTCAGTCTCAGTTTTCAACCTTAAAGGTAGTTTCATACTGGTTAGAACCCAAAACAGAAATGTTCACAGATTCACGTACATGTATAACCTATAGGGTATGAAGATGGTGCTGATAGAAACATACCATTACAATTTTTCCGCCTGAAATGGTGTATTTATCCAGAAATTAATAAAACAACGACCGGAAATCTTTTTGATCTTTTAAAAGGTCAACAATAAAAGAGAAAAGACTTAAGAAATACTGTGGCTGTTTTTCACTGTTTTCTCAAAAAGTGGGCATCGTATGGGACTGAAATTTTCACAGATGACTATTACTGTATCTTCCTTGCCAATGAATCTGTATTTCTTTGACAAAAACCAAATTATGATATTACCTTTAAGCATGAAAAAGTCTTCCTTGATCAAACAGGATTACCAACCAAATTTCCATGTGACGTTTATTGCTTTTGACTTGTATTCAGCGATTGTTTGCTGAGCATAACATTCACAAGGAGTTTTGGCTGGCATACTGATTTTATTTACCAAGGTTTTTGGTGTTTAAACAAATGTTGGTGCTTATAAGCAGCTCTATGAAATTGGCCTAAGCACTTGATGTTTTTATTAACCCTAACCTTCTGCACCTACCACACAAGACAAGAGCTGCTTACCACACATTACCACAGTCTCCACAGGGGGACTGAATCATAAACCATGCATTACCACACAAACCATACTGTGGTATATTGTGGTATTTGGGATACCACACTTACCATAAGAAAAACCATGTGGTAAACCGTGGTAATGTGTGGTAAACAACTCTTGTGTGGTAGGTGCAGAGGGTGAGGGTTAAAATCATAATGTGAAATCATAATGTGAAATCATAATCTGTCACAGTTTTGGGTAATATACATTAATAGGAATCGTGGCTCTCGTGATTATGATGTCATGACATTGTGTATCTCCCCGGTTTCCTTCCTTTTACAGTGATGATGGGTAGCCTACTAGCGGGAACCAGTGAAGCCCCAGGGGAGTATTTCTTCTCTGACGGTGTGCGACTCAAGAAGTACCGGGGCATGGGCTCACTGGATGCTATGGAGTCTAATAAGTCCAGCGCACAAAGATACTTCAGGTATGCCGTTTTCAATAAAGGAGAGGAACTTGAATACTGGTCAGGCCCAGCCACTGAAAAGTCTGGCCAGGCCCAGGCTCTTAACGTTGAACACTTTTATAGAACTGCTTCAAATAGATAATGCCTGGCTTTAGGGTACTGCTCATGATCAATGTGGACTCAATCTGTCAATAAGGTTTATAGTACAAATTTTAACACCGCATGCATGGATTCTGTGTCATGATTGGTTTAGAGCGCGTCACATGACAATATATTTTTACTAGACAAGGCACGCGCTGCACAACCCCGTGGCAATCAATTTACTAGCTCATGGCAACCAATGTACTAGCCCATGGCAACCAATGTACTAGCCCGAGCTGCATGGTACCCAGACGTATACTGTAGTGTACAGCGTACAGCACACAGTAACTCACTTCAAACCCAAAAGAAGAAAAAGAAAGGACATCGGAAGATGTTCTGAATAAAGAACAAAATGTAGAATCAAAAATGGCTTCCCTTAGTCTTTTTGGAGTATGTATAATATTGAGTTATCTGAATATTATCAGTGGACAACCATCTTGTTATCAAGCTAAGTCGACAGTTTTAGTGGTAGAAGTAGTCTTGTCTCAGTAACTTATTATTACTAAAAGTGATTACCAAAAGTACTTATGATAAGTTGTTTATTTGTTCGTTTCAGTGAGCGCGACAAGCTCAAAGTTGCCCAGGGAGTGTCGGGCAACATTGTGGATAAGGGCTCCATTCATAAATTTGTGCCCTATCTCATCGCTGGGGTACAACATGGCTGCCAGGATATCGGTGCTAGGAGTCTGACTCAACTAAGGTAGGTGGTACTCAGTTTAACCCTAACCCTTTGCACCTACTGCACATGAGCTGCTTACCACACAGTCTCCATAGGGGGCAAAGGCTAAGTGTTTAGAGTTAGGAGGGCCTGACTTTTCGATCCTAGCAGGATCTTTCTCAAAGGCTAAATGGTCAGAGTTAGGAGGGCCTGATGTTTCCATACTAGCAGGATCTTTCTCAAAGGCTAAATGGTCAGAGTAAGGAGGGCCTGATGTTTAAATCCTGGCAGGATCTTTCTCAAAGGCTGGTCAGAGTTAGGAGGGCCTGACGTTTGGATCCTAGCAGGATCTTTCTCAAAGGCTAAATGGTCAGAGTAAGGAGGGCCCGACGTTTCCATCCTAGCAGGATCTTTTTCAAAGGCTAAATGATCAGAGTTAGGAGGGCCTGACGTTTCCATCCTAGCAGGATCTTTCTCAAAGGCTAAATGGTCAGAGTAAGGAGGGCCTGATGTTTAAATCCTGGCAGGATCTTTCTCAAAGGCTGGTCAGAGTTAGGAGGGCCTGACGTTTGGATCCTTGCAGGATCTTTCTCAAAGGCTTAATGGTCAGAGTTAGGAGGGCCTGATGTTTCCATCCTAGCAGGATCTTTCTCAAAGGCTAAATGGTCAGAGTAAGGAGGGCCTGATGTTTCAATCCTCGCAGGATCTTTCTCAAAGGCTAAATGGTCAGAGTAAGGAGGGCCCGACGTTTCCATCCTAGCAGGATCTTTCTCAAAGGCTAAATGATCAGAGTTAGGAGGGCCTGACGTTTCCATCCTAGCAGGATCTTTCTCAAAGGCTAAATGGTCAGAGTAAGGAGGGCCTGACGTTTCCATCCTAGCAGGATCTTTCTCAAAGGCTAAATGGTCAGAGTTAGGAGGGCCTATCATTTCAATCGTAGCAGGATCTTTCTCAAAGGCTAAATGGTCAGAGTTAGGAGGGCCTGACGTTTCAATCCTAGCAGGATCTTTCTCAAAAAGGCTAAATGGTCAGAGTTAGGAGGGCCTGACGTTTCAATCCTAGCAGGATCTTTCACAAAGGCTAAATGGTCAGAGTTAGGAGGGCCTGACGTTTCAATCCTAGCAGGATCTTTCTCAAAGGCTAAATGGTCAGAGTTAATAGAGCCTGACGTTTCCATCCTAGCAGGATCTTTCTCAAAGGCTAAATGGTCAGAGTAAGGAGGGCCTGACGTTTCAATCCTCGCAGGATCTTTCTCAAAGGCTAAATGGTCAGAGTTAGGAGGGCCTGACGTTTCAATCCTAGCAGGATCTTTCTCAAAGGCTAAATGGTCAGAGTAAGGAGGGCCTGATGTTTCAATCCTAGCAGGATCTTTCAGAAATGAGTGTTTATTCTTCTTTCACTAGGGAGAAGACGTATTCCGGAGAACTGAGATTTGAGAGACGAACGACATCGGCGCAGATTGAAGGAAACGTCCACGGCTTGCATTCGTAAGTATTCCTTAGATCCAAGATCAGGGCCCAGTTTTACGACTCTGCTTACCGCATAATTCTGCGCTTATGTCTCATTCTATGCTTACTTATTTAGCATTGAATTCTATGCTCTCCGAGTAAGCAAGAAACCCTTAGTTACGTGAACTACGTACATGTACAACTACAAATTCCTTGCTTATCCATGAAACAGGATCTTGTAAGCACAGAATTTGCTGCTTAAGTAAGCGCCAATTCTACGCTTATGGTAAGCAGAACCATGAAATTGTTCCCAGATGCATATTCGTTCATTAGCCGTTTGATTCCAGAATATATTTGCACAATGCAGCATTATATGCCCTGTAATTGGCACATTGTCAAAATTTGCCTCACATACACCTTAGCGGACCTCCCAGCATGCATTGCTTCCTTTCAGAACGCAATGAAAGGCAGATATTATTTTTTTTTGTGATCTGGAAATAAATTTTGTGTGAGGGCAGCAGATTCTTCTGTTAGATGGGAGAGCATACTGTATACTGAATGGTGTGTGTTACTCTAATACCTTGCAAATAAGAATCCACTTCAACACAATCACAAAGTCCACAAAATGTTGTGGAACCAAGCAAACTTCTTTGTGTGGTTTCTGGTAGTGGGAGACATTTGGAGTGGGCTGTCGATAGAGGGCAGCAAACTACTGGTCTCCTTAAAACTTGTGTATGGCGATTGTTCAAAAACGCAGGAAAATGCTGTGAACACTCAATTCAGGCAATTTACATTTTTAGCTTCACATTGCCGCCAAACGCTAATTTGAATGCCCGTAAACACAAAGTGAGGTGAAATTCTTATGTTTGGCGAGGAATAACGTGCTCGGTCTCGCAAGTAAATAGTAAAAACTTTGTGCACAAAACAACTGTAGTCCCTCACAAAGCAATTTATCATAACCTTATGTTCAAAGTTTGCAAATATGATAGACAGCACTTTGCACATGATCTAGATTCTATTACATGCATGATATTACTTAGTGTATACCTGGGCCCTTTTCCAAACCTTGGCTCGGGCTTAGGCTCGGCTCCGGCTCCAGCTCCGGCTCCGGCTCCGGCTCCGGCTCCATTTCGTGAATCCATTTTAGATAACTGGTATCAAAATAGAGGCTTTTGGCTGCGGTTCTGAAGTAGATTCTCTGGTTTGAAAAGGAAAACAGCTTCAGCTGCAATGAAAAACCACAACATATACTTTCAGCATATGGATGACGGAGCTGGAGCCTGAGCCTGAGCCGAGGTTTGGAAAAGGGCCTTATAGCCTTGATAACTTAAGAAATCCAAGATAATTTTCTCAATTTTTTTCAGAGTGAATAATATCCTGAAATCTTCTAAAACGATCCTGTAGAAAACTTTAATTTCTGACACAATAAGCCTTTCATGTGTTAAAATTTAACAATATTTTGTACACTGAATTCTTTCACTGTACATAAACATCAAAACCTTAATTCTCCAGACTAAAGACACTGTTGCTATATCACATGATTCGGGGCAAGCTTTTGCTTGGTTACATAACAGATGTCTTCCACCAATGCACTGTTCATAATGGATAAGAATGGCACAAAGGAACCAGTCCATTCCAGAGATTGGTATCACTATGCAAAAGCTTGCCCCGAATCATGTGATATAGCAACAGAGTCTTTAGTCTGGGAAATTCAAACTGGGGTGTTTATATGCAATGAAAGAAGTCTGTGTACCAGATACTATTCATATTTAACTCGCAAATGGCTTATTATCATATTTGAAGAATTTTGAACATTGTTTTACATTACGGATTACCAAATCCATATTTTGCCTAGTCTTTGAAAGACGTCAAGAATATAACTTAAATACAAGTAAAAAACTGCTGCAAACTGCTCATTAGCCAAAATTACCTGAAATATATCAAATGCTTAGAGTTAGGAGGGCCTGACGCGTTTCGATCCTAGCAGGATCTTTCTCAAAGGCTAAAGAATATATTTATGAAAATAAGAAAAGGACAATTTATGTACATTTACATTCATATTATTCGGTAAATCCGTTAAGAAACATCTCAATGCAACACTCACAATTCTTAGTTTTCCGGGAAAACAAGCAAATTATTTATGTTTCCGTTCAGTGATTTCAACTTTGAATTTGAAAAATTTGACATTTGAATAGCATAAGTTTCCATGTTCCTATTTACTGTAGTAACAAATTTATTCATTTTTAATGGAGTGCATCACATATAGATTAGTAAAAACATCTTTAACAAGGTTTTAAAGGTCATGTACAACATTGGTAACAAACCAAAACAGAAATGTTCACAGATTGATGTAAAACTTTACATGGTATAAAGACGGTTACAACGGTAGAAACTGTAAATGCTACATTTATCCAGAAAAGAGTAAACACCAAAACATTTTTTATCTTAGCGAGATCAAAAATAAGACAGCTATTCCCACACAATTTAGTATAACAATTGCAATGGTTTTTCGCTGTTTTGTACTGTTTCCAATGATTTATTGAGCTGAAAATTTTGCAGGTTTGTTTTTATTCCATGACAAATCAAATGCTGAGCAACCAGCTGCTCAGTCACCTTTACCAATGTTGTACATGCCCTTTAAGTAGAATTTACCTCACTACAATTACTTGCATCTTTCTATAGACCAATCCGACGGCACGATATAATGTCCGCCATTGCTGCAGTGTCCCCGCCCGCCTTTTGTCCACCAACAAAAGAATATACGCTCCGTCTGACTCTAGAATTGCAGGGTGAACGTCCCATGATTAGGGGACGTCATAGAGCTATATTAAAATTACTAGAGCTAGCTCCGTGTACAGATTGATGCCTGCTGGGCGCATCCATGTTTGTGCACAAACCTATGGAAAACACAACATTTTCTCCGTTTTTTGTACGTTCATTTGCATATCTGCGGTGTGTTCTATACAGGTGCGTTATCAAAGCCAAATACGCCCGAAATCCGACGCACCTGGAAATGCGCGTTTTAATTTGCACAGTCTGCGTACACGCGCTGCACTTAAATTTTGACGTGACGTTGGAATTTAAAAGCAGTCGAGTCGCGTACAGCAGCAACATTCACGCATCCTTACTTACACGTTGCATACAGAGTACACTTTTCGAAAGGCATTCCAGTCAAAGTTTTCTTGTTCTACAGACACACACACAAATTCAAAATGACTGCACCCAGAACGGCTTCAAAGCGTCAACGCACGGAGAACGCAGAGCTCACTCTCTAGTAATTTTAATATAGCTCTCTGGGGACGTACACCCTGCAATATAGAGTGTGACAGACGTACATTTTGTTGTTACCAGACAAAATATGGGCGGGGACACTGCAGTAATGGTGGGTGCTTTCTACCTCCATGGTCGCGCCGTCGGATCGGTGTATATTCTTGTTTCTGTAGTCAAGTAGTACAACTTATTTTTAATTTTGTCCTGTCACACGTTTTTATATCTCTTTTTTTTATTTCTGCTTCAGATTTGAGAAAAGACTTTTCTGATCGTCAAGGCCTCCCCCCGATGGTCCCAAGAACCATCCACATTTTGTTTTGCACACCGGAATGTCACGTCCTCAGGCACCATCTTGTTAGTTTATTTGCACAAATAGCGCCCTCTTGTGGTATACTTGTGCCAGATGTAGTACACAGGGTAATCATGGTAACAGCTTTGTTTTGTAACCCCTTTTTGAGTTTGTAAATGTTATGTTGCAATATTCACACGTAAATCGGGAAAATAACATACAAATTGTGAAATTGAATTAATTTCTGCGGAATGGATTTTCCAATAGGGCTCCGCGCTCGTTACGTCACATTCAGATGTTCGGAAAAACAAGTCACACGTTGCCCTATTAACTTACACGTAAATGTTGTGAAATTTGTCCTAACATCCTGGTAACTATAGCTGTATTCTATAAATAGCTCGAGCACGGAGCCCTGTTCACACTTGGTTTCAATTTTTTCGTATTTGTTGTAAAAGTATTCTAAATTTCGAGTTTTCATGTCCGTTCCGATCAACTTGTTAATCAGCGGGCATATTTGAGATATATGACCATAACAACATACAAAGACCCAACACACAACCCAATGTGAAAGACCAACCATACAGAGGCTTCATATGGGTTGAAGCACCAACCGGGCACACACACCCCAAATGAGGCTGGTTACCAACCATTGCGGGAACCGGTGAAGAAAAATATGTGCCTATTTGGTGTTCGAGTTGGTCCTCATAATGTTATTATATGGTTATATATCTCCATTATTCCATCATTATGTAGTCATTATTTGACCTTTGACCTATCTTGTTCAATCACGTCACAAAGTATCTTTGGGCCTTTTCGAAATGGAGGCTCAGGCTCTGGCTCTGGCTCAGGCTCTGGCTCTGGATCTGGCTCTGGCTCTGGCTCTGGCTCTGGCTCTGGCTCTGGCTCTGGCTCTGGCTCTGGCTCTGGCTCTGGCTCTGGCTCTGGCTCTGGCTCTGGCTCTGGCTCTGGCTCTGGCATCCATATACTGAAAATAAAGGTTGTGGTTTTCCACTGAAGCTGAAGCTCTGTTTTCCTTTTCAGAGAATCTACTTACGAACCGCAGCCAAAAACCCCTATAGGCCTTTTCCCACTAGAGCGCTCATCCCTTGGGCGAACTCACCCCGGAGCTGCCCTGGGGTGAAAATGTCAACCCTGGTCCTGAGCAGGGTTGAACTAACCCCGGAGAATGGGAAATCTCGGGGATGGCTCGGGTGTGACGGTGGGGTGAACATTTCTAGTGGGAATCCTGTCCCCTGCGTTGCTCCGGGGCCACCCGCGAGATTGGTCAAGTGGGAAAAGACCTTATTTTTGATACCCGTTCTTTTAGAGTGGATTCACGAAATGGAACCTGAGCCTGAGCCTCTGTTTCAAAAATGCCCTTGATTTCATAAAACCTACTTGCCATTGGTGTTTTGCATTATTGGGGCTTTTGAAGAAATAATAGAGATGTTGTCATGGAAACGAGTCAGTGACGTTCTTTTGTTTACTTTCAACTGTTCTCCAGTCGTGGCGATACCTTCCCCGTTGCTAAGGCCTTCACCCTGGCCTTAAGCAGGTTCACTACGGGATCCACATCAAAGGCACAAGATTTGTCGACAAATTTCACTGGTTGCCATATGTAAGGATGAAAAGTCCGCGTTGCCACGACAATCACTAATGGCGTCTAACCTTGGCCATATTTCTGTGACTTTTTGTAGCAACGGAATCATTATCAGCCCTTTCGTCAACAAATATCAAGAATTATTTGAATCGTGACGATTATTGTGCTGAAACGTTTTGTTGTCACATTCAAAGGGTGACATAATGGCCTGTATATCTGTTAAATACCCTATAGAGAGCGTGCAAATGACGTCACTTGACAGCTTATCGGCCATTTTGGACGGCACGCGTACGCATGCACACGTGCGCGTGGTACCAGACAGCAGCAGCAGCATATGCAAGCACTTCTCCGTGCGCGTCCGGTTGATTTGCAAGCTGCGCGAACGCATGTGGGTTACATGAATACACTGTACGTACGTGCGTGCATTATACACGTGTTCAGCGTTGCTGTCCAAAATGGCGTCCTGATCACGTGACTGCACGTGCTCTATATAGAGATAAAGTTTTGATTTCAAAGCATTTCCAAAACAATTTTGTGATGGAATTTTCATGTTCATGGAATAGGGCACAGCGCTCGTGACGTCACATTCAGATGTTCGGACAAACAAGTGGCACGTTGCCCAATTAATTTACATGTAAACGTTGTGATATTTGTCTGAACATCCGGATAACTATAGCTGACGATATAAAGGTTGTATTCTATAAGTAGCTCGAGCGCAGAGCCCTATTGCGAAAGAATCGTTATGTTCATGAATCCATCTTAAATCTTCCTCATTCGTTTTGCAATCAAAGGGAAGACCGATTCTTGTCAGTATTTATAATTTTAAGACTCAAGAGAGAGAAACTTAAATACTGATTGGGCTCAGCCACTGAAAAGCCAGGCCAGGCCTTGCCAGGACTCTTGGGCTTCTATAATCTCTAGCCTTGAACTATCAACTTCAAGCCCCTGCTGTGTCCTGGATCATAGTTGAAAATCCAGGCCAGGCCCGGGCTTTCCCCGGGGTCTTGGACTTCTATAATCTCTAGCCTTGAACTATCAACTTCAAGCCCCTGCTGTGTCCTGGATCATAGTTGAAAAGCCAGGCCAGGCCTGGGCTTTGCCTGGGGTCTTGTGCTTCTATAATCTCTAGCCTTGAACTATCAACTTCAAGCCCCTGCTGTGTCCTGGATCATAGTTGAAAAGCCAGGCCAGGCCTGGGCTTTGCCTGGGGTCTTGTGCTTCTATAATCTCTAGCCTTGAACTATCAACTTCAAGCCCATGCTGTGTCCTGGATCATAGTTGAAAATCCAGGCCAGGCCCGGGCTTTGCCTGGGGTCTTGGGCTTCTATAATCTCTAGCCTTGAACTATCAACTTCAAGCCCCTGCTGTGTCCTGGATCATAGTTGAAAAGCCAGGCCAGGCCCGGGCTTTGCCCGGGGTCTTGGGCTTCTATAATCTCTAGCCTTGAACTTTCAACTTCAAGCCCCTGCTGTGTCCTGGATCATAGTTGAAAAGCCAGGCCTGGGCTATGCCTGGGGTCTTGGGCTTCTATAATCTCTAGCCTTGAACTATCAACTTCAAGCCCCTGCTGTGTCCTGGATCATAGTTGGCATAAACCTGATTGACAGATTGAGTCCACATTGATCATGGACAGTATCCAGAAGCCAGGCTTGATTGATTTTAAGCAGCTCTGTTGTTGTGAAGTTCAAGGCTGAGGAGGAGGATTTCAGGCTTGGAAGGTCTAACCAGGTTTTTCAGAGGCTGGGCCCGACCAGTATTAAAGTTTTGCTCCCTAAGAGCAGAAATAAATTAGAGGTATCCATTGAAATAAAATTGAGGGTATTTTGTAAAAAATAATAAGAAGAAGATAAAATGAAAACAGTACTTTAGTGAAAAAGTTAATTGTATATGTTAAATCATTGGTGAATACAAAATGTCTGCACGTATTTTTGCCTGTGTACATCGAGGCAATGTTGCATTGTACTTCAGTTATTGTGCATTATTTTGTTTGATATGATGTTAACAGAACAAAATGTGGAAAATTATGGCAGCACATGTAAATTGTGTTGAATTTGAAGAGAGTTCATATCTAGTTTGTTTTACTCGACCAACTTTTATCCCTCAAATACATTCAGGGAGCGTGTGTGAGAGACTTTTGAGAAAGAAGTCAAACGTCAGGATGAGAAAAATACTGGTCAGGCCCACCTACTTAAAAGCCTGGCCAGGCCTGGGCTTTGCTCAGGCTCTGCAGCTTCTGTAATCCAACTTTGGTGATGGGCAGTACACTTTATCCATTTGAAGCTGAACAATAGCCACATCTCAGACTTGATGTGGGCTTGGCCAAATTTCATGGAATCCGTTACGGTCTATTTTTGTGCTGACGGGAACTGTTGTGTGAAATCTATTTCATGGAATCCGTAAAGCAAGACTTTCGGTAAGCAAAGAATTTCTAGGGTAACCGTGATTATTTTCAGCTTATGCGCTGTCATATGCATTCTACAGAAAGTTCTTGCTTAATAGCGTAGCATGAAAGGCAGCTCTCCTGTGAAATACGCTAACCGTAACAAAAAAGGTCTGCTATGACTGTATGATAAGCAAAGAATTTTTGCTAACAGTAACAAATTCCATGAAATTGGGCCCAGGACTTCAGTCTGGGCAAGCCATCCAGTGGCCTGGCTGTATTGATTCTAAGCAGCTCTGTTGTATTGAAGTTCAGAGCTAGTAAAAGGATGATTGCAGCCTCAGGCCCAGGCCTGGTCGGGCTTTTCAGCAGCTAGGCCTGACCAGTTTAAATGTTTCTCTGCCCTAAGTGTTAAGTATTTTTAGTGATTACGTTATTGACCATAATTTGTGTTTGATTGTGTGTTTTGTTGGGTTTTTGCAGTTGTAACTGTGTTTATGTGGAATATGAAAAAATGATATTCCTTAAATGAAAAAAAAAAAAAAAACAGTATAAATTATATATTTTAACTTTCTTTGTTTTAAAGAAGTGAATATCACTTAAATTTTGCTTAAAACGCACACAAAGGAGGTATTGTTGCAATGTCTTTAAGGCAATACTCAGTTGAGATCCGAAGCGTCACAATTTTCGTGGACTCAATTTACTTCATTTTTGGCGAATGTTTCATTTCTACACCAATCATTGATACAGATTCAATGTTTCCTGCTTTATCTTTGATGTTTTTAAAAAGGATTATTGTCAGGTAGGCCTATTTGAAAGATAAAAAGATGAAAATTGAAAGAAAACGGAGAGAATGTTTTCAGTGGTTTTCAGGAAATTGTTAAAGTTAGTATCAAACTTTGGTGGGAAACCAAAACAGAAATGTTCACAGATTTACCTATAACTTACAAGGTATGAAGTAGGTGGTGGTAGAAACATACCGTTAAAATATTTCTGCCTGAAATAGTGTATTTCTCCAGAAATTGGTGAAACAACAACCAAAAATATATTTGATCTTAAAAAGATAAAAATAATAACGATGAAAAGATTAAAGAAATTCTGTGGGCATTTTTCACTGTTTAATCAAAAGTCAGCCCCGTATGGGACTGGGAATTTCACAGATGATTTTTACTGTATCTGTCTTGATATTTTTGCCCATGAATCTGCATTTCTTTGGCAATAACCAAAGTATGATATTACCTTTAAGTACCTTGCTAATCATAAAAATGATGTCTTTGGCATTTTTTTAATATAATGCACTCTGTATGTCACTTACGTTAGTACTAACTTCTTGAGTGTAGTCGGGCAACCTAAGAAATTTATTCCCTACTGGTTTGGAATAATACCACTGACGGACATTACCGAAAAAGCGTTATGTCCTTTAAAGGTCATATACAACATTGGTAACAAACCAAAATAGAAATGTTCGCAGATTTACATATAACTTGAATACAGGGTACAAAGACGGTAATGGTAGAAACATTGTGAACAAATGTTCTGCCTGAAATGCTGTTTTTATCCAGAAAATAATACCGGTATTAAAAACGAAACACCAAACATTTTGGATCGTCGGAAGATCAAAAATGAGAGCTATTCCCTCACAATTTGGCTTAACATGACTTGTGTTTTAAATTCTAGTTCAAATCAAATTATGAGCAGCTTGCAGATGCTCTGTCACCTTTACCAATGTTGTACATAGGGTTTGTGTACAGGGTGTCAAATGGAACTCTAATACATGTACATGTAATACCTTTAAATCCAGTTGTATGTATCTTTTGCTTAGCAGTGGGAGACATTTGACTAACCGTTGTTTATCTTAAGAGGGCGTGCTTCATCAGTCTCGGGAATGTGTGTTGATTTTGTTGTAATTGCTTTTGTGCACGAATATTCGTCATAAACACAACCAGCGTAAAATAAGTGCATGAAAATGCCTGGTACATTCTGTGCAGTGCCCGGTTGTGGGCCAGAGGAGGACATGGGTTCACCAAGAACAAACAAATGCAGAATCTGTGGAGATTGGACATCAAAATGCGAGTTACAAACGATCATGGTGGCTGATGGCAAACAGCATATTGTTTTGTGCACAAAGTTTCAACTTTGGCAAGCGAGACCTAGCACATTATTCCTCGCCAAACATAAGAATTCCTCCTCACTTTGTATTTTTAGGCACAATTATTGGGGTTAATTGTAAATGTCACGAATTTAATGTTCACAACATTTTCCTGCGTCCTTTGAAGAGTTTTTGGACAATCGCCGTACTTAGAGCGTGTACAAAAGTTTTCAGGAGACTGATTGTTTGCTGCCCTCTATCGACAGCCCGCTCCAAAAGTCTCCCATTGAAATTGATTCACGATTTAAGATCAGTCTTAGAGCTTCGTGAAATCAACCACTGCACCTTGAAAGAAATCTAAAATTTGTTCAAATTTTGTTCCAGGCGGAAAAAGACATAAGTCTGATACGTGTTGATGCAAAGTAACATATTCTTTGGTTGATGTGTTGTTGATATGTGTTTTGGGTGTGTTGATCATATTTGTTGAACTGCTATTTTGTGCTGATAATTTCTTCTCCAGTTGTGGACTTTTGTTGACAGTTTTCTTCTGTAATCCTTTCACTACACACACTGCTCCTAATAAATCTCATATAATGTGAGTCACTAACAAGAAAATGTGTTGATTTTCTGTCATTCTTTTGATGTTGAAATTTTATTTATAATTGTTAACTTGTGTTTTTAATTAATTTCTGATCTTATATCTAATTAATCAAATATTGATTATCCACGTCGCTCATCCACGTCGGTGAAGGGCAAGCCTAATTTGCATATTATCCATTTCCCGACCAAAATCATCAATATTCATAATCAAATATTGTTATCATCAAATAAGTAACCACAAGGGAAACTGACTGAAATTAAAGTCATGGAAAGTGAACAAAGAAAAATGGACTGGAGTGGGATTCGAACTGGCACCTCCTGAATAGGCCTACTGTACAGACGCTCTTCTAACTGAGCTATCCAGCCCTATGTAGGTGGTGTCCCAAATAGTCAATTATCTTTGTTCATTTGGCAGTCAGAAGCCATGAAACCACGCACACACCGCCATATCCCAAGGATCATTTCATCAATACATGCAGCAATGCTGCAACCTGAGAACGGTACATGGGGGATCACTCAAAGAGAATACAAATTTTGTATTAAATAATCATCAAATAACCACATGGGAAACTGATGGAAGTTAATGTCATTGAAAAGGGAAGAAAGAAAAATTTACTGGAGCGGGATTCGAACCAGCGACCTCCATAATCAAATATTACTTTGATGTGATAGAGCAATTGTATGAGCAATGTTAAAATGCCATCATGACACTTATAGTGGGTATTTTTTCATCTTTAATGCACGGTATTTTTGAACGCTTGAGGGCGCTTCAAATTTCTTCCGGGGGTCATTTGACAATGCCTTGTTCTTGTGAACTGCTGCGTCAGAAGACAACTCGTACATGTCGTAGTAAAAATATACACTTCTATCGTATCCCAAAAGAAAAATTTTTCCGTAAATGACCTCTGCTCAATTGACAATTAACCGGACCGTACCCCCGGAAGTAAATAAAGTTGTACACCTAACAGCGCCCTCATGTGTTCAAAAATACCGCGCATTGGCACAGAGCAGCAGTGGAAACGTGCTAAGAAGATTTACCAACTGTATTTATGAAAGTTCAAATTGAACTGACTAAATAGATTCCTTCACAACATAAGGTGACCAAAATTATGAAATTTTGACTTATGGGCCAAATGTTTTCACTGGTTTGTAATAAAAACACAAACAATATGTTTTTTATTTGAATTATTTGATTATTTATATCAAGAAAACATCATCAATAAACCACCACTTATAGGATTCATTTAAAAACATCTGAAATATAATTATACATCTGAAATTAAATACAAAACAATAAATCATTACAATAAAATAAATACAACAAATTAAATCAAAAATTTTAAATCAAAAGTCTAAAAAAAATGCAAGTACATTTTAATTGCATTTTTAATATAAATGTTTTGAGATGCTGATTTAACCTGACTTGCACAAACAAACTTTTATGTAAATAAATTCTAAAGAAATCTTTAAAATTATTTAAAGGTGACCAGACAATTTTTCTTTGTTCACCTTTCAATGACTTAAAAATTCAGTCAGTTTTCCTTGTGGTTATTTGATGATAATTAGGCCTAAATCTTTAAAAGTTTGGAGAAATGTTTCCAGTAGTTTATCAAATATCAATGAAAACGGAATTTCTCAGGATAAATGGATCAGACTGAAAAAAAAATGTGTCCTTTTTTCTAAAATAAACATTAAACCGTACACCCCACCCTGAACTTTCATGTGACACGCCCCCTTTCCACGGCTATGTTTTAGTCTGGTGTACGTCATTCTGTTTTGATATCTAGCTACCGCCACTAGTCAATACACGAAGCATAATGCACATGGACTTTCTGTGAAGCCCATGTACGAATTCCGAATTGAGAATCATTCTGTCTTACGGACGTTAATTGGGCATTCGCAATTGGGAATGACACGGCTGCTTCTTGGTGATGACGTCATGCATAGAGTGCTTCATTAGTCATGCGTTCGTTTAGCTTCCACGGAGCAGACCTGACACGGGAATCGTCGCATACACTGCGCTAAACAACAGAGAGGGCGCAGACGAGGTTGACTTGGATCGACACAAGAATGTTAAACGAACGCACATTGCACTGTGCGCATGCGTTCTATTGTCTGTTGTTTCCCGCGAAGCGACGAGACATCTAAAATGCACCAAATTTGTTCGATTAAATAGACAATATTCCAATATTTGTGAGCTACGTTCAACTAGAAAAATCTCTGTTTGCTGCATAACCTAACTGGTAACCATGGGATACCTAAAGTTGCTACTTTTGGAGAATTTTAAGTCGTATTCGGGGAAGCAGACGATCGGACCTTTCAAGCCGTTTACGGCTATCATTGGACCGAATGGAGCAGGTAAACAGCATTGAATATTCCCTTCACCAGTTATGATATTTGATACGACAATTAAGGAAAGAATTCCACTGACGGCCATTACGTAAAAATGGTTATTTCCTACAAGAGTTTACTTATTGAGTAGTCATAATGAAGCTCCTTTAAATTGAGCACGAGTTGCATTAATCATGGAGGAGTTTATTCCTCCATGCATTAATCGAAGGTACGAGTTGACTCGGCGCGAAGGTACGAGTTGTCTTAACTGAAGGTACGAGTTGGTAAAGGTACGAGTTGGCATGACTTTGCTGTTGACGAAGGAACGAGTTGGCAAAGGTACAAGTTGGCAAAGGTACGAGTTAACCTGTTAACATTTCGAATAGCCAATTTTTGACATAGGCCCTATAGGCCTAACGCCCTCTGTCGGTCCCACATAAGTTTGTGGCCGTCAGTGGAATTCTTCCCAACCAGGGCAACAAAGGCTGTGGCCTCCGTTAAATTCAAGGGTTGCTAGAAACTGTCAAAACAAAAGTAGGCCTAGGCCTACAATGAACGATGCACTTCAAATGCAACGATAATCATAGGAGGGGCCTAATTTTTGTTATAACTCCCTCTCTGTTGGTCCCATAAACCTAAAGGCTTGTGCACAAGTGATGGTCGTCAGTGGAATTCTTCCCCACCTTTTAATTTTTTTTAAAGCAGGCGGCTTCATTAAAAGCAAGCCTTGAATTTAACGAAGGCCATGGCCTTCGTTGCCCTGGTTCTTGGCCTTCGTGCCCCCTTCAAATGTTTCCATAGACGTTATGATTTTCCATTAGAAGTGCCCTTTGCAATGGAAAAGTGGCCTTGCCTTTTCAGAACCAAATTCAAGGCCTGTAAAAGAAGTGGGCGGGGACGCTAAACATGTTTGTTTTTTTTAATTGGCCTTATTGTCCATCAGCAGAGTTCTTCTTTTATTACTCACTTTCAAATTCGGAATAAATTATAGCTAGCTGCAGTAACTGTAGCCCAATATTACTCCTGACGTTGTTGTCGTATATAGGGCTACAGGAACTTGTACTTGAAGATCATGCGTCGAAAATTCCCCACCCCTAAAATGACTGTTATTCAGGGGTTAGTGTAGTTTACGCCACTCGTAGGCCTACTATTATTATAATAGTACGTACACAATGTATGTCATTGTATGTACACTGCACAGTATTATACTGAAAATAATACGAGTGGCGTAAACTACACTAACCCCGTTATTTAGCGATCTGTGGCATAATGACTCACCCTGGTGTTCCTGATGTCGTGAAGAAGCATTCAGAAGAAACAAAATTCAATAATCATTTCGGATTTCAACAAAACAAGCAATTTTCGGCCCAAATCTCAGTACATACAAAAAAGACTTGGATTCTGAGACAAAATTCCCATAGTGCTTAGCGAAATAATATAAGAAAAAATACATAAGAATGATCTCTACCCTGTCCAGTCTACATTCGATTTATGTGCAATGGAGCGAACGGCACCAGTCTACTCCACTTATCTACACGTGCGGAATTCTGAGATGGAGAAACCAAAGTATGATATTACCTTTAAGGTCACATTTAAGGTTTGTTATGACAACAGGATGTTATAGAGCGGTCAGTGACGTACAGTCGAATAAACGTGTTGTTTTTTTCAGGGAAATCCAACTTGATGGATGCCATCAGCTTTGTGCTTGGTGAACGGACCTCCAATCTCCGCGTCAAGAGGCTGTCTGATTTGATACACGGCGCCCCCATTGGCAAACCGGCGTCCAATCGAGCTACAGTCACCGCAATTTATGCAGAAGAGGACGAAACGGAGACCCACTTCACCAGAATGTAAGAACAATTTCCAATTGAGTCCCTAACCCACTTGCATACCACCACGCTCAGTTGGTAAGAGCCCCGCAGCGGTATTCCGGAGGTCTCTGGTTCGAATCCTGCTCCAGTCAATTTTTCTTTGTTCACTTTTCAATGACTGAAAATTGACTGGAACAGGATTCGAACATGTGACCCCAGAATGCAATGATTTAAAATTAAAGGTATAATGCATGATTGGTAAAGGTCTCAGAACACCACTCATACTTTGTCTGATCCAGCATGTACCAGAAATGATATGTGAAAATTTGAGCTAAATCGGACATCTGAGTCACAAGAAAATAGCCCAAACCTTTTTTCTTACATAAAATATAAAGACTGGTTTGATCTTACACAAGATCAACACTGTTTTCGGTCGTTGTTTTACTAATTTCTGGATAAATAAACCATTTCAGGAGGAAATGTTTTAAGGGTATGTTTCTACCAGCACCATCTTCATGTATACCCTGAAAGTTATAGGTAAATCTGTGAACATTTCTGTTTGGGTATGTTACCAATTCTGTACTACCCTAACCCCCTGTACTAGGAAGCATACTGAATCAAACATACTTAAACAGTTGGTCACAGGTTTAATCAGGTTTGATACTGAACCTCACAAACTTCAACAGGTTCCAGCTGTTGGAGTTTGATTCACTTGGTATGGATGTGTCTATGCCTTGGTGTGTAGCTGTATACCAACTGTCCCAAACCACACAGAATGCCACAATGCCTTTCAACAAAATGCCACAGTGCCTTTCCACACACAAGTGAACCACCACAATTTCATGTGCAACTGTAAAATAGGCCATGGGTAGCCTTACCCACAACAAAATGCCAGTGCACTGCCACAAACTCCCACACTTGTTTCTGCAGGTCTCATGCCTTACTTCCCCAAACCTGTCAGAATGAAACAGTGTACCCCTGGACCTTTGGTACTGAATCAAACAAAGTCCAACAACAGGTCCTTACTGTTTGGAACCAAACAAGCCAAAACTCAACAGAACTACCTGTGAGAGTTTGAGTGGTTTGGGGCTGTTGGGGTTAACCCAGTCAGTTTCCCTTGTGGTTATGTGATGAAGAATTTATTGTATAATTTGTTGATTCTTATTTTTGGTTTCTTGTTTGCAGCATTATGGGTGCGTCATCGGAGCATCGTATCAATAACAAAGTGGTGTCTGCTGCAGATTACACGGAGAGATTGGAGAGAATTGGAATTCTCATCAAGGCTAGAAACTTCCTCGTATTCCAGGTATGCCATGGCACAAAACGCCCTTTATACCAATACCTATAGTTTCCCGAATGTTCGGACAAATTTCACAACGTTTACGTATAAGTTAAATGGGCAACAACGTGCGACTTGTTTGTCTGAACATCTGAATGTGACGAGCGCAAAGCCCTATTTAACGAAAGTATATGATAAACAAGTAGGATTTGAAGTTTTGCATGGTGGAGACACTAGAAGTAAGTGAGACTTGCGAAGACACTATGTGTACTGTTTTCGGAAGGTGTGTGTTCCTGAGAAGGACCAGTGGGAGAAAATATCTCGACGTTTCAGACAGTGTGCTCTGGCCATCCTCTCTCTATCCTGAGGTCGGCCAGAGCACACTGTCTGAAATATTGAGATTGTCTCTCACCGGTTCTTCTCAGGACCACACCTTCTGAAAAGGGTATAAATGGTATTTTAACATGTTTAATACACTATGGAGTCTGGGGTCGATTTCACGAAGCCTTACGATCGATCGTAATTCAAGTTAGGAAGGATAATCCATCGTATCCTACGTAGGGGTGCAATGCAGCGCTGCAATGCATCGTAAGTCCTACGGTTGTAAGTTATGATGAGTTTGATGAAATTGATCCCATGTTCAGTCCTCAATTTGTTAGGTAAAAAAAGCACAATTTTTCTTCAATCCTTCAAAATCTTTGAATGTTAAAATCATTATTTTAGCTGATTGAGGAGGGTCAGTCTTAACTCTATCCCTCTAGACTGATCACACAAGACAAGAGCTGCTTACCACACACTACCACAGTCTCCACAGGGGGACTGGATATTAACCCTAACCCTCTGCACCTACCACACAAGACAAGAGCTGCTTACCACACACTACCGCAGTCTCCACAGGGGGACTGGATCATAAACCATGCATTACCACACAAACTATACTATGGTATTGTGGTATTCAGGATACCACACTTAACACAAGAAAAACCATGTGTGATAAACTGTGGGAGGGTTAGGGTTAACAACAATGTAAAAGACCTGTTGTCAAAATTAAAAAAACTAGACGTTTGTCTGTCAACTGACAGAGCAAATGACTTTTTCGCCTTTTCTCAATTCGACTTTTTTTTGTTCAAAGAACGCGCATTCAAGGAAGTAAAAAACCCTGAAAAACAGCATGTTAAATTTCCCTTGGGATTTTTAAGCATCAATGTTTTATTTCGTTTCACTATGTATTGTCCGCTTAAAGGATTATTGTGAAGCAATTTAATACCTAAAACTTTGCCTCAGATTTCGATCTAAAGTTTGATGAGGTCATAGGTGAAGTTTTTAATTACCACATTACTGCCAGAGACTGACATCGTTGAAACCAAGTTCGTTTCTTGCTCCAATTTTAAATTTGACCCTTCCAGTTTTGACCGTTTTTGATCACGTATAGTGTCACGAAACCTCATGCACACGAGAAAAATATTTGAAGGTTGCTTGACACATTTTTAAAAACAAGAAAGGCGAGGTCAAATACGATTGAATATTCAAAATTCTGTTAAAAACATTACTTGTTGACGTCATCATGTTCTTGGGTCGCCCCTGCACAAAGGTTTTTCATTGTTATAATTAGATGATGATCCAAACTTGAAAAAGCAATAAAGTTGTGTAAGGGGAAAAAGCGCATACAAACTGTATGGGCTGTTCGGGTTTAATACTGTACACACTGGGATGGGGTGAACGAACTTTGAGACAACGCACGGGTTGTGCGATGCACAAAAAACGTGTACATTGATGGTTGACGCACGTGGTTTAATCGAGATATAAGTCACCGTACATGTATACACACACGCACGCTCAGCCCTATGTACATATGAGTTGTGTTGTTGTTTAATTCGAGGCACAGTTTCGGGGTGTTCAAATACAATTTCAAGCCTATCGCAGGGCATGTTCAAACTCACTGATCACATAGAAACATAAATATACAACAGAACTACCTTTATCCTGCTATTTCTAGGAAAATCAAGATTGTATCTCTCATGGTTGATTTTTCAGCTTTTTTAAAGAAAAAAATGGTTTTTCCATTGTAACTTCCGGACTGATGACGTCATCAATCTAAACCTTGGCACCATTGTTGTCTGGTTGAAGCTCATCTTAAATATATATTTTGGAGCAATTACCTCAAACTTCGCCACAGACATCAACTAAAAATGCATTTTTGAATTTATTCAACTTGTCGCTAGAGGGCGCTCGAATGTTTGATAACGTCATCAATCAAATTGGTAAACACCTCATTACTGCCAGATACTGACATCGTTGAAACCAAGTTAATATCTTTCTCCAATTTTAAATTATAAGACATTTCCTGTTTTGACGTTTTCGACCGGAAGTAAGGGTCACGTGACTTCACGCACACGAGATAAAATTAAGATCTAGGGTTACTTGACACATTTTCAAAATTAGTAAGGCAAGGGAAAGTACGGTTGAATTGATATCGATTTTTGAAGATTAAAACCTATCCATTTTTGATTGCTTGTAATATGACACCTGATGACGTCACGATGACGTCATTCTTTATGGTGATACTCTGTCATAGGATCTATGACTCTACGAAGTTTCATCAAAATCAAAGATTGTTTAATTGCCAAAAAGGCGCACGGAAAAATGTAAATTTATTCTTGGAAAACGTGCACAAAGTGAATGGGACAAAATAAATATTCAAAAATCTATCAAAAATCACGTGATGACGTCATCATGACGTCATTGTTTTAGGATCATCCCTGCATAAGGGTCATTCATTGGTATAAGTTTGATGATGATCCGAACTTGCAAAAGCACTAAAGTCGCGCTAAGAATAAAACGTGTACAAATTGAATGGGTCATCGGAGAAGAAATGGAGGAAAAAGAAGAACAAAATCAGAACAAAAAGAATAAGTTTTTCGCACTCGAAAGTGCGAAAAAGTTAAAAAAAACCTGAATTTTTCTTATAAAATATAAAGAAGGATTTTTTATCTTGCCAAGATAAAAAAAAAATTTGTTGTGTGGTTTTACTAATTTCTTGATAAATACACCATTTACCAGCACCATCTTCATATCCTGAACGTTATATAATAGTAATAATAATAACGGGCATTTATAAAGCGCCTTTCCAAGAAGATCAAAGCGCTGTACATTATTATTATCCCTGGTCATTGGGCCATAATTTACATTCCTTAAACCATCTCAACTCCCTGGGGAGCATACAGCCCCATACTGGCAACCATAGGGCGCACAGAGGCTAATCAAACCACAAAGCCATCTGTACCCTCACAGGTACCCATTTACACCTGGGTGAAGAGGAGCAAACTGTGACAAAGCATCTTGCCCATTGACGCAAGCACCATTAACCCATGGCTGGATTCAAACCCACAATCTGTAGATTGACCACAAGACTTTGGGTTCAACACGCCAGACCACTAGGCCACAGCACCCCACAGATGTAAATCTGTGAACATTTCTGTTTGTATATGTTACCAATCCTGTACTGTACCTTTACCTTGAACATTTTTCAGGGTGCGGTAGAGTCCATCGCCATGAAGAACCCTAAGGAACGTACTGCCCTCTTCGAGGAGATCAGTAGATCCGGTGAGCTCAAGTCAGACTATGACAAACGAAAGGCAGAGATGTTGAAAGCAGAAGAAGACACACAGTTCAACTACCACAAGAAGAAAGGCATCGCCGCTGAAAGGAAAGAAGCCAAGCTGGAGAAGGAAGAAATGGAACGCTACCAGAAACTCAAGGAAGATCTGGTGAGTTGAGTTAGTGCTGATCCTCAAATGTTTGTTGATTATTAGTTGATCTTCAGACACAGCATCATTATTAGTTGATCTTCAGACACAGCATCATTATTAGTTGATCTTCAGACACAGCATCATTATTAGTTGATCTTCAGACACAACATCATTATTAGTTGATCTTCAGACACAACATCATTATTAGTTGATCTTCAGACACAACATCATTATTAGTTGATCTTCAGACACAACATCATTATTAGTTGATCTTCAGACACAACATCATTATTAGTTGATCTTCAGACACAGCATCATTATTAGTTGATCTTCAGACACAGCATCATTATTAGTTGATCTTCAGACACAACATCATTATTAGTTGATCTTCAGACACAACATCATTATTAGTTGATCTTCAGACACAACATCATTATTAGTTGATTTTCAGACACAGCATCATTATTAGTTGATCTTCAGACACAGCATCATTATTAGTTGATTTTCAGACACAACATCATTATTAGTTGATCTTCAGACACAACATCATTATTAGTTGATCTTCAGACACAACATCATTATTAGTTGATCTTCAGACACAACATCATTATTAGTTGATCTTCAGACACAGCATCATTATTAGTTGATCTTCAGACACAGCATCATTATTAGTTGATCTTCAGACACAACATCATTATTAGTTGATCTTCAGACACAACATCATTATTAGTTGATCTTCAGACACAACATCATTATTAGTTGATCTTCAGACACAACATCATTATTAGTTGATCTTCAGACACAGCATCATTATTAGTTGACAACAGAAGTACTTAGAATCAATACAGCCAGGTCACTGGATGGCCTAGCCAGACTGAAGTCCTGCCCACATCAAGTCTGAGATGTGGCCATTGTTCAGATTCAAATGGATACAGTGTACTGCCCATGACCAAAGTTGGATTACAGAAGCTGCAGAGCCTGAGCAAAGCCTGGCCAGGCTTTTCAGTGGCTAGGCCTGACCAGTAGTTAAGTTTCACTCCCTTAACAAATGGTAAATTATAATTCTCTATGCTCTTGCCCAACCCCTAGCTGGATATGCAACTGGAGTTCCAGCTCTTTAAGCTATACCACAACCAGAATGACATCAAGCGATTCACCGAGGAGCTAAAGGGACGGAATGATGAGCTACACCGTGCCACTGACAGAAGGGATAAGGTAGAAGACAGAATCCGCGATAAGAAGAAGGAACTCGGTCAACTTACCAGGGAGCTAGCTGCCATAGAAAAAGACACTCGCGAAAAGGTTTGTACACAAAACTATTAACCCTAACCCTCTACAATTACAAAACAAGACTAGTGCTGTTTACCATACACTACCACAGACAGTTTCCATACAGGGGACTGGCTGTTGTTCACTGACCATGAATATCAAATGGAATTTTTAATAATGGTTTGTTTTATTGAGCAAGACATTTTGTGCTAAGCATTTTATTTGTGCTTAACAGTTCCATGAAATTGGTCTCTGATTAGTCTGATGTCATACCACTAGACTATGTTTGTTTTTATTTGGTTTTCAGGAAGTTGAATTGAACAAGAAGAAGCCACTTTTCATCAAGGCTAAGGAGAAGACGTCTCACATGATCAAGAAGCTAGAAACCGCTAAGTAAGGACGAAATCTTTCCAAACATTTCTTTTTGGCTTTTCCACATAGCGTATATGGAAAAGCCTTTCTGTTTGTTCTGATTTTTAGCTGTTTCGCATGCGGCGGAACAGCTATTGTTTTTGTTATTTTTTTTTTTCTTTCTTTTTTTTTTTTTATTCCACTTTTTTCCCATAGACATAACACAGGGTTTTTATACAAGTCACTTCTACCCTTATGCCAGTTCCGATCAACTTCATACTTGGCACATAGTTAGACCACCACCCCAGGTGCCATGCCGAAACATTTCGTCATCATGACGTCATCACGTGCACCATGACGTCATCATAAAAGTGCAAATTTCAAGGCTCTTTATCTCCGGAACTGCAAGTCAGATGCAACTCAAACTTGGTATGGAAGTATATGGGGACGTGATATAGACAAAAATTACAGTCACGTGCTGATGACGTCATCGTGCGATTTTATACGAATTATTCAATTTTTGGACCTTTTCTTTATAACTCATGAACCACAAATCGTATTTTCGTAATTCTTTCGTCAAAATGTTTGTTAGGCTATAGGCACATGCCACAAAATACCAAAAAGTGGTGACGTCATGATGACGTCATCAAAAAGCCGATTTTCTGATTCACATATAAGGGAATATCCAATGGTGATAAAACTTGGTGGATAGGTAGGGAATGGTACCAGTATCCTAAATTTGAAGTGACGTCACGATGACGTCATCGGCTGATTTTTTATTGATTTTTGAATATTTAATTTCGCCATTTTTTCCTAGAAACACATATAAGCGTATATCCGATCGTAATGAAACTTGGTGGGTAGGTACGGAATGGTATTAGTATCCCTAATGTGAAGTGACGTCACAATGACGTCATCGCCTGATTTTTTATTGATTTTTTTTAATGATTAATTTTGCCATTTAGAGTCAAACATGGAACTTTTTGGACCGCTGATATGGCTATCCATAGTAGTGGGCCAATTATGTACAGGCAAACGTAGCACGACGAGCTAGAAAATCAGTCATTTTGCTGTTTCCACCGTCAATAAGCACAACCATACATACTACGCGGGTTGGCCTATAGTAGACTCGGCCATTTCTGTGTTTCTCGTGGCCGTGTTTATGAATCTGTATACGTGTATTGATGGACGACTGACGACGTTCCTGATACATGTAGTTGTTTAAAACAATAAAGACACCGCTGATAAAGTATTTCTCCATCCTGGGCCAATTGTGTACATGTTTGTTTGTACATTTTATAAAACATACGCGAAACAGCTCAGTGTTTGTTGCTACAAGTACAAACACAGGTCTAGTTTTTATTTATTTTTCTTCTTCTTTTTCCCCAAAGCCCATAGACTTTGTACACGTTTTATTATACCCACAATTGTTGCCTTCATACTTTGTTGCACATCGTTCAAAGTTTGCATAGGCATAGTCCATACTGTATAGATGTATCCGGTCGAACTACGTCATGATGACGTCACATCAACAGGTGTCAAATCGCAAGTGATTTGATTTTATTAAAGAAAATCTTTTAAAATCAACAAAAAACATTTGAGATATTAAGTATTAGGCATGGTCTTACTTTGTGACACATTGCTTGACCTCTGTGACCTCTACTTCCGGTCAAACAGGAAGTAGCTCCTCATTTAAAAGTGGTAAGAGCTACGGTCAAGATTCTTTCACCAAAAGTCAGAGTTAGGGAAGGTCTTTCTTTGTGACACATTGCTTGACCTCTGTGACCTCTACTTCCGGTCAAACAGGAAGTAGCTCCTCATTTAAAAGTGGTAATAGTTAGGATCATGATTCTGAGGTCCAAGAATCTTCTGTCATTTCAACCACAGGAAGTCTCTGAAGAGTGCTAAGAAAGCCAATGAGAGTCACATGGGGGAGATTCGTGAACTGGAATCGGAGCTAGAGGCCGTTGAAGCCAAGAGGCTTGAATATGAAGAGCGGATCGAAGAGGAAAGCCAGAGCCAGGGTCGTGATCTGGAGTTGGAAGAGTCCCAGGTAGGTCATGGGACATACTGAGATGTCCTGAATGCGTACGGTACTCTTAGGCATGTGTGCAAAATAGAACTGGTAGCTCAACCGTGGAACAGTTACCCCAAACGGTCATTAAGAGCTTTCGTTTTCACGACGGTTGGTTCTATTACGGTTGGGAAAGAGTCATGGAGTTTCCTGCACATGCGCTAGCTTCGAGCGTTCATCGGCCTTCAGTTTCTACGACGGTACTTGGAGCGAATCTTCGTTGTACTGAAAACGACAACGTTTTGGCCAAACTACTTAATGAATATTCACACTTCCGACCTGTGACCCTTAATTTTGACACGGAAGTGTATACACGGGCTTACACTTCCAAAAAAGCGCATGCGTGATAGTGCCTCGTTTTGAATTGGCGATCAAAACTGCCGAAGTGTAAACCCGTGTATTGTCTTCGACAATGGACGGGCTTACACTTACAAAAGTGCGCAGGCGTGGAAGTGCCTCGTTTCGAAGTTGCGATCAAAATCCAAGATGGCCGCCATGGTGTAAACCCGTGTATTTCACATGCGCATTCCATTATTAGACTGGCTGGGTCATGTGATCAATAAAACTTTGTCGTCGTGAAATTTCGAAATGAACCGTGTACAAACGGACTGAACAATCAACGCGTCGTAGAACCATCCGTCGTGAAAGTGAAAGCTCTCTATTCATACCATTTGGGGAGGTCCAAAATGATGCCACTCCATTCAGGCTGAGCAGGTCAGGACAAAAGAATGAACCTCACCGAGGACATCAGTTAACAATGGGCCATGATAATCCCTAGCTTCAAACTCCCGCCGACATTAATCCCCCGTAGTATAACCTTTGCCATCGCTGTGACTATTGGTCATATTTTCCTCCCTTTCTGTCTGCTTTGGTCCGCATTGGTCTGGTTTCCCTCTCCTGGATTTCTATGTCCATTTGATTTTTCCATATACGGGCCCCAAATTGTTTACGCCAAGCTCCCTACACACATGGCCCGAACAGATGAATTCTGTGTGAACTGGTGTCCAATAATTTTGGGTTCGATTTCACCAAACTCATCGTAACTTATGCTAGGAGTCCACTGGGCCGGCGCCAGTTGGTGCCAGTTCGCGCCAATGCAATTTGCTGTGGCGCCTAGTGTCGCCAACAAGGTGCCTAGTGGTGTGCAGTGGCTCAAACTGCCTCCCAACTGGCTCGTGGTGGCCCATAACAGCGCCAAAAATTGAATTTATTCGTGAAATAACCACAAGGGAAACTGACTGAGTTATTTTAAGTCATTGAAAAGTGAACAAAGAAAAATTGACTGGAGCGGGATTAGAACCGGCGACCTCCTGTACGGTATCCAGGAGGTCGCCGGTTCGAATCCCGCTCCAGTCAATTTTTCTTTGTTCACTTTTCAAAAATTGAATTTGGCGGCAAGAAAATTTCAAAATGTTTGAAATTTTCGTCGCGCCACTTGCATCAAGCAATCAGCGCGAAGTGTCCACCAAGTGGCACCAAATGGCGCAAGCAATCCGCCTATTGGAATCCACTGGAATGTAATGGCGCGCGCCAAGTTGCGCCACTACGCGCCAATCACATAATCATTGGCGCGAACTGGCACCAACTGGCGCTGGCCCAGTGGACTCCTAGCATTACCGGTACTTTCAATCATAGGACTTATGATGCATTGCAGCCCTACGTAGGATACTGACAATTATCCTTCGTGAAATCAACCCCTGGCCAGTGAAAATCAATCAGTTAGTGGGAGCATGCGCCGCAGCAGCGCGTTGCCGTATCTACCTTCGAGCGGTACTCCCCAGGCAGCGACACGACCTATCCCCATCCCAGCAAAATAACGATCCATCTGATGCAACCACATGTCATTTGGACACCCTACCGGGTGAGTCCTACCAGTAGGTTCTCTCAAAGAGAGAATCCGCCTGGCAGGATCACTCGCAGGAAATCTAGCCACATGACCGTACAGTCGCATCTGGCGCTCACGTATCATGCGAGTAATAGGTCTCATCTGACTCTCCCTGAGTAACCTCTCGTTAGACACACACGGTCCGACCAGCGGTACCCAAGGATCCTCCTCAGAGACCCAGTACTGAAGACATTGAGTCGTCTCAAACCTGGTTAATTCTGGTTCTTGTGTATTTACGTGTCGTAGGTGAACGAGTATCACCGTTTGAAGAAAGAGGCAGGCATTAGGGCTTCACAGCTTCACCAGGAGCTTGACAAACTGAACCGGGACCAGAAGTCAGACCAAGACCGTCTGGAAAACGAGAAACATCGCAAGAGCGAACTACAAGCTAAGATCAGACAGAAGGAACATGAGAGGTCAGTGCGATTCCTTGCCATTTTTGACCATGTGAGGGCGCTCTGTTTGCGTTACAGGGCCTTTACGAAATGAGGCTAGGGGCCTTTCTCAAAGCTCGGCTCCGGCTCAATTGCGAATGAAATGAGTCCCAAGCCTAGCCTCAAGCCTGGTTTCATACAGGCCCATAGCATTTGGGAGGTAAACTTTAATATTGGTCGGGCCCAGCCACTGAAAAGCCAGGCCAGGCCTGGGCTTTGCCTGGGTTCTTGGGCTTCTATAATCCCCAGCATTGAACTATCAACTTCAAGCCCCTGCTGTGTCCTGGATCATAGTTGAAAAGCCAGGCCACGCCTGGGCTTTGCCTGGGTTCTTGGGCTTCTATAATTCCCAGCCTTGAACTATCAACTTCAAGCTCCTGCTGTGTCCTGGATCATAGTTGGTATAAACCTGATTGCCAGGTTGAGTCTTGTTGGTTATGGACAGTATCCAGAAGCCAGGCTTGATTGATTTTAAGCAGCTCTATTGTAGTGAAGTTTGGAATTGATAAGAGGATTTCGGGCTTGAAGGCCTGTCTTGGCTTTTCAGTGGCTTGAACCGACCAATATGTTAAGGTATAATACATGATTGGTAAAGGTCACAGACCAGCACTCACACTTTGTCTAATCCAACATGTACATAAAGTAACACACCTTTAAAAATTTGAGCTGAATCGGACATCTGAGTCACAAGAAAATTGCGAAAAACCCACTAAATTGTTCTCATGAAACATGAAGAATGGTTTTGATCTTACCCGAGATCAAACCTGTTTTCGATGTTTGTTTGACTAATTTCTGGATAGATACACCATTTCAGGGGGAGATATTTTAATAGTATGTTTCTATCAGCACCATCTTCATACCCTGACAGTTATACATCAATCTGTGAATATTTTCTGTTTGGGTATGTTGCCAACCATGTACTGTACCTTTAAAGGTAGTATCATACTTTTGTAAGAAACCAAAACAGAAATGTTCACAGATTTACCTAGAACTTATAGGGTATGAAGATGGTGGTGGTAGAAACATACCGTTAATTTATTTCCACCTGAAATGGTGTATTTATCCAGAATTTAGTCAAACAACGACCAAAAACCTTTTTGATCTTTTAAAAGATCAAAAATAAAAGAGAAAAGACTTAAGAAATACTGTGGCTGTTTTTCGCTGTTTTCTCAAAAAGTGGGCACCGTATGGGACTGAAATGTTCACATATGACTATTACTGTGTCTGTCTTGATATTTTTGCCTTTGAATCTGAATTTCTTTTATTAAAAACCAAAGTATGATACTACCTTTAAGTACAGTGGAATGCTGCTATAATGAACACCACTATACCAACAAAATATTGAGTTGTCCTAATTATGCTTTGTGTTTTTTCCCACAGGGAGGAAAACCAGAAAAGATTGGAAAAACTCAACGAATACATCAGGTAAGCCACGTCTTCCCCGAATCATCTACAATGATTTGTGCTATTCTCAGTTTAGACAAGTCCATCAAATTCTAGCCGTAGAATACGGTGGATTTTGACAGTGTTGAAGTCGAGTCCACAACCTCCGAAGCCAAGGCCAAGTAACGAGCCTTTGAGACCAAGGCCGAGGCCACAGTGTCTGACGCCAAGGCAGGTTGTTTAGTGCACACACAATAAAAAATTTTTTTACTCGGAAATCATCAAATTTTCATATAAACTTATTGCTCCAACCCCAAAACTTTGTTTGTGTTACAAATGGCATTAGTGTCTTTTACGCCGCCCATATTATTTTCAGTATTTATTTGGGGTAACAGGCCTTGCGCTAACTTTTTTTCCTGGCTAGCCCACCGGGCTAGCCAACTTCAGATTTTACTAGCCCGTTAAGAATTTTACTAGCCCGTACATATTTCAAATTTTAAAAGATTTTAAACAGGGGACTCTGTTTCAGACACTACCATAAGAGTGGAAGTTATGATCACTACAGGAAGGCCATTTTAACAATATGAAAGAAAAATGTGTACCAGTGTTTACTGTTTTCCCTAGGTTGCTAGTGGTGGTAGGTGTATGTGTGCATGGAGTGGGGCATGCAGTTATAGTATTAATACCTTACGTGTTAATATAACATGTACGTTTTGCTTCTGTTAACACTGATCCTGGTATTTAACACTGATCCTTGTTAAACAAAAAATAAACAAAAGTATTTCTTTTTAATGATAAATGATTTTAGAAATTGGTAATAAATATATTAAAAACAATAATACATGTATGTCCAAGTGTAGAATATTAGCCTTTAGAGAGTAATACCGAGTAATGAATACTTAGACACACATCGGAAAAACTTAATTCACATTTTTGATCGGTCCGACGTGTTCAAAAGTTACTGAGAAAATGGAAGGTAAATAAAATGCTTACGATAACTCAGTGATAACTTGTTCAGAACTTTTTTGGGTTCTCCTGTCTGTTGTGGTTTAATTCACCATCATAATGACTCTGCCCGTAGCAGGTTTTTGGCGCAAGTAAATGAGCATCCACTGTGGATCATGGAAGATTTCCTTTCCTAGCTAACTTGTGACAACAATAAATGTCGAAAAGACGAAAAGTATTCCTCTGCGGCCGGCCATTCATTACGTTCAGAAACACTCGCTTTGACTTCCGCATCCACCGCTGATCCCTCAAAATGCAATGCATGTGCACAACGGAAGGCTGGTTACGGCTTCACGACCAGTGCGTTATACATGACAAAAGTAAACTAGTAGTCGAATACCAGATTAGTAGACATGCATCAGTCTATTTTGCAGGAACCGCGACGCGACTTCTGCAAAAAGCTGTCACGTGGTCATAGCGGACCGTAAGCCCAAAATTGAATCGACGCGATAAATAATAGAGTGCTTGCTTATTTCCACTACATGTACATGTATGTTGAACTATTAAACCAATCACAAGAATCATCGTAACGTATTCAGAATGGTAAAATGACTGAGACAAGTCCAATAATTCCGAGCAACGAGCCTACATTGAGCACACGGCACGCAGCGTGTTCGCTGTGCATGCAGCATCGTTCAATCGATCATGTCGCGGGCGTTGTGTGAGCTGTTACCCGTGCGCTCTGTGCAAGTGTTACGCTACGCGTACGGTGTTTAGAGCTTGAACGGAAAAAAGCGCTTCGCTATTCGGGACGTACGTATGCTCGAACATATCATAAATTAAATAAATTGCGACACATTTTGTACACACTCAGTTTACTTTTATCTTCGTACATTTATCAAAAACCCAAAAGCAGGTTGTAAATTTTTTACTAGCCCACCGGGCAACCAAGAAAGCAAGTCTAGCTAGTCCGGAGCGGTTTTCGCTAGACATTGTCCACCGGGCTAGTACTATTTCGAGCCCTGGGTAAGGAAACTGTTGTTTCTTTTACTGAAATATTGCAGAAATAATTATGTTTATATTACTGTTTACAGGACCCATGAATATTTGCTTTAAGTTTAAGTAACAAATCTCATTTTGGAACAAGCTAAATAAATACTGAATAAAATATGGGTGGCGTAAAAGACACTAACCCCTTACATACAGTCTAGTGCGACGATCCGCATTTAGTCCAGACTCAACACGTGCATCGCACATGGCAGCATGGTATGTCTTATCCATGCAGATCAATGGGTATCACGTGGGGTCTGCTGTAAACGTGCCCTATACAGGGTGAAAATTCAACTGCGAAAATCTAAAATAAGTGTTGGGAAATTTGAGTCCAAACTGGCGGCCTTGAACCGGCCTCGGCCCATTTTCCGAGGCCAGGAAGTGCCGAGGCCAAGACCAAGGCCTCCAACACTGGATTTTGAAGAGATTCTGAGAAAATCTTAAACATCTGGATGTGTTTTTGCTCTCAGGACCAGCGAGCAGGCCATCAAAGAGCAGCAACGTCAGCGAGACTTGCTGGAATCGGACGTTGAGGGCGCCAATGACCGCATCAGCAGCATCAACACGGAGCTGACCAACATCGTGGATCAGCTGGGCGAGGCTAAAGTGGATAAACATGAGAATGCCAGGAGCCACAAGAAAGCGGAGTTGATTGATAACCTCAAGAGACTCTTCAGTGGAGTGGTGAGTTCAACTAACCGTAGGAAACCGCTTTCCAGCAGGGGCCTAAATTCTTAGTCCAGGCCTGGGCTTTCCCTTGTGTCTTGGGCACTCATACCAAAATGTCGAGTTATTACTCAGAACTCGGTTTTCTCAGAACTACGCCTCTACCAAAAATAATAATAATAAACTGCATTGATATAGCGCATTATGAATCAAAGATTCCTCAATGCGCTTTACAAAATAAAACAAAACTTAACATTAATCAATACACACAATAATAACCTATTATAATAATCATTGACATTATTCATTTAAAATCCATAACAAATTGATAATAGTACATGTAAGTCAAAAAAAGGCCAGCTGAAACGATTAAAATGACGCACAGTAATTTGAAAAAATAAAAATAATACAGTATCACCAACAAAGATAAGAACAGGCTTAAATAAAAAAAAAACAACGATAAAAGGCATACAAAGCATTACATGTACAAGTATTCTGATTAAAAACATTCAAACTTTTAAAAGGTACGTTTTAAGTGAAGATTTAAAGCACTGCAAGGACCCTGCACATTTGACTGTCAGTGGAAGTTCATTCCACAGTTTAGGAGCAGCGGCTGCAAAGGATCGGTCACCGTATACCGTAGATGTTCTCACTGGTTTCAACAAGTGTTTGGCTCCAGATCGTAATGAGTGTGTGGGCTTGTACTCAGTGAGAAGCTCGGAGATGTACATTGGCGCTAAACCTTGGAGCGCTTTGTAGGTCAACAGAAAGAGAAACTTGAGAAACTTGATGGCATGATGTCTCCACAAACCTTTCTCAGTTCTAGTCTCCAGCATAAAAACTTCCAATTTTATCTTCAAATCATAAATTTAAAAATCAATCTTTCCAAATTCTTTTCCTCGTAGTACGGCCGTCTTATTGACCTGTGTGAGCCCACCAACAAGAAATACCAGATAGCCATCACTAAGGTCCTAGGCAAGAACATGGACGCTATCATCGTGGACTCGCAGAAGACGGCTAGGGACTGCATCCAGTACATGAAGGAGCAGCGATCGGACCCCGAGACCTTCTTGCCGCTCGATTTCATCGAAGTTAGGCCCACAAATGACCGTTTGAGGTACCACTTCTCTCTCTTTGCAAAAAACACAAGTTCTATTTTTTATTAAAGCAAAATGTTGTTATATTGAGTGTTTGAATAGCTTCTTAAGCAGCTTAAGACTAGCAAATTGTCTTTTGAGGTCTTCCAAAGACTTGTGCTGACTTGTGATGACTTGCGAAGACTTGTGCTGACTTGTGATGACTTGTGATGACTTGTGATGACTTGTGCTGACGTGTGATGACTTGTGCTGACTTGTGATGACTTGTGCCGACTTGTGCTGACTTGAGACGACTTGTGATGGCTTGTGCTGACTTGTGCTGACTTGTGATGACTTGTGATGACTTGTGATGACTTGTGATGACTTGTGATGACTTGTGCTGACTTGCGCTGACTTGTGCTGACTTGTGATGACTAGTGCTGATGTGTGATGACTAGTGCTGACGTGTGCTGACGTGTGCTGACTTGTGATGACTTGTGCTGACATGTGATGACTTGTGCTGACATGTGATGACTTGCAAAGACTTGTGCTGACTTGTGATGACTTGCAAAGACTTGTGCTGACTTGTGCTGACTTGTGCTGACTTGTGATGACTTGTGATGACTTGTGATGACTTGTGATGACTTGTGATGACTTGCAAAGACTTGTGCTGACTTGTGATGACTTGTGATGACTTGTGCTGACTTGTGATGACTTGTGGTGACTTGCGCTGACTTGCGCTGACTTGTGCTGACTTGTGCTGACTTGCGATGACTTGCGATGACTTGTGTTGAATTGTGAAGACTTGTGATGACTTGTAATGACTTGTGATGACTTGCGATGAAAACAATTATGACCCAGATTTTGAACTTTTTGCATTGAAACAGAGAGATCCGAGAGCCACGCGGTGTGAAGCTTGTGATTGACGTCCTACGCTATGAGCCTCCTAACGTCAAGAAGGCCTTGCAGTACGCCTGTGGCAACGCCCTGGTCTGCGAGACCGTCGAAGACGCCAGGAAGATAGCCTTCGGTGGATCAGAGAGACACAAGGCGGTAGCTCTTGATGGTACCATGTTCCAGAAATCAGGCGTCATCTCTGGAGGTGCAAGGTATGTTTGGAGGATTCTTTGGGGCTCTAGCTTGAGCAGACTTGTATTTGAGTCACAAAATAGTGAGTCTGAGTCATTGTGACTCGGTTCTGAGTCCGGGTCATTTCCAGAAATCAGGCGTCATCTCTGGAGGCGCAAGGTAGGTTTGGAGGATTCTTTGGGGTCTTGCTTGAGCAAAGTTGTGTTTGAGTCACAAAATAGCGACTCTGAGTCAGGCGTCATCTCTTGTGGGGCAAGGTATGTTAGAGGACTCTTGGAAGTTTTTTGGGGGACTAGCTTGAGCAGACTTGTATTTGAGTCACAAAATATCAAGTCTGAGTCATTTGTTAATTTGGCTTGAATCTGAGTGTGAGTCATTTCTTGAAATTGGTCATCATCTCGGGTGGGGCAAGGTATGCTTGGGGACTTGTGGAAGATTCTTTGGGGTGTAGCTTGAGCAGACTTGTATTCGAGTCACAGATTATCGAGTCTGATTCAGAATCCGAGTTGTTTGTTATTGTGACATTTCTTGAAATTGGCGTCATCTCTTGTGGGGCAAGTTACGTTAGGGGAATCGAGAAGGTTTTGGGAGGTCCAGCTTGAGCAGACTTGTATTTGAGTCACAAAGTATTGAGTCTGAGTCCGAAACTGAGTCATTTGTTATTGTGACTTGAGTCTGAGTCAGTGTCATTTCTTGAAATCGGGTTTATTTCTGGCGGGGCAGCGTACATTATTATTATTATATTCATGGAGGATTCTTTAGGGTTAAGCTTGAGCAGATTTGTATTTGAGTTACAAAATATCGAGTTCGAGGCATTTGTTATATTGACTTGAGTCTGAGTCTGAGTCATTATCCACGTTTGTTTGTCTTCTCTAAGTGATTTGAAAACCAAGGCCTGTCACTGGGACAAGTACCCAATTATCCCAGTATTCATACTGTAAGCATAAAATTGGCGCTTACAGAAGCAGGAAATTCTGTGCTTACGAGAACATTTTTCATTAATTTACAAGGAATTTTAAGTTGTGTGCATGCTTAGTTCGCGTAACTAAGGATTCTCGCCTACTCAGCTAGCATCAATGCGATGCTAAACCAGTAAGCGTAGAATGAGAATCAAAAACGCCAAATTTTGCAGTTAGCAGAGCCAGAAATTGGGCCTTGCTTGGAAGGGCTGGATAGCTCAGTTGGTAGAGCGCCGGTAGTGTGTTCCGGAGATGGCTGGTTCAAATCCCGCTCCAGTCTATTTCTATAATCATCAAATAACCACAAGGGAAACTGACTGAATTTAAAGTAATTGAAAAGTGAACAAAGAAAAATTGACTGGAGCGAACAAAGATTACTGACTATTGGGGTCACCACCAATGTAGGGCTGGATGGCTCAGTTGGTAGAGCGCCTTTACGGTATTCAGGAGGTCACCGGTTCGAATCCCGCTCCAGTTAATGTTTCTTTGTTCACTTTTCAATGCCAGTCTAATTCTGTTAAGTTCACTTTTCAATTATCAACATTTATTTATCTTCTCTCAGTGATTTGAAAGCCAAGGCCCGTCGTTGGGACGAGAAGTCGCTGAATAATTTGAAGACGCGTAAGTCGGAGTTGACGGAGGAGCTCAAGGAGCAACAGAAGATGAAGCGCAAGGAATCTGAGCTGAACAACATCCGATCCCAGATGACCGGTCTGGAGACCAGACTCAAGTACTCAGTCAATGATAGGGATAATACGGTTAGTACTGAGCACCATTCTGACTGCTCCAGCTCCAGCTCCGGCTCCATTTTGTGAATCCATTCTAAAATAACAGGTATCAAAATAGAAGCTTTTGGCTGTAGTTCGAAAGTAGATTCTCTGGTTTGAAAAAGAAAACAGATCTTCAGCTTCAATGAAAAACCACAAGCTATATTTTCAAAATATGGATGACATAGCCTGAGCTGGAGCCGAGGTTTGGAAAAGGGCTTTGGTGTTGGGGGAATGGTGTATGGGCGTGGACATATTGGTAAATGGGCAAAGTTGTGAATGGGCAAAGTGGTTGTAGGCGACGTGGTTGTTGGCAAAGTGACCGACACCTCTTACATCTTGGGAATTCCTCTGGCCTTACTGTTGGGAAAATTAGTTCAAACAGTTCAAATCAGAATCGTAAAACGTCTGCTTCACCGGCGACCTCTTGAATACCGTACAGGTGCTCTTATCAACTGAGCCATCCAGCCCTATGTTGATGGTGTCCCTAATAGTCAAATATCTTTGTTCGTTTGGCAGTCAGAAGCCATGAAAATGATGTACGGTGTTCAGGAGGTCGCCGGTTCGAATCCCGCTCCAGTCAGTTTTTCTTAGTTCACATTTCAATGGCAGTTAATGTTTATTTGTTTAGTTTTCAATGACTAAAAGTAATTTCCATATGTTTTGTTTTGTTTTGCCGACTGAATCTACAGCAAAAGAAGATAGTGTCTACCAACAACAAAGCTATCCAGAAGCTCCAGCAAGAATTGGAAGGCTATGAGGTAAGCTTCCTATAATTGACGTTTCTTTAGGGGGAGAAACCTTTATACTGGTCAGGCCTAGCCACTGAAAAGCCTGGCCAGGCCTGGTCTTTGCACAGGCTCTGTGGCTTCTGTAACCCAACTTTGGTTTTATATATGGGTGGTACACTGTGTCCATCTCAGACTTGATGTGGGCAGGACTTCAGTCTGGGCAAGCCATCCAGTGGCCTGGCTGTATTGATTCTAAACAGCTCTGAAAAGCCTAGCCAGGCCTGGGCCTTCAGGCCTGAAATCCTCCTCTTGTCAGCCCTGAACTTTACTTCAATAGAGCTGCTTAAAATTAATAAAGCCTGGCTTCTGGATATTGTCCATGATCAATGTGGACTCGATCTATCAATCGGGTTTGTGCCAACTATGATCCAGGACACAGCAGGGTCTTGAAGTTGATAGTTCAAGGCTAGGGATTATAGAAGCCCAAGATCCCAGGCAAAGTTCAGACCTGGCCTGACTTCTCAGTGGCTGGGCCCATTCAGTGCTCATGCGTACGCGTGTGCGCTTGTTGACTTGAAGACCAGTTCTCCAAAGTCTCCCGTTGTCACCATGCAAAGCCTCAAATCTTTCTTTAATTTGCTTCATCGCAATTTTCGGTAATTCTTTGACATTCAGCCAAGAATGGAAGCCATCGAGGAGCAGATCACTCAACGAGCCGAGCTGATCATGGCCAAACGGACCCAGATGAACCGCGTCGAGGACGAGGTCTTCTCAGACTTCTGTCGCTCCATCGGCGTGGAGAACATCCGTCAGTACGAAGAGAAGGAACTCCGAGCCCAACAAGAGAGAGCCAAGAAGCGTCTGGAGTTTGAGAACCAGAAGTCGCGACTTGTGAACCAGTTGGAGTACGAGCGATCTCGGGACACGGAAGGTAAGATGGCTACCAAACCAAATGGCCGTTATTGACTGTGTCGAGTGCTGTGGTTGAAAATATAGTCACCGTTTTCACGAAGGGACAAAGTTGACAAAAATCAATATATTTTCGAATTTTTGCCTAAATCGATTGAGGGTAATGCAAGGGACGTCTTGGCGAACTCATTTTTGTTCAAATCAAATCAAATCATAGAGATCATGGAAATCAAAGGGCACATTGCACCCAAATGGCATTTAACGTTCACGAAGAGACAAAGTGGCATAAATGCACGTTGTTCTTGGGGACAAAATACAGTGCATATGCCATTTAGTGTTTTCACGAAGAGACGAAGTGGAGCGCGAGTGCGTGCTGGCCAAACTGCGCGATCGATTTTGTTTCTCTTTACAAAGTGGCTTTTTGTGCATGTTTGTATGGGGAGATTTTGCATTTTCTCAAAGAGTCAAAGTGCAATCGGCCCATTAATATAACTCGCTTTTGATGTTTTGCGTTTTCACGAAGAGACAAATGTCTATGGACGTTAATTACTCCGTAATTAAGGGGTCTATTAACTTTTAATTAGCACCTCGTGATAGTGTGAGTTTTGAGCTTCAAATTGGTATAAAATATTATAAACATGCCCTCTTATAGTAGGGGAAATCTTCAATTTAAAAAGGGTAAAACTTTAAAGTTGATTTTCTCAAAACTATAGTTTCAACGCGCCATGGCCATTCCGTCGTGAAAACGGTGACGATATGACACCTGAGGTGATCTTATGAATGTTCAGGAGATCGCCAAGGGTGTAGTAGTCTTAAGTATCACTCATTCTACTCCGTGCCACTACGTACGAATGTCTGATACATGCCTGCATGCAAATTTTATGCAATGCGGCACATCAGCCAATCAGATCTGTTTTGAGAAAGTTTTCGTGACGGAGGATGTTGATTGGTCAATGGGAGACTTTGGAGAACCGGTCTTCAAGTCAACAGTGCACGCAAAACAACGCGCGCATGCTCACAATTACGTGCGTGTGCGCTGTTGACTTGAAGGCCGTTTCTCCAAAGTCTTCCATTCAGCACATCGAGCAGCAGCTAGCTAGTCTACATGACGCATTCGCCAAACGGTACAATAGTAGATGCCCCTTGATTGGTCAAAACGTAGAGGTCAGAGCTGGGTTGGATTGCATAATTAATCAGGAAATCTGCACAAATGTGATAGACGCTCACTCGCTGTGTGGCAAGAGCATCTATCACATAGACTATTAGGATGTAGTCGGCCTTTTCGAAACAGAGGCTCTGGCTCAGGCTCCATTTCCGTCATTCAGCTAGCTAATGGTGCAACGTCTGCACTAGTAAGCAGTAGGTCCTGGGTTCGAATTCCAGAAACCGAGGCTCCGCTCAGGCTCCGTTTCTGTCATTCAGCTAGCTAATGGTGCAACTTCTGCACTAGTAAGCAGGAGGTCCTGGGTTCGAATTCCAGAAACAGAGGCTCCGCTCAGGCTCCGTTTCTGTCATTCAGCTAGCTAATGGTGCAACGTCTGCACTAGTAAGCAGGAGGTCCTGGGTTCGAATTCCAGAAACAGAGGCTCCGCTCAGGCTCCGTTTCTGTCATTCAGCTAGCTAATGGTGCAACGTCTGCACTAGTAAGCAGGAGGTCCTGGGTTCGAATTCCAGAAACCGAGGCTCCGCTCAGGCTCCGTTTCTGTCATTCAGCTAGCTAATGGTGCAACGTCTGCACTAGTAAGCAGGAGGTCCTGGGTTCGAATTCCAGAAACAGAGACTCTGGCTCAGGCTCCGTTTCCGTCATTCAGCTAGCTAATGGTGCAACGTCTGCACTAGTAAGCAGGAGGTCCTGGGTTCGAATTCCAGAAACCGAGGCTCCGCTCAGGCTCCGTTTCTTTCATTCAGCTAGCTAATGGTGCAACGTCTGCACTAGTAAGCAGTAGGTCCTGGGTTCGAATTCCAGAAACCGAGGCTCCGCTCAGGCTCCGTTTCTGTCATTCAGCTAGCTAATGGTGCAACGTCTGCACTAGTAAGCAGGAGGTCCTGGGTTTGAATTCCAGAAACAGAGGCTCCGCTCATGCTCCATTTCCGTCATTCAGCTAGCTAATGGTGCAACGTCTGCACTAGTAAGCAGGAGGTCCTGGGTTCGAATTCCAGATTTTAATATTACTTGATAAACTCTTCTAATAACACAGCAAAGATTTATGGTTCACATACTGTCCGAGGACAATTGGCATTGTGTGTTCTATTGTCCCTGTACTTAAATAAACTCCCATAGACTAAGCACACATTTGTACATCCGAGGACGATTTTAAACAAAAGATGTCTGTTCTAAGACAAGAATGGTTTCATTGTGATGAGAGACTTTTGACTAACCATTGTTAATCTCAAGAGGGCGGGCTTCACCAGTCTCGGGAAAAGTGTGTCGATTTTGTTGTCATTGCTTTTTGTGCACGAATATTTTCGTAAATACAACCGGTGTAAATAATTGCATGAAAATGCCTGGTACATACTGTGCAGTGCCCGGTTGTGGTGGCAGGGGGGACGTAAGTTCCCAAGAACAAACAAATGCAGAATATGTGGCGATTGGCCATCAAAAGGGCGAGTTACAAACGATTGCGTTGGCCCACAGCAAACAGCATCAATTTTGTGCACGGAGTTTTTATATTAGCAAACGAGGCCTACCACATTACTCCTCACCAAACATAAGAATTTCACCTCACTTTGTGTTTTCGTGCATTAAAATCAGGGTGGGCGGCAATGTGAATCTAAAAATTTATTGTAAATTGCCTGATTTTAATGTTAACAGTATTTTCCTGCGCCTTTTGGAGAGTTTTTGGATAATCGCTGTAATTAGGGCGTGTTTAAAAGTTTTCAAAGACTGGTAGTTTGCTGCCCTCTATCGACAGCCTTCTCCAAAAGTTTCACATTTCACAAATGCACTGCACATACATCTGTTCTGTACATAGAGCTATATTAAAATTACTAGAGCGCTAGCTCCGTGTAAAAAGTGATGCCTGCTGGGCGCATCCATGTTGTGCACAAACCTATGGAAAGCGCAAAATTGTGTACGTTTTTTGTACGTTCATTTGCATACGTGCGTTGTGTTCTATACAGGTGCGTTATCGAAGCAAAATAGGCCCGAAATCCGACGCACCTTGCGCGTTTCATTTAGGGCCATGCGCGCACACGCTCTGCACGTCAGTCACGCAATGTTTGCAAGCGTCATCAAGACGCGCTACAGGTACCGTTCGCGCGTACTTGCGCATTGCATGTAGAGTACACTCTTCGAAAGGCATTCCAGTCAAAGTGTTCTTGTTCCACAGACATGCACATAAATTCAAAATGACAGCGCCCAGGACGGCTTCAAAGCGTCTTTAGTAATTTTAATATAGCTCTATGGTTCTGTATTCCTACATTTTGTAATAAACGTGGCCTTAAAATTTCTAAATTTCAGCCAATGTAAAGAAATGGACTAAGGAAGTCGCCCATGATGAGAAGGAATTGGAAAAACTGAAGAAGGAAGAAGCCAAACACATGAAGGTATTGTCATGACAACGGTTGCCATAGCATTATGCAAATTCACAGTTGTTATGTTTTCTCTTGTCATACCCATTTTTACATTTCATATCTATGCTAAAATCTACAACAATACGGGTGTTTCACAATTTAGAGCGCCACCAAGAGGGCAGTAGGGAGAGGCTGATTTACGCGGTGCATGATGGGAAATTGTCGACATCAGAGTTTTTTCCCTATACGTTCAACGTTATTGCTAACTCTTGGGTCGTTTTGTGCGTTTATTTCACGTGTTATCACAATGGTTTATGTTTGCGAATCTTTCGGATGCACAGCACACACATCAAAACTGGAAAACATTGAGAAATACCTATGGATGAAAGATATACGGTGGGTTAAATGGCGAAGACAATTGAACGTATAGGGGAAAAATCTCCAATGTCGACAATTTCCCATCATGCACCGCGTAAATCGGCCTCTCCCTGCTGCCCTCTTGGTGGCGCTCTAAATTGTGAAACGCCCGTATTGAAATACATATTATTTTTAAGCATGTTTTTCTGATTTGCATTTTAGGGAGACAAATTAGCGTCTGAAAGTGAACATTTGGGAGACATCTGGAATTTCCATGTCTCCCTTAAAAAAATCTCAAAACTGGAATGAGTTTTAATGTTTGAAATCGTTTTTATTAATCCTCGTAGTCTAAAACCTTTGCTATAAAGTGTGGTTCAGCTGGGTTTCCTAACCAGAGACCAAAGGGTTTATTTTAGTACACAAATCTATGGGACTTCCTTCCTTTGTACCCACGGTGAAATATTATAGTTTTCGTATCTAAGGATTTCTGGCTTACTAAGCTAGCGTAGAAATTTGATGCTAACCCAGTAAGCGTAGAATGAGAATTATAAGCATGGAATTCTGTGGTAAGCAGAGTCATGAAATAGGGCTCAGTGTTCTATAGTCTGGTGAATTCAAATGCTGGTCATGCATGTAAAGCCAGTTAAGTCTGGTTACCAGATTTTGGTAAAAATCTAGTAGCAAAAGGATCATTATAAAGGTTATCTGTACATAGGGGGTTTACGAAATGGAGGCTCTGGCTTAGGCTCAGGCTCAGGCTCAGGCTCAGGCTCAGGCTCAGGCTCAGGCTCTGGCTCTGGCTCAGGCTCAGGCTCTGGCTCTGGCTCTGGCTCAGGCTCAGGCTCTGGCTCTGGCTCTGGCTCTGGCTCTGGCTCTGGCTCAGGCTCCGGCTCCGGCTCCGGCTCCGGCTCCGGCTCCATTTCATGAATCCATTCTCAAATAACTGATATCAAAATAGAGGCATTTTGGGTGCGGTTCTGAAGTAGATTCTCTGATTTGAAAAGGGAAACAGAGCTTCAGCTTCAATGAAAAATCACAGCCTATATTTCAGCTTATGGATGACAGAGCCGAAGCCTGAGCCTGAGCCTCCGTTTCTTAAACCCCCAAAGACTCTTCACACAAAATCTGATTTCAATATTGCTGAATCATGGTCTGGTTCCGGTTATAAAGATTATGCATTGAATTCATTAATGACAGGTTATCGATGAAGAGTCCGAGGCCATGCAGAAACTCAAGTTCTCCAAGACAACCAAGAAATCGGAGATTGACGACAAAAATGCGGAGGTGGAAGAAATACGCAAACAACTATCCTCAGCCAACAAAGAAATAGCAGGTATGGTACCCGGTAGACTGCTCATAGGTTCTTCACACAAAATCTGGCGTGGGCTCTGACTATTCTCGGTTTCTTACGGTCATTTTGATGCAACATGGAGCATTGCTAATGGTTGCACGTATCTTCAATGATCCTTGGGATATAGCGGTTTGTGAGTGGTTTCATGGCTTCTGACTGCCAAACAATGATAATTGACTATTAGGGACACCACCAACATAGGGCTGGATAGCTCAGTTGGTAGCCCACCAGTATGGTATTCAGGGTTGAGAGTGGCCACACCAAAAAAAACCCTGAAATACCAAAGAAAAAGCTTAAATTTAAAAGTTCCTATACTTTTGTACAGGGCAGGTGTACGTACATAAAAAGCTAAAATTCTGAGTTTAAATCTAAACAAAAAAATCAGAATTCAGATTTAAATCTGAAGTTTCACATCCCTGGGTATTCCGGAGATCACTGGTTCGAATCCCGCTCCAGTCTATTTTGCGTTATTCACTTTTCAATTAATTAAAGGTATAATATATGATTGGTTAAGATCACAGAACAGCACTCACACTTTGTCTGATACAACATGTACATGAAATGATAAACCTGTGAACATTTGAGCTCAATCGGACATCTGAGTCACGAGAAAATAGCGAACAACCGACTCAATTCTTCTTATAAAACACAGAGAATTTTATGAAATATTACCCAGAGATCAAAATTTCAGTCTTTGTTTAAACTGATATCTGGATAAATACACCATGTCATGTGGAAATATTTTAACATGTTTCTACCAGCACCATGTTACCAATTCTGTACTGTACCTTAAAAAAACAGTCAGTTTCCCTTTATTTCCAGTTTCCGGTTATTCGATGAAAAATAAGAATAGACATTTTTGGTCTGGTTCCCTGTGTCTCTAAATCATGGTCTGGTTCCAAGTATCTCTGCATCATGGTCTGGTTCCCAATATCTCTAAATCATGGTCTGGTTCCCAATATCTCTTAATCATGGTCTGGTTCCCAATATCTCTGAATCATGGTCTGGTTCCCAATATCTCTGCATCATGGTCTGGTTCCCAATATCTCTGAATCATGGTCTGGTACCCAATATCTCTAAATCATGGTCTGGTACCCAATATCTCTGAATCATGGTCTGGTTCCAAATATCTCTGAATTATGGTCTGGTGCCCAGTATCTCTAAATCATGGTCTGGTTCCCAAGATCTCTGAATCTTGGTCTGGTTCCCAATATCTCTGAATCATGGTCTGGTTCCCAATATCTCTGAATCATGGTCTGGTTCCCAATATCTCTGAATCATGGTCTGGTACCCAATATCTCTGAATCATGGTCTGGTACCCAATATCTCTGAATCATGGTCTTGTTCCCAATATCTCTGAATCATGGTCTGGTTCCCAATATCTCTGAATCATGGTCTTGTACCCAATATCTCTGAATCATGGTCTGGTACCCAATATCTCTGAATCATGGTCTGGTTCCCAATATCTCTGAATCATGGTCTGGTTCCCAATATCTCTTAATCATGGTCTGGTACCCAATATCTCTGAATCATGGTCTGGTACCCAATATCTCTGAATCATGGTCTGGTACCCAATATCTCTGAATCATGGTCTGGTACCCAATATCTCTGAATCATGGTCTGGTACCCAATATCTCTTAATCATGGTCTGGTACACAATATCTCTTAATCATGGTCTGGTACCCAAGATCTCTTAATCATGGTCTGGTGCCCAGTATCTCTAAATCATGGTCTGGTACCCAATATTTCTGAATCATGGTCTGGTTCCCAATATCTCTGAATCATGGTCTGGTTCCCAATATCTCTGAATCATGGTCTGGTTCCCAATGTCCACTCTGTTTATAGCAATACAGAAACAGATTACAGCCGGAGAGACTAAGCTAGAGCAGAAGCGTGCTGATCGTCACAGCCTGCTAAAGACATGCAAAATGGAGGACATCAAGTTACCAATGAAACGGGGAACCATGGATGACATCACCGAGGAAGGAGAGGTCCGTTTCTTATTTTGTTTGTTGGGGCCTGGGGCCAATTTCACGGCGCCGCTTAGCACAAAAAAATTGGCTAAGCATGACATTTCTGTCTTAATAAAAACATGGTTAACAAATAACAAACCAGTGTATCGCTTGTGATTGTTCTTTGGCTGTTGTTCACTGACCATGAACATCAAATGAAATTTTTAACTGTGGTTTGTTTTATTGAGCAAGAGCATTGAGCTAAGCAAATTTTGTGCTAAGCAAATTTTTATGCTTAGCAGTGCCATGAAATTGGCACCTTTTTGTTTGATTACGTCTGTCGGGGATTCGGGCTATTGTCCGTTTGTATTCAACCATTGTGTGCCCACATTGTTTACGCCGAGCTACCTGCACACATATGGCGTTTTCGAAACTCAGACTCGGGCTCCAGCTCTGTCATCCATATGCTGAAAATATAGGCTGTGGTTTTTCATTGAAGCTGAAGCTCTGTTTTCATTTTCAAACCAGAGAATCTACTTCCGAACCGCAGCCAAAAGCCTCTATTTTGTAACCCGTTATTTTAGAATGGATTCACAAATGAAGCCGGAGCCTGAGCCTCCGTTTCGTAAACCCCATAGCCCGGCCAGATGACCTCTATTTGACCAGTGACTGATAACAAGGCCGGTAAAAACAAAACCAAGAAAATCCCGGGCTGAAGGGGTTAAAACTGCTGAAGTCATTTATTAAATATTGTTTCAAATGTTTCTGAAAAAATAAATAGGCATTACAAGAATACACGCTTGTACTTGTATGATGAGTAATACATAAATCGTGAACTACGTGTTTGTATTTGTAGTCATCTAGCCAGCAGGAAAGTACAGTTGGTGAGGAGAGCACCAGCATTACAGGCATGGATAGCATGAGCAGTCAGGGGGCTCGCGTCATCTACAAGAAAGAAGCAAATATTATCATCAACTACAAGCGGCTTAGTCATGACCTGAAAGAGGTAAGGATGCATCCGAGTCTGTTGTCTAGAGCTAGGTCTTTTTTTTCTTCTTCTTTTTTCAGTTTTGGTTAACGCTTATTGAAAATTTGTAACTGGACAATTAAATCCGGGTTGGTTAACCTATAACCGGATAAAAATCCCAGCACTATTCAGTTTTGAGAAACTGTTTGAATAAAGCTGGTATCCTGCTGTCTTGATCCCCAATGTTAAATAGGCTGCCATTTTATAGTGTATGTGTAGTCTGGTTACCAGTTCCTTAAAGGTACTATCATACTTAGGTAGCATACCGAAACAGAAATGTTCACAGATTTACCTATTACTTTTTACAAGGTATACAGATGGTGATGGTAGAAATATATTGTTGACGTTTTTCTGCCTGAAATGTTGTATTTATCCAGAAAAGAGTACAACCAAAGACCAGAAACAGTTTTGATCTAGGGGTGAGATCAAAACTCCCGTGAATAGATTTTAAACTACCTTGAGCGTATTTCACTGTTTTCTCAAGCAGTGGGCACCTTATGGGACTGGGAATTTCACAGATGACTGTTACTGTATCTTCCTTGATATTTTTGCCCATGAATCTGCATTTCTTTGACAAAAACCAAAGTACGATACTACCTTTAAGACTAGCATTGGATGGAGGGACAGCTGCTATGTTACATAAAAAAATTGTTAAAGGGATGGTACAGAATTGGTAAGACAAAGTACACTTCAAGATCACAGATTCACATAAAACTCACACAGTATATTGGTGATGATAGGAGAAAACATCCCATGAAATGTTTTTGTCTGAAATGCCATATTCGTTGAGAAATAAATGAAACTATTTTCCGATTGGAATAAATCGCTTCGAAGCGTTTTATTCATTCGTTGAAATGTGTAAACGGGTTTTCACTATTTTCTCGTGACCCAGATGGCTAATTGACCTCAACTTCTACAGGTTTGTCAGTTAAGGTATATGATGGATTACATAATGTGCTTTCACTGTCAGCAACGGTTTTGTCGCAAAAACCAGTTCTGTACCATCCCTTTAACCAATAATTGATATGTAACTAATACATTTCACAACATGTATGTGTTTTTTATTTGAAGTGTGACACACCAGAAGAGATCAAGGAACAAGGGGACAAGCTGTCAGCTAACCTCGCCAGCATGCAGGTCACTCTACAAAGAATTGCTGCTCCCAATATGAAAGCCATGGAAAAGTAAGATCACTATTATTAAGACCGAGACAATTTATTAGAAATATTTGAGGCTTTGCATGGTGACAATTGGTATGTGGATCGGTTTGCGGAAACACCATGTAAGAATCGTGCATACTTTCGCATTTTCGTTCGCAAAGAGAAGTTCGACCGAAATAGACGTGTGAAAGTGCAAACGATTCTTATGCTAGGAGTCCACTGGGCCGGCGCCAGTTCGCGCCAAAGATTATGTGATTGGCGCGTAGTGACGCAACTTGGCGCGCGCCATTACATTCCAGTGGATTCCATAGGCGGATTGTTTGCGCCATTTGGTGCCACTTGGTGGACACTTCGCGCTGATTGCTCGATGCAAGTGGCGCGACAAAAATTTCAAAAATGTTGAAACGAGCCAGTTGGGAGGCAGTTTGAGCCACTGCACGCCACTAGGCACCTTGTTGGCGACACTAGGCGCCACAGCAAATTGCATTGGCGCGAACTGGCACCAACTGGCACCGGCCCAGTGGACTCCTAGCATTACATAGTGTTTCCGCAAACCAATCCACTAACTTAAATAGTATCATCAAATAACCATGAGGGAAACTGACTGAATGTAAAGTCATTGAAAAGTGAACAAAGAAAAATTTACTGAAGCGGGATTCGAACCAGCGATCTCCGGAATACCGTACAGCTGCTCTACCGACTGACCTATCCAGCCCTATGTTGGCGGTGTCCCTAATAGTCAGTTTTCTTTGTTCGTTTAGTAGTCAGAAGCTAGTCAGTTGGTAGAGCACCAGTACGGTATACCGGAGATCATTGGTTCGAATCCCGCTCCAGTTATCCCGCTCCAGTCAATTATTCTTTGTTCACTTTTCAAAAACTTTAATAATGGTTGGGCCCAGCCACTGAAAAGCCAGGCCAGGCCTGGGCTTTGCCTGGGGTCTTGGGTTTCTATAATCCCTAGCCTTGTACTATCAATTTTAAACCCCTGCTGTGTCTTGGATCATAGTTGGCACTAACCTGATTGACAGATTGAGTCCACATTGATCATGGTCAGTATCCAGAAGCCAGGCTTGATTGATTTTAAGCAGCTCTGTTGAAGTGAAGTTCAGGGCTGACAAGAGGAGGATTTCAGGCTCGGGCCAGGCCTAACCAGTTTTAAGTTTTTCTCCCTAATACCTTAGTGTATAGTCTTGAATCCCTTCTGGTTTTCCATCGACCAGGGGTCCATTTCATGAAGCCCTACGATCGATCGTAACTCGAGTTACGAAGGATAACCCATCGTAGGGGGCCTATCCTACGTAGGGCTTTACTGCATCAATAGTCCTACGATTGATAGTAAGTCACGAAGAGTTTGGTGAAATCGACCCCTGGATTTTTAGACTCCAGTTCATACAGAGTTCATCTGGCACACAATGGTTGAATATCCATGTATGGTAAACTGTGGTATGAAGGTCACAGTGGGATAGGGTTAATATGTAACTAGTTCTACTCTGAACTGAGTGGTCAGTTAAAGAATATCAGTATGGGATATCATTTTATACTAAAGGGGGGAACATTAATGCTGATCGGGCCTAGCCACTGAAAAGCCTGCCCAGTGCCTGGCCTTCAGGCCTGATATCCTTGTCAGTCCTGAACTTCACTATAACAGAGATCGATGGCCTCGCCAGACGTACAGTTCTGCCAACATCAAGTCTGAGATAAAGCTGTTGGGTAGCTTCAATCAGTTGGACACCAGAAACCGCAGAGTCTGAGAAAAGCCCAGCCCAGGCCTGGCCTGGCTTTTCAGTGGCTTGGCATATCCAGTATCAAAGTTTCTCGAGCCCTTAAGATTTTTTTAAGGATACATTTAGAAAATTGCCAGAAATGTTTACATTTTATCTGAATTGCGGTTCTTTTTAAAGACTGGATGGAGTTAAGGAGCGTTTTCAAGAGACCACCGACAGTTTTGAGGCGGCTCGTAAACGAGCGAAGAAGGCCAAGCAGAACTTTGAAGTCATCCGCAAGGAACGCTTTGATCGCTTCAACTCCTGCTTCGAGCACGTATCCACCAGGATTGACGAAATCTATAAGGTGAGGATCGAAACGTCAGGCCCTCTTTACTCTGACTGTTTAGCCTTTGAGAAAGATCCTGCTAGGATCCAAACGTCAGGCCCTCCTAACTCTTACCATTTGGCCTTTGAGAAAGATCCTGCTAGGATCGAAACGTCAGGCCCTCCTATAAACTCTGACCATTTAGCCTTTGAGAAAGATCCTGCTAGGATTGAAACATCAGGCCCTCCTAACTCTGACCATTTAGCCTTTGAGAAAGATTCTGCTTGGATCAAAATGTCAGGCCCTCCTAACTCTGACCATCTAGCCTTTGAGAAAGATCCTGCTAGGATTGAAATGTCGGGCCCTCCTAACTCTGACCATTTAGCCTTTGAGAAAGATCCTGCTAGGATCCAAACGTCAGGCCCTCCTTACTCTGACCATTTGGCCTTTGAGAAAGATCCTGCTAGGATCCAAACGTCAGGCCCTCCTTACTCTGACCATTTGGCCTTTGAGAAAGATCCTGCTAGGATCCAAACGTCAGGCCCTCCTTACTCTGACCATTTGGCCTTTGAGAAAGATCCTGCTAGGATCCAAACGTCAGGCCCTCCTTACTCTGACCATTTGGCCTTTGAGAAAGATCCTGCTAGGATCGAAACGTCAGGCCCTCCTTACTCTGACCATTTGGCCTTTGAGAAAGATCCTGCTAGGATCCAAACGTCAGGCCCTCCTTACTCTGACCATTTAGCCTTTGAGAAAGATCCTGCTAGGATCGAAACGTCAGGCCCTCCTTACTCTGACCATTTGGCCTTTGAGAAAGATCCTGCTAGGATCGAAACGTCAGGCCCTCCTTACTCTGACCATTTGGCCTTTGAGAAAGATCCTGCTAGGATCGAAACGTCAGGCCCTCCTTACTCTGACCATTTGGCCTTTGAGAAAGATCCTGCTAGGATCGAAATGTCAGGCCCTCCTTACTCTGACCATTTGGCCTTTGAGAAAGATCCTGCTAGGATCCAAACGTCAGGCCCTCCTTACTCTGACCATTTAGCCTTTGAGAAAGATCCTGCTAGGATCGAAACGTCAGGCCCTCCTTACTCTGACCATTTGGCCTTTGAGAAAGATCCTGCTAGGATCGAAACGTCAGGCCCTCCTTACTCTGACCATTTGGCCTTTGAGAAAGATCCTGCTAGGATCGAAACGTCAGGCCCTCCTTACTCTGACCATTTGGCCTTTGAGAAAGATCCTGCTAGGATCCAAACGTCAGGCCCTCCTTACTCTGACCATTTAGCCTTTGAGAAAGATCCTGCTAGGATCGAAACGTCAGGCCCTCCTTACTCTGACCATTTGGCCTTTGAGAAAGATCCTGCTAGGATCCAAACGTCAGGCCCTCCTTACTCTGACCATTTGGCCTTTGAGAAAGATCCTGCTAGGATCCAAACGTCAGGCCCTCCTTACTCTGACCATTTAGCCTTTGAGAAAGATCCTGCTAGGATCCAAACGTCAGGCCCTCCTTACTCTGACCATTTAGCCTTTGAGAAAGATCCTGCTAGGATCGAAACGTCAGGTCCTCATAACTCCAAGCATAAAAATGATGATTTTATGATATTTATTTGATGCCCGATATAGGCCCTTTCCAGAAACCAGAGCGCCCAAGCATTCCTCGGCCCAGAGAACCCTGAAGAGCCGTATATGGACGGCATCAATTACAACTGTGTAGCGCCAGGCAAACGTTTCAGACCGATGGACAACTTATCTGGTGGAGAGAAAACCGTCGCTGCGTTAGCTCTACTGTTTGCTCTCAATAGGTAAGAGAATGCCTACGTTATACAGCGTATCCTCCAAAAACGATGGGTGAAGAGAATTTATGGGACAAAGTATCTTGCCCAAGGACGCAAGCACCACATGGCTGGATTCGAACCCACAATCTGTAGATTGACCACAAGATCTTGAGTACGACATACCAGACCACTAGGCCACAGCGCCCCACACAGAGTTGTAACAAGTCACTGTTTTTTGTGACTCGAGTTGAGTCGAGTCATTTTAAAGAAGTGACTCGAGTCGAGTCGAGTCATTTGGTCATGAATGTCGAGTCGAGTCACAGTGAGTAGTCGAGTCGAGTCGAGTCAATTATTTAGACCAAGTCAATTCGAGTCACAAATATTTAGAAATAAACAAACACCAAGAGACTGGAATTGGCCCGGCGGGTCTGCGGAAGATCGCGCATATTCATACCCATTGTTATTTTTATGAAGCGTTCTGGCCGTGCTGGAACGGGTTGTCAAGGGCTCTTTTGTTAAAAAAGTCTGCAGGATCCCGCAGAAAGAACGCGTCGCGGACGGACAGTCAATTTCGAGACGGCGCCTTACTCGAGTCGAGTCGTGTCATTCTGATGAGAGACTTGAGTTGAGTCGAGTCATTTGCTCGTAACAACTCAAGTCGAGTCGCCAAAAAATGTGACTCGAGTCGGACTCGACTCGAGTCATTACAACGCTGGCCCCACATAGTATTGATAATATGTTTTTGATATGTCTATGTAGTTTCCAGCCAGCTCCGTTCTTTGTTTTGGATGAGATCGATGCTGCTTTGGATAACACCAATATCGGCAAAGTTGCCGAGTACATACGGGAACAGTCCGAAGGCCACTTCCAGTGCATCGTCATATCACTCAAAGAGGAATTCTACAACCACGCTGATGCATTGATTGGCATATACCCAGAGGTAAGTCCATGGAATCATTGATTGGTCATCTACCGACTGACCGACAGACTGTGACTGACCCATAGACTCCCCAACAGACTGTGACTGACCCACAGACTGACCCACAGACTGTGACTGACCCACAGACTGACCCACAGACTGTCACTGACCCACAGACTGACCCATAGACTGACCGACAGACTGTGACTGACCCACAGACTGACCCACAGACTGACCGACAGACTGTGACTGACCCACAGACTGACCCATAGACTGACCGACAGACTGTCACTGACCCACAGACTGACCGACAGACTGTGACTGACCCACAGACTGACCCACAGACTGACCGACAGACTGTGACTGACCCACAGACTGACCCATAGACTGACCGACAGACTGTCACTGACCCACAGACTGACCCACAGACTGACCGACAGACTGTCACTGACCCACAGACTGTCACTGACCCACAGACTGACCCACAGACTGTCACAGACCCACAGACTGACCCACAGACTTTGACTGACCCACAGACTGTGACTGACCCACAGACTGACCGACAGACGTGACTGACCCACAGACTCCCCCACAGACTGTGACTGACCCACAAACTGACCCACCGACTCCCCCCCCCCCCCCCCCCCCCACAGACTGTGACTGACCCACAGACTGACCGCGTGCTCTACGCCAAAGGTACGTGAACAAATTAAACGTACGTGTCGCATAATCCTTCTGCATACTCGGCGTATTGTTACATAAGTCAGCGTAGGACAGCGCACTCGCTACGCAACTGTACGTAAGGCCCGGTGTGAAAGGGGCTTAAGCCCTGCTATAAAAATATTGTACCCCAACTCAGTTAACCTGACTACTGCATGTGAACAAGCATGTGTTCAGTGGTTGTTAGTGTTAAAGGTACAGTACAGGATTGGTAACATACCCAAACAGAAAAACTTTCAGGGTATGAAGATGGTGCTGGTAGGAACATACTGTTAAAATATTTCCGTCTGAAATGGTGTATTTATCCAGAAATTAGTAAAACAAAGAGCAAAAACAGTTTTGATATTGGGGTAGGATCAAAACCATTCAAAACCATGGTTTATATGAACAATTTACTCTGGTTTTCGCTATTTTCTCGTGATTCAGATGTCCGATTGAGCTCAAATATTCATAGATTTGTTATTTCATGTACATGCTGGATCAGACAAAGCGCGAGTGCTGTTCTGTGACCTTTACCAATCATGTATTATACCTTTAATACATCATTCTGCTTTTAACAAGGGAAAGTTTAGGTCCAAATCCTTTGTTCTCTGTTGTCCCAAGAAACTCTTTATTTACTTTATTTATTGCCACACAAGACAAGGGGCCAATTTCATACAACTGTTAAGCACAAAAATTTGCTTAGCACAAAAATGTCTCGCCCAATAAAACAAACCACCACTGAAAATTCCATTTGATATTCATGGTCAGCAAACAACAGCCAAAGAACAATCACAAGTGATACACAGCATGTGGAAATTTGGTTGTTAACCCTGTTTTTATTAAGACAGAAATGTCATGCTTAGCAAATTTTTGTGCTTAACAGTTTTATGAAATTGGCTCAAGAGCTGTTTACCACACATTACCACAGTCTCTACAGGGAAACTAGATATTTACCCTAAGGGTGCAGACCAGTAAATAATTTCCCATATACTCCCATGCAAAATGGCAAATTTCAAAAAAATATTAAAAATACTCAGAAGTTTCTCAGGCAATCGAGCCATACAGTAAAATAAAGCTGAAATCTTCAATTTTCATTTTCTTTTCAATTTTATATAGGGTAACCAATGACTTTTTGAGAAAAATCCATCCAAAGAAAAATACCATGAAACGGCTATGTTGACTGGTGCCAGACTGAAAAAATGTACCCCTCCATTACATGCCCAAATAGAGCGAGTTTAGGGCCTGATTTCACCCAAACAGCTCAAAACTGAAAGTCCAAACTCTGGTGACCGGGTTCCAGCCATTTCCCTTACAAGTCTTTGTCTGTAGGCCTCAGCAAATGCTTTTATTAAAAAGATTTTGAGGGTATACAAATTATTAATGAGCTCCGCGGATTGATTTGGACTTATTTACTGGTCTGCACCCCTAATACCCTCTGCACCTACCCAGGGTTGTAGCCAGGATAAAATGAAAGGATAGGGGCATTTGTCGAAGATGGAGCTGGCGAGCGCGTAGCGCGAAGCCCTTGCGATCGATCGTCTCTCAAGTTACGAAGGATAACCCATGGTATCCTACATTTGGCTGCAATGCATCATAAGTCCTATGATTGATAGTAAGTTACGATGAGTTTGATGAAATTGACCCCAGAAGTGGCAGGGGTTATCGAACAAATTCTTCTTGATTTATCGCAAGCAATAAACATCTTGCTGGTAAACTAAGGCCTTGTCCCAAATCTCTGGCTGCGGCTGCAAATTACACACGCCCCTTTGGCAGCCACTAGCCAGTGACTGCAGCCGTTTCCATAGACTGTGTTATTTGCGGGGGTCACAGCCTGAAACTTGGAACACAACCTTACTCTCCTACAGTATAAACAAAGCCAAATTTCTTTTTGCCTATTTGAACAAGATTTATGCAATGGTTGACATGAGGTCAGGGCGTAGGTGGTATCAACGACCCCTAAACATAACAAACCTAGTATAACCAGTCTAGAATGCACTCCAATATTGCACTCGCATAGTACATACTGTAGGTCCTACATACTTAAAGGGTACCTGAAATAAAAACTCATATGAAGTTAAATACATCTGTTTTGTCATAAAACTCAATATGTATATCATTGTTTGTGCTAAAAAATATTGTACGTGAAAAAGGAGGTATTTTACACCCATAATTTAGCACCCGACTTTTTGCGACGAAAAACCTTGCTACGTCACCGGCAGAACGCTACACAGTATACCAGTCGCAAAACTACCGACCCCGTGTTTTTGTTCAAATCGAAGAGCAAAATCCTACATACGATGTGCACGAGCCAGCAAGAGCTACTGCGGTGCGAGTCTACTTGTTCTGCCGATGACATCACAAGCATTGTTGCGTGGATCAGTTCCGAGGGTGGTTTTTGGGGGGCGGGGCATATATGTACTGATTTTTTAACTTTGGGACCAAAATGAAGCACTTACATAAACATTATAATTTATATAGTCATTAATTATGTAGTAAGCAATAATCTGAAAGCACTTTCATCCCTATTTCAGGTAACCTTTAAGACTTGTTAAAAGTTATTGCATCTTTTAGTTTTTGCCAAAGAAAACGCAGAATTATGGGGGAAAATATCAAGAAAGAAACAGCAACAGTCATCTGTGAAATTTCCAGTGCTATATGATGCCCTCTTTCTGAGAAAATAGTGAAAAACACTCACTGTATTTTCAACTCTATTGAGTTTTGATCTCGCTGATATCAAACTGTTTTTGGTCATTGGTTTTACTCTTTTCTGGATAAATACAGCATTTCAGGCTGAACATTTTTAATGGTACTTTTAGAACTACCAACACCATCTTTATACCCTGTAAGTTGTAGGTAAATCCGTGAAGATTTCTGTTATGGTATACACTATGTGATACTACAGTCGAACCTCATTTTAATAATAAGGTCCTTTTCCTTTTCCATTTTCCTTGTTATAATTTAAATTAATGAGATGCCATTTTCAGTTTGTGTGGTTTTGAAAAGAACAGGAAAAGAACTGATTGTACTAAATACTTCGGTAGCATACCAAAACAGATTTACGTATAACTTACAGGGTATAGAGATGGTAATGGTAGAAACATACCATTAAAATATTTCTGCCTGAAATGCTGTATTTATCCAGAAAAGTGTCAAACCAAAGACCAACAAACAGTATTTGTATCTCGGGGTCAGATCAAAACTTCTGTGAATAGATTGAAAATACAGTAAGCGTTTTTTCACTGTTTTCTCAAAAAGTCGGCATCGTATGGGACTGGAAATTTCACAGATGACTGTTTAACTGTTACTGTATCTTCCTTGATATTTTTGCCCATGAATCTGCATTTCTTTGATAAAAACCAAAGTATGATATTACCTTTAAGACTAGAACTGGAGTCCCCCATAGGACTGTAAGGAGGGTATTAAATGTTTACTCTAATCAAATTTGGGAAAGGGATGAAAGTGCTTTAAAATTATTGCTCTATATATAATTAATGACAGTATAAATTATATTTTGTATGTAAGCGCTTAATTTTGACGAAAACGGTTACAAAATCGATACATGTATGCCCCGCCCCTCAAAAAAGTCCCCCCTTAGGAACTGACACACGCAACAATAGCTTGTGACGTTACCTACAGAACTGGTATAGGCTCACACCGCAGAATACTGAGTGGTGTTCTGCATGTGACGTAAGCAAGGTTTTTCGTCGCGAAAAGTGGGGTGCTCAATTACGGGTCTAAAATAACTTTTCTCTATATACATGTACGATATTTTCTAGCGTAAACAAAGATTGACAGGTTGAGTTTTATAACAATACAGATATGTATTTAACTTGAGATGTGTTTTTATTAAAGTGAACCTTTAAAGCTTGTATCATACTTTGGTAAGAGACCAAAACAGAAATGTTCACAGATTTACATATAACTTTCAGGGTATGAAGATGATGCTGGTAGAAACCTACCGTTAAAATATTTCCGCCTGAAATGGTGTATTTATCTAGATATTAATCAAACAATGACCGAAATTTAGAGGAAAGACTTAAGAAATAATGTGGCCTTTTTTTACTGTTTTCTCAGAAAGTTGGCACCGTATGGGACTGAAATTTTCACAGATTACTTTTACTGTATCTTCCTTGATATTTTTGCCCATGAATCTGTATTTCTTTGACAAAAACCAAAGTATGAAACTACCTTTAAACAATTAAATGGTGATGAATTTTTCAGTGAGGATTTTTTGTTGTCTTGTTTTTGTCTATTGTAGCAAGGTGAATGCACCATCAGTAAGGTTCTGGCTCTCGACCTAACGGAGTTCGCCGACGAGACACAGACAACCAGTCCCACCGTCCGCTAAGCCAGGCCCAGCTTCCAACACATCTAGGGCCAATTTCACAGACCTGCTTAGCACAAAAGAAAAATGCTTAGCACAAAAATAGCTTGCCCAATAAAACAAACCACCATTGAAAATTCCATTTGATATTCATAGTCAGCGAACAACAGCCAAAGAACAATTGCAAGTGATACACAACACACGGAAATTTGGTTGTAAATCCTGTTTTTACTAAGACAGAAATGTCATGCTTAGCGAATTCTTGTGCTAAGCAGATCTATGAAATTGGCCCCTAAACCCTAACCTTCTTAGACCAATTTCATAGATCTGCTTAAGCACCCAAATTTGCTTTTAAAAGCACCAAAAACCTTGGTAAATGAAATCAGTATGCCAGTCAAAACTCCTTGTGAATGTTATGCTCAGCAAACAATGGCCGAATACAAGTCAAAAGCAGTATGCACATTTGGTTGGTAATCCTGTTTGATCAAGGAAGACTTTTCATGCTTAAGCAAATTTTGTGCTTATTAAGTTAAGCGGCTCTGTGAAATTGGCCTCTGCACCTACCACACAAGACAAGAGCTGCTTACCACAGTCTCCACATGGGGACTGGATCATAAACCATGCATTACCACATAAACCACACTGTGGTGTATTGTGGTATTCAGGATACCAAAGGAAAAACCATGTGTGGTAAATTGTGGTATGCAGGAGGGTTAGGGTTAAGCCGTCACATCAGAATCGGACCAGTGGCTACGTTACCCATCTAGGGCAATTCGTCGATGCCCCATATGCAAAAGTTTCTACCACACAACGTTACATGACATGTACTGCTGTACATACTTTGAGTTCAAGTTTAAGACAAGTATGTCATGTTTCTGACAATGGATTTGTTGCAAATTGGATAAAAACAAAGATCCGCTTTACCGGTATATTATTTACAAGCAGAAATGGCAAAGTAGTAGTTTGCCACAAATTTGGGCTCGATACAGTGCTTTAAAGAGGATGTTCAACACTCAACAAACCTCGGTTATTTGTTAAAACTATAATCTTTAAATTACTTGACATGAGAAAAAAAAATATTTATCTCACACTGAACACAGAAAGAGAGTCTTTTTGGATGATTTTTCTCTCAACATGCTCAACCCGCAAGCTACCCAAAATTCAGATTCTCTGAATTTCGTCAATGGGGGCAGCAGACAAATTTGTGTGATTTTGTGACGTCAGATATGGGAGCATTTTGTTCAAAAGAAAAGGCTCCCATATCTGACGTCACAAAATCACACAAATTTGTCTGCTGCCCCCATTGACGAAATTCAGAGAATCTGAATTTTGGGGAGCTTGCGGGCTGAGAGAAAAATCATCAAAAAAAAGACTCTCTTTCTGTATTCAGTGTGAGATAAATATTTTGTCTCATTTCAAGTAATTTAAGGATTATAGTTCTAACAAATAAAGCGAGGTTTGTTGAGTGTTGAAGATCCTCTTTAACAAACATGATAGGATCTATTGAAATTTTCTGTTATAGCGGACGTTCGTTATAACAATTTAAACAACAATATTCAGTATGTTTGTACGTACGTAGATCCGTTGCTAGGGCCCAGATACACTTAGCCCTGTCTTCATTGAATTGAAACTACTATCTTACCTTTTAGTCAGTACACCCTTCAAAGATTCCATGCATTCCTATAAGATCAGTACAGGATACCATATCTACTGGACAAATCAACACCATTTTGGAAAATTGTGCACGCATGGCAAAGATCCCATTTTTTTCTCATTTCTTGTGAACTGCATATTTTCCGTGAGCGGAAATGGGACCATATATTCAGACGTAAGTACTCAACATTCTGGTGAAATTTCAGCTAGCGGATGCTAAGCGGAAAAAGTTTCTCCATTTTTTATGCAACAGAGACATGGCCCAGGATCTGAGAGTAGCGATGTATACAGGTCTAGTTTGTAGTACTCAAAAATTGAGTGTCGAGGATGATGTTCGGTATAGCACAAAAATTTGCTTACCATGAAATTTCTGTCTTTATAAGTGATAAACTGCTGCAAACTGCTCATCAGCCAAAATAATTACCTGAAATTTATAGAATGCTTGGAGTTAGGAGGGCCTGACACGTTTCGATCCTAGCAGGGTTTTTATCAAAGGCTTGATAAAAGATCCTGCAAGGATCGAAACGCGTCAACTCCAACCATATGTCTGTCTTAATAAAAATAGTATTAGGCCTAAGAACCAAATTTTAATGTGTTGTGTATCACTTGTGATTGTTCTTTGGCTGTTGTTCGCTGACCATGAATATCAAATTGAATTTTTAATGGCGGTTCGTTTTATTGAGCAAGACATTTTGTGCTAAGCATTTTTTTTGTGCTTAAACAGCTCCATGAAATCGGCCTAGACACTAAACAAAACTTCCAAACCCTTGTCTGGTTTTGCTATCAGCATTGTAGTGTACATTTTAGGACGCTCATTTGAAGCTATACAAGTTGTAATTATTTGCACAATTTGTGTATATGGGGCTGGTTGCTGTTAGTCTGGTCCTTTAGATGTGCTGTTTACACAGTGACGAGTCTGGGTACCAAACTGTACTCCGATTGGACGTACTGTTTGCTTTTTAAGCAGACTATATCTCTATTACGATATTTGTTCTAAAGTTGTAAATAATTCCTGTATCGTGTTTCCTTATCAATGTAAGGCTGTTAATTCTGCTATTGGTGTAGTTCTCAGTTTTTTATTAATTGTTTTTCTAAAAAAGAAAAGAAATGAATTTAAATAAAGTAAATGGTTGTTATGTTAAAGCTTTTAAACGTTATTTTACCAGCAACTTGAATACGGTATTAATTTTAAGGTCAGTAGCTTGTCATATACCACCTATTGTGCTTGGTCTCCTCAAGGCACAAGATATGCATTCAACCTTAAGTCTTTAGCCCTGTCCGCACTGAACTTTTTTCCCGGGGATTTAACCGAGCCGATGGGTAAATGAAAAATGGGCAAATATTACCGTAGTCCTCACTTGGACTTTTGACTTGGGTAACTTAACCGTGCACGCGCGGAAGAATTACCAAGCTGTCAATACTAGGCTCATGAGTGTACCCGACTCGCACTGGACTTTTTGTCTCGGGTAAAGTGTCTTGGGAATTCTTCCTGGGCAGAAGTTGGCCGGTAGAAATGCCTGCCCGGTTCAGGAAAAGTAACTGAGAGGAAGACTTCCTGAGACGTCCGCACTGGACTTAAAATGGGTAAAGTACCCGGCGTCTCGGTAACTTTGCCCCAAAAAAGTCCAGTACAGACAGGGATTTTTTGTAGTGTGAAAGGCTCTGAAGTGTTTTGTTCTGTCCATGGCCACTCTGCACTTGGCCCATATACCAAACTTCTGACAGCAACCAAAACTAAGGTCATGTTCCAATTGACTAGCTGCGGCAATTAGAAGTGCGGCCATTTTGTTGCTGCGTTCCAAATGTGTGGCTTTGACCGCGGCTGTAGCGGCAACGTCACGAATATCAAGCCACAAAGGAAAGTGACTTCGTAGTGGCCGGGCCAACCTCAGCGTCGTATGCTTGTAAACTAGGGGCCTTTTCAAAACGGAGGCTTAGGCTCAGGCTGAGGCTCAGGCTCCATTTCATGAATCCATTCTAAAATAACGGGTATCAAAATAGAGGCTTTTGGCTGTGGTTCGGAAGTAGATTCTCTGGTTTAAAAAGGAAAACAGAGCTTCAGCTTCAATGAAAATCTACAACCTTTATTTTCAGCATGTATGACAGTGCCGAGCCTGAGCCTAAGCCTCCGTTTCGAAAAGGCCCATTGCTTCAAGTCATCTATTGAAGGCACGCCTATGCGGCCAAAAGACGCATCCCAATTCTATTTCTGAATCCACTTCAAAGTTGCAGCCACAGCCAGACATTTGGGACATGGCCAAAAACACAAGTTTACAGGGATAGTTCGTTACGTAGTGCCTCCCATAGGCATGTGTGCTATTTGACAAATGTAACCAAATCTGTTCAACGCTGGGTTGAAGTCACTTAAGCATCTTTATGTCGAAACATCAATCAACTTGAGTTTACAATTCACAAAGTGGGAATTTACATTAGCACCTTCTAAGACATCTGGAAACTTTAAAGGTACAGTACATGATTGGTAAAATACCCAAACAGAAATGTTCACAGATTTACCTTTAACTTAAAGGTACAGTACAGGATTGGTAACATACCCAAACAGAAATGTTCACACATTTACCTATAACTTAAAGGTACAGTACAGAATTGGTAACATACCCAAACAGAAATGTTCACAGATTTATGTATAACTTAAAGGTACAGTACAGAATCGGTGACATACCCAAAATAGAAATGTTTACAGATTTACCTATAACTTTCAGGGTATGTAGATGGTGCTGGTAGACACATACCGTTAAAATATTTCCACCTGAAACGGTGTATGTATCCAAAAATTAGTAAAACAAAGAAAACAGTTTTGATCTTGGAGTAAGATCAAAACCATTCTGTTTTATAAGAAAAATTGAGTTTGTTTCGATATTTTTCTCATGACTCAGATGTCCGATTGAGCTCAAATTTTCACGGGCTTATTATTTCATGTACATGTTGGATCAGACAAAGTGTGAGTGCTGTTCTGTGACCTTTACCAATCATGTATTATACCTTTAAACTAATGAATGATTACTGTCGTAGCCTGTACTTTAGATTCAGATAAATAATCCAGCCCGTGATATAAACAACACAAACTCAACTATTTCCTAATTGTCATGAAATATCACTTGAAAGTATACCGGTATTTTATCTCAACCGCACATATTTCATCAGAAATTCCCTGTCCTACCATAAGGCCCGAAGAAATGTCGAACAATTTTGAGGAAGTTACTCAAGCTTAAAGGTAGTATCATACTTTGGTAAGAGACCAAAACAGAAATGTTCACAGATTTACGTATAACTGTCAGGGTATGAAGATGATATACTAGTAGAAACCTACTGTTGAAAATGTTCTGCCTGAAATTGTGTATTTATCCAGAAATTAGTAAAACAACGACCGAAAATCTTTTTGATCTTTTAAAAGATCAAAAGTAAAAGAGAAAATACATAAGAAATACTGTGGCCGTTTTTTACTGTTTTTTCAAAACGTGGGTACTGATGGGACTGAAATGTTCACAGATTACTTTTACTGTATCTTCCTTTATATTTTTGCCCATGAATCTGTATTTCTTTGATAGAAACCAAAGTATGATACTACCTTTAAAGGTAGCCTCATACTTTGGTGATGCTGAAAAAAAATCGATTTATTTTTATCTAAAAGCCTAAATGATACAAAATAACAATACCAGTAAGCATCATAAGAAAGTATTTTGTCAAAAATGTTCCCGTTGATTAGAAATGGATAGAAATGGGACTAAAAAATTCAAATTTCCAAAAGGCAGATGACAAATTTGACAACTTTTAGAAATTGTTGGTTATGTTTGTTTGAATGCTGCCCCCTTGTTGTAATTTGACAATCATGGTGAAATACTTTGATCGTTTGTCATTGTTTTCTCAAAAAGAAGACATTGTGTGGAACTGGGAATTTTCACACATGACTGTTGTTGTATCTTCCTTGATATTTTTGCCCATGAATCTCCATTTCTTTGACAAAAGTATGAAGCTACATTTGAAACTTTGCCAAAACATGATTTATTCCTCGAAGACTTCCTCATTTTACAAGCGGGCGTTCTTGTGGTTACATGATAGTTTATAGGGGTCATGTTTACCAAGCCCCGAGGCACGATATCATCAGACAAATTTTTCCATGACAAACCCAGCTGCTCTTAAATTTAGGAATTCTTCTCTACCACAAAAGACATTTTGTACTTCCTCTTCCTAAAATTGTTTTTCTTGGTAAGAATGCCTGGAACTGATTGCTTGTGAATTACTTCATGTCGTGGATACTTAATCATGACATGAATGGTTTGTCAAAGGAAGGTACAAGATGGTTTTATACACAATGTTAAAAAATTTGCTGTCATTATTTGACGTTTAGAGCATGTCCAGCCCTGATCACGTCACAGTTTGAGGTCCCGCTAGGTGCAAAAACCTGCAAGATGTCTCGGCCGTCGTGGCAAAAATGATTCCAATCGGAGTAAACATGCTGTTTCACAGCATGAAACATGGTATGAGGACCGTATTGGCGAATGTCCCAAATGTTTTTATGCCAAATTGATTTCTTTATTGGTCGTGGCGGGTGTGTTTTACTATCCTTTTATGGAATTGTGTGACACTGCGTGTGCTTTGGCCTTATCTAATCTTAGCCTGGTATCATACAAGGTCATATGGGCCAATTTCATAGAGCTGCTTAAGCACCAAAATTTGCTTAAGCAACAAAAAACTTGGTAAATGAAATCAGTATGCCAGCCAAAACTCCTTGTGAATGTTATGCTTAGCAAACAATGGCAGAATACAAGTCAAAAGCAGTAAACATCACATGAACATTTGGTGGGTAATCCTGTTTGATCAAGGAAGACTTTTCATGCTTAAGTAAATTTTGTTCTTAAGCAAATTTGTGCCTAAGCAGCTCTATGAAATTGGCCTTTGGTTGCTACATGGTGCAAAAGTTGAAATAGGTTTTACTCAAGTTGCTTGAGCCATTCAAATAAAAGTCTATGGTACGATTATCATTTTTTATAACTTTTCCTCGCATCAGCTGATTTCCTCTTTTTCACTTCACTCTTATGCCATTGAAAAGTGAAAAAACACTCCACAAAGTATGGTCAAGATTGGAATTTCCTCATTTTTTTAGTGAAGTGAACTAAGTCCAAGTTCCATGCCTAAATTTCAACATTTGTTTGAAACTAAATTTGAAATGATACAATACGTCCATTTGTATTTATGTTTTCCTTGAAAGTTTTTTACATTTCAGTTTAAAATGTGTTTTATCATGCTGAGTATTTTCTTTGCTTGTTTGTATTTTCATTGTTTTGTAGTTTTTTGTGAAAAATCCCGACTTGTATGCCTAAAATTCCAAATAATGCCAACTCTGTATTTTTGTTTTAATTTTCACAAAAAGTTGAAATTTTGGTATTCATTTGAAGTTCATAATGTTAATGTTTTATGGTATATGGTATTTATACATACAATATTGGAAACTTGAAAACAAATTGCCATTTTTAACTTGTAACATACAAAATACTGAAACCTTCAAAATTAAATTTGAGGTTAAATAACACAAACAAAAATATGTTATACAAGTATTATTATGCTTTCAATTCAAGTTTTTAAGTCACAAGTGTTGAGTTCGTATGGTAATAATTTTTCATTAGTATGATGTCGGCTTTAAAATATTTCCATTAAAGTAAAATTATTCATGATTTTGTCTGTTTTTCTTGTTCATGAATTGTACTTGTAGTCTTAAATACGACTAGAAAATTGTGCCTTTTCTCAGTTGCTTAAGAATTATTGTTGTCTCATGGTTAAACGTTCAAGAAAGTTATGACAACCGTACAAATAAACTTTATGTTTAGCGTATTTTTCATTGTTAGCAGGGTTTGATATATATTTGTTTAGTGTTTCTTACATAAAACCTTATTAAAGGGTACAGAACAGGATTGGTAACATACCCAAATAGAAATATTCACAGATTTACATATAACTTTCAGGGTATGAAGATGGTGCTGGTAGAAACATATTGTTTAAATCTTTCCCTGTGAAATGCTGTATTTATTCAGAAATTAGTCAAGCAAAGACTGAAAACAGTTTTTATTTGGGGGTAAGATCAAAACCATTCTTTATGTTTTATTTTTTTTTAAATGACAGTCGGGTTTTCGCTATTTTTCTTGACTCAGATGTCTGATTGAGCTCAAATTTTCACAGGTTTATTATTTCATTTACATGCTGGATCAGACAAAGTGTGAGTGCTGTTCTATGACCATTACCAATAATCTGCCGCAGTACACCATCTTGAAAAGTTGGTCCCAACTCCATTTGGGACCATTTTTCCCGTGGTTACCATCTTTCCCTGGTAACCCTCTTTAAAAAGCAGTACTCCACCGTGAAACCTCAGTCACAGGTTCCCCGTTGGGACCATCTTTCCCCGGTAACCATTTTAAAAAATAAGCTACTAGGTTACTGGGTGTCAGGAGTGGAAAAATATGTGTTTTATGGATTATTGTCAAGAGAGTTTTGAAAATGTGTTTTTTCCATCATAAAAAGGATGCGAGGTTACAGGGTGTGCTATAAATTAAGCAACCTTGACATTCAGGATGTCAGTTCAGTGAAATGCATTTGAGGTCGATGCTGTTCGATCACCTCCGATTGTGGCATTAAAGGTATAATACATGATTGGTAAAGGTGACAGAACAGCACTCACACTTTGTCTGATCCAACATCTACCTGAAATAATGAACTTGTGCCTGATCTCAATCGGACATCTGAGTCACGAGAAAATAGCGAAAACTCGACTCAATTTTTCTTATGAAACATAAAGAATGGTCTTGATCTTACCCCGAGATCAAAACTGTTTTCGGTTTTCGTTTGACTAATTTCTGGATAAATACACCATTTCGGGCGGAAATGTTTAAACAGTATGTTTCTACCAGCACCATTTTCATATCCTGAAAGTTATACGTAAATCTGTGAACATTTCTGTTTGGGTATGTTAATTACCAATCAGTACTGTACCTTTAACATTGCTATACCATACAGACCACACAAAGGAGGTTTCAGTTTACACTCTCTTAGAATTGTGCACTAAAAAAACCCATGAAAACAGGCAAAAACTGCAATTTTAATTGAGGTTTTCACTTGACTTTTGCTTTGTGACACTTCCAGGGGTGTGAAATCTCCACATTTTAACAGATTTCCACTTTTTTTTTATGAGTTTACTGCATTTTGTTTTCCACTTTTTTGATGAGTGGGCCAAATTATTTCTATTTTCTGATTTTTCATCCCTGCACCAGGGCTGACTTTTTCTTTGAAGTGACTTCAGAGTCCCGAGAAAAAAAGCGAATTTTTAGCGTGAACGAGACAATGAACTTGAGAGGCACTCAATCTAGAACAAGATTGGACAGAATAAGAATTGTTCACTATAACGGGCAAAAACTGCACATTTTATGGACGTTTCGCAGGACTTTTGCTTTCCGACTCATCAGAGTGTTGAGCAAAAAACATGGACATGAGACAATTGACAATTGGACAGAATGAAAATTTTAAAGATAAAAAATAACGGTGAAAAGATTTTTTTTTAACCGTGTGGCGTGTGCGTTTTCACTGTTTTCTCAAAAAGTGGGCAACGTGTGGGACTGAAAATTTCACAGATGACTGTTACTGTATCTTTCTTGATATTTTTGCTCATGGATTTGCATTTCTTCGAACAAAAACCAAAGTTTGATATTACCTTTAATATTAGCAAATTTTGTGCTTTAATTAAAGTCAGTACGTACAGCATTGGTAACATACCCAAACTGGAATGTTCACAGATTTACGCATAACTTTTAAGGTATGAAGATGGTGGTGGTAGTAGATGGTGGTGGTAGAAACATACCGTTTAAAAATATTTCTGCCTGAAATGGTGTATTTATCCAGAAATAAGTCAAACACAGACCAAAAACAGTTTTGATCTCTGGGTAAGATCAAAACCATTCTTTTTGTTTTATAAGAAAAATTGAGGCAGGTTTTCGCCTTTTTCTCGTGACTCAGATGTCAGATTGAGCTCATATTTTCACTGGCATATTATTTCATGTGTATGCTGGATCAGACAAAAGTGTGAGTGCTGCTCTATTACGGTTGCCAATCATACAAAATAGAAAAATACACTGAAGTAGCACTTTATTGACTCAGTGAATAGAGCTTAAAGGTAGTATCATACTTTGGTAAGAGACCAAAACAGAAATGTTCACAGATTTACATTATAACTTTCAGGGTATGAAGATGATGCTGGTAGAAATCTACCGTTAAAATATTTCCGCCTGAAATGGTGTATTTATCCAGAAATTGATAAAACAACGACCGATTTTTTTTTTTTTGATCTTTTAAAAGATCAAAAATAAAAGAGAAAAGACTTAAGAAATACTGTGGCTGTTTTTTACTGTTTTCTCAAAAAGTGGGCACCGTGTGGGACTGAAAATTTCACAGATGACTGTTACTGTATCTTCCTTGATATTTTTGCCCATGAATCTGTATTTTGACAAAAACCAAAGTATGATACTACATGTACCTTTAAAATGTGCAATCAATCATGTATTTATTATACCTTTAAACTAAGATTTCAACACAGCAACTGGAAGCAGGACCACAACATAGCAACAGTGAGACAGGGAAAGGTCCAAAGTAACTATCGTCTGTTTTTGTAGACTTATCATTTCCTGTAGAAGTTTTGTGGTTGGTTCAGTACATGGTATCAACTGGTACAATTGCTTGCTCTAAAAATATTTCAGTTTTATGTTACATCATGGAGGATGATTATGGATAACATGTGGCGTATTCCTGGAATACTGTAAGGAAATACTGAAATGTCTGCGCCACAACCATTAATCCTAAAGGGGTGGACAGGAAGATGTAAGGTTCTTGTTGATTGGTCATTTTATTGCAGGATTTTGTCCAATCACAAGCAGGCTTGATGATGTAACATTATGTGTGTCCATTACACTTCCATCAAATCAAACAATGGTTGAGTAACCGAGGCTTGACATTTCAATCCTAGCAGGATCTTTCTCAGAGGCTCCAGGGACCAATGTGATTATGCACCAAAATATGCTTATGCACCAAAAACGTTGGTAGATAAAATCAGTATGCCAGCCAACTCCTTGTGAATGTTATGCTCAGCAAACAATGACCAAATACAAGTCAAATGCAGTAAACATCACATCAACATTTGGTTGGTAAACCTGTATGATCAAGGAAGACTTTTCATGCCTAAGCAAATTTTGTCAAATCCTTGGAAACTTAAATCAGTATGCCAGCCAAAACTGCTTGTGAATGTTATGCTCAGCAAACAATAGCCGAATACAAGTCAAATACAGTTGTTGGCAATCCTGTTTGATCAAGAAAGACTTTTCATGCTTAAGCAAATTTTGTGCTTAAGCAACTATCACCATCTAACAATGGTTTATGCACAACTGTAAGATTTCAGCTTGTGCTAACCAAAGCTATGTGCTAACTCAATCCTTAATCCCTTTCTAAACAATGCTAAGAATGCAACAGTCTTTTCTTTACAAGTTGCTCCAGTGTCTCCAATGTACTAGGTCTTTATATCCATGCATGAGTCTTTATTTGAGCTGTGACCAGCTGGCAGAACCAGATTTCAATGTAAACACACCCCCTTGTGATATCCCCACCCCTGGAATGTTTGTTCACAGAGCAAGAAACAGGGTTATGATTGGACCAGCAGGCATATATGGTACACCCTGGAGGGTCATGTAATTAGGAAATAGGACCTACAGTTACAACTTAGGACATAGCTCTTGGGGTGATGCACATGTACATGTACATGTAGCTGTTAAGCTGCATGGAAAGGTGTTTGATAAGGGTAACAGCAGTGACTGAACACCATTGAAGGTTGGGTACACAAGTGTTCACTGACCATACTGTGGGCATTGAAGTGGTGTGAGTGACTTTAGAAGACATGGTTGTAATCTCTATCCTGTTTTATGACCACATTTACAGCTACTGATGTTTGTTTTTCAACATTATCATCAAGTACCATCCGTGTTCTAGTTTGTGATTCTGCTGTTGTTTAGAATATTGCTGGATACTGCTACAGTGCTAGTTGAATTGGTTTGATTGGTTGCAGTAGTGGGATTTGTGAACAACATAATCTGAAGACTTCTTCGTGTATCTTTTTGGATTTAAGCACTTTTTGTTTGGAATTTGGATTACTCAAACTGGAGATGCTGCACCAAGTTCTTCAAGTTTTGACCTGTGTGGTGGTTTTTGCTACTACAGCAAATGGTAAGTTTTTTGAGTTTCATCTATAGGGAAAGAATTCCACTGACGGCCATTACAGAAAAAGGATTATTTCCTCCAAGAGTTATACTTATTGGATGCAAGTAATAATGAACTTTGGGTACGGGTATCTGAAAAGTGAGATTTTCAGGGTTTTTTTTACCTACAATGATACACTTTGAATACATCGATACTCGATAGCCAGTTTTCTCTGTCTACCTCCATGCTCTGTCGGTCTCATAGGTTTGTGCACAAGTGATGGCCATCAGTGGAATTCTTCCCAAAATAACATTCAGCATCTTTAAATTTTCAGATCATTTTCTTGGAAAGAGTGAAACTGTTAGAAACAGGAATGAGATTTCTCAGATTTTTATCCGATTTCAGATTTGTTTTGTTTTGAATTTCAATGTTTTTTTCCCTCACAGGCTGTGTACAAAAGTATAGGAGATTAACAGAGTTTAGATTTTTCATGGCCCCTGTCAGTTGTTTTCAGATATGTTTTATGGTTGGTCAATCTTATCCCTAAAAGTAAAACCATGGAGGTAGGAAAAGCTAAAACTGACTCATTTATGCCAGCAAGTATTTCCTTGTGCTTGTTATGTAGTTGGTTGCTTCCAAAGTTGACTGTGAAAGTTGCCTGTGTGACGTTTTATCTTTGTTTCAGCTTTAAAGTGTAAGAATGATAAAAACACAGATTTCCATGTACACGTTTGACAACATTTTACACCATGTGCACAAACTATATGGGACTGAATTGAAGAATTATAGGGCTAATTTTTAAAGTAAATGCTTCCCAGTTTTCACTGGTTAACTTTAAAGAAGGGAGCATATAGGATTTGCAAAGTTGTGCGTTTTGGCTGAATTTGGTACTTAAACAGAAGAGAAGGTCTTAAACTTCCTTACAGACGTTGTTTCATGCACCTTTTTACGCTTTGTTCATCTGGATAGCAGAAATATGGACGAAATAATCTCCCCCCCCCCCCCCAATACTTCAGGGTTACACCACGCTTTCAAAATGCTACTAAATCGTTCGGACGAACAATCTTTTTATTATTAGACACTAAATCTTGATTTCCTTGAAAAACCCAGCATCTGATGAACCAAGATTTCCCATGGTGACTGTTTGCACTGTTTACGAACTGTTGAGTCAATTTTCTGTCTCAAACTCAATAATTTACCATTTTTTGCAAATCCTGTACGCTGCCTTTAAAGTAGATTGTCAAAGTGTACATGGGCATTGCCACTGTTTAGGAATATCTTTATCACATATTTTTCCTCTTTTTGCATATTTACATGCATTTCAAGGAACCATAAATTGGTATACTTGCTGATTCCAATAAAACATTTTTAAATTGGAGTCTTTCAAGAATGATTGATCAAGGAATAGGTCAAAGTCACATAACAGGTAACTTACGTTACCGTGGAATGGCCCACATGGGACGTCACCGTAAAAGAATGTTAACATGGTTTTATTTTGTTGTTTGTGTATGGGAAACTTTCCAAAGGTTTTATGTCTACGTAGGTCAGATTGGATTCCCTCTTTGGAAAGAATTTCACTGACGGCCATGACGGAAACAGGGTTATTTCCTCCAAGAGTTAACTTATTTGATGCAAGTCATGAATAAAATGATCAACTTCAATCTCAAGAGTGAAAACTGGTGTAGCTTATCTAAAAAGTGAGATTTTCAGGGGGTTTTTACCTACAATTATACACTTCGAAAACGAATGCAGTGGTAGCCATTTTGAACAAAGCGCCCTCTGTTGGTCCCATAGGTTTGTGCACAAGTGATGGCCGTCAGTGGAATTCTTTTCGTTTCTTTTCAATATGTATGTAGGGCAATTTGTTAAAAAGTTCGCATTCTTTTGGCAATGGCTTTGGATGCTTGATTTTGAATTTGCAATCGTTACAAGTTGTAATTTTACTGGAGTGATATGTTGAATAGATCATGTTTTGATGAGATTTCATCATGTTCAAATTTGTGTGTGATTAACCCTTACCATGCCCTAACCTACTTCTAGAAATGAAGGGTCATCTAAAATTAACCCCAGCCATGGAGGTAGAATCCACATGCACACCACAGAATTACCACACATGGTTTTTCCTGTGGTAAGTGTAGTATCCTGAATACTACAATAGACCACAGTGTGGTTGGTGTGGTAATGCGTGGTTTATGATCCAGTCCCCATGTGGAGACTGGTAAACAAGCTCTTGAATAGCGTTCCGCACTAATAACGTCACACCATGCATGCACGCGCACACATACCCCCACTCATCACACGTTTGCATGTGGCCGGTTGCAATGTTTGTCTGAGTTTCGGTGCTATTTTTAGCGCAAGTGCGCAGCACTATTGTGTGAAGGGTTTATGGTTAAAACTCCATTATCTAGCAAATAGCCCACATAGGTCCTACAGGCCATTTGCAGGTTATGCACAAAGTCATGCTTGTGTACAGTACTTTATCTCAAGTAAAAAGTGAATCTTGATGGGGGCGGGGCCTGTGATGGGGGGCTGCCTTTCTTTTAATACACTTCGAAGGTTGTGTAGTTGCTTAAATGTCATTTTCATCCAAAATGTAATGAACTTAGATGCATTGTCGTGTTGCCTTGTGCCCCATATGTTTTAAGAAAATACCAATGCAGAAAAAAATATTCATTTCAAGAGGCAAGGCCAAAAGGGTTGCAAGGACTTACACAAGTCAAGGAAAGTTGATCCATAAGGAGTTGATCATGAAAGTTTCTAAACAAACAAACAAACACGAAGTGTTCTGGCACTGTAATTTGCATTATTCATGCATTTCTTCTTTTTTTATGGGCATCTGTGACTGTAATTTGAACTAGTCGTTGAATCTTTATTTTAATCATCAAATAACCACTCTAAGGGAAACTGACTGAATTTAAAGTCATTGAAAAGTGAACAAAGAAAAATTGACTGGAGCGGAATTCGAACCTCGACCTCCTGAATACCGTACAGGTGCTCTACCAACTGAGCTATCCAGCCCTACGTTGGTTGTGACCCCAATAGTCAATTATCTTTGTTCGTTTGGCAGTCAGAAGCCATGAAACCACGCATTTCAACAAACATTTTCTATATTTTTCAGTAACCTGTAAGTGTGACCATCCTCCATGGTGTAACTGTAGGCCTAAGTCAATGAGTATGAATTTATACATGATGTACAAAAACGCCTAGCCCAGCCTTACCACCATACAAGATAAGAGCTGCTTATACCACACATTACCACAGTCTCCACATGGGGACTGGATCATAGCGTGTCCCCCAAAAAACAACTCTGTTGGGAACCATTATGTTAAAATTAAACTGTTTATCACTTCAAGATTCAGTTATATGAATAATATGATACAAACATGTCTTGGCTATCACCATGTATACTTTAAGCATATTTGGGCTGAAATTGGCGAAAATATGACCAATTGTAAGAGTACTCTTTAAAAACAAATTTGCAGTATTCCAGAATAAGTGGTCAATACACACATAATGTGTATTGAAAGAATGATGATAATTGGGTTTTGAGGTTGGGTAATTCAGTCTTCTAGTTGTTTCCCTCAATTTCAGTCCAATTTTGCTCAAATTCATGTTGAAAGCCAAGACATGGCTGTATCACATATCCGAATCTTGAAGTGATAAACAGTTTAATTTTCATATAATAGTTCTCGACACCTTGTATACTAACATTGTGTAAAACATTGTCAGGAAAATTACCACACTCAATAACATACATAATTAAGATATCTTTCAAAAATATATGTGTGCAGTAAGAACAGTAAATACAAGTAGTCAAGTAGGCGCCTAGATTGAATTAAGAATCATTTCTGGGGGAGAAAATCAAAAGAATGAAAGCTTTGATAAATGTATTAAATAAATACAAGAATTTTTTTTTTTGAAAATTTAAAAGAGTGAAAGCTTTTTATAATTAAATGAAGAAAATAATTCATTTTTTGGAAATTCAAAAGACTGAGTGCTTTTGATAAAATGGTATAAAATTGAATGACAAGAAAATATTTTCCAGTTGTGGTGTTCTTGAGGACTGGGTGTTGAACAAATCAGGGGCCAATTTCATAAAACTGTTAAGCACAACAATTTGCTAAGCATGACATTTCTGTCTTAATAAAAACAGGGTTAACAACCAAATGTCCATGTGTTGTGTATCTCTTGTGATTGTTCTTTGGCTGTTGTTCGCTGACCATGAATATCAATTGGAATTTTCAATGGTGGTTTGTTTTATTGGGCGAGACATTTTTGTGCTAAGCAAATTTGTGTGCTTAACAGTTTTATGAAATTGGCCCCGGGTATTGAAAGCAATTTAAGCAAGGGAAATGCCTTTATCATGTTGTTAAATAAATTGATACTTTGTAGGCCTACATTGTAGCATATATGTGCAGTCATTGATCTGTGTGGTCCTGTATGTGCACAGTGCACACTGTGCAGTGTATATGGCCTCATGTTGAACAGTGGGATATGTGTGCCCTATAGCATCATTACAAGTCGAAATCCAATACAAATGTATAAGAAAGATGTAATTGCATAATTCTCTTGGAAAGGATCCAATGACTGGCATCAAACTGTGAAGGTTACAGCCTGGTGCATTCTGGGTTGTTTTCAAATTACTTCACCATGTGGGCATGATTAGCCCCCCAGGCAATATGCCTAGAAAGTTTCAGATACACACATGGGAAACACCTGTTGCTGCTTGCTTGCAAGAATACTGAAAATACTACAGCCTTGACTTGTACTGTAGTGTATGGGAACTTTGGTCGCAGCTATAGTTCCGACACCACTGACTAAACAATAATGGTAGTTGGTACTGCATGGTTATTGAAGGTAATATCATACTTTGGTTTTTGTCAAAGAAATACAGAAAATATCAAGGAAGATACAGTAACAGTCTTGTGAAAATTTCAGTCCCATATGTTACCCACTTTTTGAGAAAACAGTGAAAAACGGCCACAGTTTTTCTTAAGTCTTTTCTCTTTTATTTTTGATCTTTTAAAATATCAAAAAGATTTTCAGTCGTTGTTCAGTCTATTTTCAGTCAATTGCTGGATAAATACACCGTTTCAGGCGGAAAGATTTTAACGGTATGTTTTTTACCACCACCATCTTCATACCCTGTAAGTTATAGGCCTATGTAAATCTGTGAACATTTCTGTTTTGATAGTATGATACTACCTTTAAGTCTTTTCTCTTTCATTTTTGATTTTTAAAAGATCAATATAATTGTGGTCACTGGTTTTACTCTTTTGTGGATAAATACAGCAATTCAGGCAGGTTTCTACCATCATCATCGTTATTCCCCGTAATAAGTTATGCGTAAATCTGTGAACATTTCTGTTTCGGTATGCTACCAGTACCAGAAGTATGATAATGATAGTACCTTTAAAATGCTCCAATTGAAGTCAAAGTGAAAGTTAGTTGATTTGGTACCTTTCAGATATGTCCTCGGTCACATAGAACGTACAACATTTTCTTGGCGGTTTAAGTACTTTAACCACAAGGGCAAAAGGAGGGAAACTTACCTAGATGCAATTTTGTTTCTCTATCAAATGTTCGTCTGCCCTGAAACTTTTGGCAACCACTTGTTTGCTGGCTGTCATCACGCCCACCGAGTTTGTTGAAAGATTTACCATGTTTAAATCAGTAGGGGCTATTAACCTGTATTTTATGAGGGAGAACCACATTATTTTATGGAGTTGATTTGTACTTTTATTGTCGAACTTTATTAATTTATGATAACAGTGGAACTGTGTGGACCATTTTTTAGAGGGAAGACAATTTTTATGAAAATGTTTCATTTTTTACTCTTTACGTCGGCCCTTTCCTGAACCTAAACTAATATCACCAATGCTATTGGTGGACGCTGCCGTCACGTGACACTTGAAATTACTGAAATTTTGCACGTGTAGTTAAAGTCGTCTGAAAAAGCACTGGTTCCCCTTGGATTGCTCATTCGTGATTGTGTAATTATCGTCGTACCGGGTACCAATTAAAGATTGACATGTTTTTGTTAGAACATCTTGCCAAAAATGTCGCAGTGATTTGCATAATTTGCAGATGTCAATTACGAACGTGAGCCTTTTTTGCCGATAAAAAGGCAAACATTTTTTTAAAAGTGACTTCATTTTGTGTTCAGAAGCAAGTTCAAGTTAATGGAACTACATGTATGTTTGTTTTGATGGAATATTTTTGACTTGAGAAGCAATAAGAGAAACGGAAGGTAGGAAAATTGTCGCCGCCAAATTGAAACTATGCCGGAAGTAGTACTGCTACTGCACCAATGGACATTCTTGTATGTGCGGAGTTGGTTGAACATGTTCATGATGTTATGCTAGTCATGGTTGAAGCATTTAAAGCAATTTAAAGGTAGTATCTTAGTATCATACTTTGGTTTTTGGCAAAGAAATGCAGATTCATGGGCAAAAATATCAAGGAAGATATACAGTCACAGTCATCTGTGAAATTTTTCAGTCCCATACGGTGGCCACTTTTTTAAGAAAATCGTGAAAAATGGCCACAGTATAGTCTTTTCGTTGTTTTACCAATTGCTGGATAAATTAACCATATCTGGCGGTAAAATTGTAACGATATGTTTCTACCACCACCATCTTCATACCCTGTTATACGTAAATCTGTGATCATTTCTGTTTTGGTTTCTTACCAAAGTATGATGTTACACTGTACCTTTAATCACGTTTGTCAGTAAAATGCAGAAAGGGGCCGTCCATAAAGTACGTACGCACGAAATGCCGACTTTTTTGACCCCCCCTCCCCCTCTGTACGCATGGCGTACGCAGTGGTCCCAACCCCCCCTCCCCCCCTGTACGCATACGCATTCCACATTAGGTTTTTCACTTCTCGTGGTCCCTTGCTTTAGCATCATTCAAATGTCACCATAATCCGGGCCGGTACCGTTATTGGGACGTCACTTAAAAATTCTGAAATGAACGACTAAAGTTAAACAGGTTTTTGTACATTTACAGATGGATTTAAGAAAAAAAAGGAAAAAACAAAACAATCCCGGTGCTTTTTTCACGTTTTTTACCTCTTTTTTCGCGCAATAATGCTATGCAAATTTTTCGTTTGCGTACGGTACGCATTGGCAAGACCCCCCCCCTCCCCCCCTGTACGCATGGCGTACGCATCGGTAACAACCCCCCCTCCCCCCCTTCGTGCGTACGTACTTTATGGACGGCCCCAAAAGAGAAAGGAAAGAATTCCACTGATGACCTTTTACAGAAAAGGGGTTCCTCTAAGAATTGAATTACTAGTTGCGATGATCATAACCCTTGTTCTGACCATATTTCCTTCCTCCATTGTCTGACCATTGAGTAAGGAAGGGGGACAGGGACCAAAGCCCATGGGAGCGTTAAGATGGGGTCTCTATTGCTGATCGCGATATCACACAGCGCAAAGCATGCATTATGCATGGGGCGGTAAAGAGCTCATGGCGCACGAGTTGAGTTCAGTGAATGAGCCCTTTCAAAGGGTGCCCCCTATTGAAATAACCGATCAAAAGTAGACCTAAAAGTGGTCTATCTTTGAGTTGAACAGAAAAGGGTCTATCTACCCACTTGTCTGAACGGTCTATGATAGACTGTTTTAGATGCTTCGAAAACTAAAAAAACTTAGACCGCTGAGGAGAGACGGTCTAGACTACGTAGACCTGTCTACATCTGAATGGCCAATCTCAACCACATCCGGTTTAGATTGACTGGGAGCAGTTGCATAACTCACCCGTGATTTATGTCACTGCTTGTAAATTAAGGGAAGTTCGGTTTTGGAGTTATGCAACACCAGAGATAGACCATTTCCAGTTTAATGGTTTAACCCTGTGTAGCATGAATGCAAGGGGTTTGGGATAGAGTGTTTACCTCCCGCTGTGACCATATTAAAACCTTTCAGTCCCTAGAGAACTGTGTCTGAACATAGCCAATGTAACCTTAATGGATCAATATTTAAGATCCTTGAAACTTTCAGGAATCCATTACTAAAAAAAAATGGATAAATCCATAACTAAGCTCTAACATTTGGCCAATTTTTCAGAAATTGTTATTAATATTTTTGTGAATCACCAATGATTTGAGTTTTCTATTGATTCCCTTTGACTGTAGCTGTTCGATTGCAACATTCAATACCTATCTGTTGCAACAATGGCACAACCCATGCTAATCGACAGAGTTCCTGCGAAGCCATCGACTCCTCACCTATTCCAGACATTGGCTCCCAGGATGTAGAAGATCTCATCCATTGCAGGACCATCATGCGATCCTGCTGCGTTCAGGAGCTGCAGAAGGGCATGTGTATCAAAGGATTGGATTATCGAACATCCAATGGAAGCTGCGATAGGGTCCAACCGGATGGGTGTGCTTCAGTCGAGAAGGTAACATTTTGTTATTATAATTTTCATGCTGCTTTTACTAGCAGGGGTGAGATTTCTCAGATTAAAATAAAATCTGATTTCAGATTTTTTTGTTTTGGATTTCAGATTTTTTCCTCACCGGCTGTGCACAAAAGTATAGGAGATTTTCAGATTTCAGACTTTTTATGCTCCCTTTTTATCAAAAGTCAATCTCATCGGGATAGAGCTGTAATTTTACGAATAATTTTGTAACCGATTATGTCCCGTCTTTTTTTCGGTTACGGTTACGATTATCCGTATAACAAAGAAAACAAAGAAAAACAAAGAAATAGTAAGTTTGGGTCTTTTAGAAACTTGGTTGACAACATTCTTTAAATTTTGTCACAACATTTGGCAGTGGTAGACATAGCAAAATGTCTGACCTTTGCTTTGCATTTGCCTGCTGGTCCAATTTTCAAAAGATCGTCACGGTGGTAATTTGTGCTCACCTGCCCTAACTTGAAATTTTGTTTTGTGAACTCTAGAAGTGTCTATGTCTCAAAAAGAAGAGTTTTGTGCAAAATTTTCAAAAGGGGACAGGGACAGCTCTTATGCAGTATTAAATCAGAATACAGGTTTTGGAGTGTCGCCCTCTTTTGATTAAACGCACTGCAAATCCAGCTCGGCACATTGTGCACGATTTATTCCTGAAAGGAACACAAACTTAGAAGGATATTCAACATGGACAACATCTTCCGGATTTCCCCACCGGTCTTTGGCTCATGATTCGCTTTCCGGCTTCTCAGATTTCAATAAAAGATGATTTGACAGTGTATGAAATGATATACAGACACCACCGCAGCTTCTTTTTTAATCAAAAGAGGGCGCCACTCAAAAACTTACATTCGGATTACTGTATACCCTGATGCCCGAACCCACCTATTATGTGATCTTGATGGACCAGCATTCCACTCATTGCAAACTTGGGGGAGCAGTGAGTGTGAGTGAAGGACCTTTTGACACTATCAAAAATCTTGTGTTTGGAACTGTATCAAACCCTAAGATTTGTTTCAACCCTTTTCACACCCCCATGTTCAACCCCGAGCCAACCCGGGTAGAACAGCCTAACCTGATCAAAATTTTAACCTGGTAGGGGCCAGGGTTGAAAATCTCAACCCGGTTCCAAACTGCATTTTTCACCGTGATCCGTTTTGTGCGAGCTGATTCACCAAAAACGCAGTGTAAATGTTGCATCTCTTCGATCTGGTTCAAAAACATGATGGGCTGAAGTAGACTGAAGTCTCTTTTTTCCAGCTCTAATCATGCGCGCGCATTGGGAGACTTTGGAGAACCGGTCTTCAAGTCAACAGCGCATGCGCAAACCATGCGCGTGCAATTTTGAGCATGCGCGCGTTGTTTTGCGCGTGCGTGCGCTGTTGACTAGAAGACTTCTCCTTGAAGTCTACCATTGTGAGCATGTGTACAACAATGTTGTGTGTGTGTGCGCTGAGTTGAAGACCCAGCTCCAAAAGTCTCACATTCCTACAAGCTTGACTACTTTCTGTGAGTTGATTGAGTTTGGTTTGTTTTTTGTTCTTTGCTAGACTTGCTGTGAATGCTGTGAGCTTGGCATGAAGGCGTATTGGGAATCTGCCAGGGCCCCATGCGAAGGCACCGATCTGGGCACAGAGTGTGACTTTGCATTCCGGGAATGTTGCATGCGTGCATCCGGTGCTAATGACAGTGAGTATCCATAAACAAAGGCCCTACACTATGACCTTGCACGTGTACTTGTACATAGGCTTGCAAGTAAATGGCATTGGTTTACAATATCACCAGGGTCCGATTTCACCAAACTCATCGTAATACTATCAATCAAAGGACTTATGATGCATTGTAGCCCCACGTAGAAGTCGTAGGATAGGATTCCATCCCTAACATGGGTTATTCTTTGAAACTTGAGTTACGATCGGGCTTCATGAAATCGGCCCCAGTCATGGAGCCCTATGATCAATCGCAACGAAGGATAACTCATCGTATCCTCTGACTTTTACGTGGACCTGCAATGCATGTGAATTTCTACTATTGCTAGTAATTGGTATTGAATTTGGTGAAATCGACCCCTGGTCCGATAAGTATAAGAGACAAGAATTAAACTTCACTGTTACCAAACTCATATGAACTTGAACTGTTTGTTTGGATAGCCGTATTAATGTTAGTAAGCTAAGGTCTTGGAAAGTTTGCGGTTTTTGAGAAATTATGAGGGGATCGTCAGCGACACGAAGAATGACACTCAACATGCACGTAACGGAAATAAACTGCACACACGTACTTAACCCCCGACTTGCTACAAACGTGAGTGAGATTGTGACTGATTTTCACAATGAAACAGCGTTCAAAATTCCAAAGACTAGGAATTTCTTACAGAAAATGGGTTGAAAAGTGAACGAAGACAAATTGACTGGAGCAGGATTTGAACAAGTGACCTTCTGAATATCGTATACCATATACCATATCCTATGTTTGTGGTGTCCCTAATAGTCAATGGGAGACTTTTGGAGAGTCGGTCTTGAGTCAAGAGCGCACGCGCAAACCATGCTTGCACAATTGTGAGCATGCGCGCGTTGTTTTGCGCGCGCGTGCGCGCACGTGTGCTGTTGACTCAAGACCGACTCTCCAAAAGTCTCCTATTAGCTTTGTTTGTTTGGCAGTCAGAAGCCATGAAACCAGACCGCTATATACGAAGGATCGTTTATTAAAGATGTGTGCAGCATTAGCAATGCTGCAACCTGAGAAACAGTACATGGGGGATCACTCAAAGACGATGTAGGTAGAAAAAGGGTTGCATCACTGTACAAATTAATTTTTATATGGTAAACAACAATTTGACATCTCTTAATACATGTACGGGGTGCTATTGTGAACCATAAAATATTTTCCTGCTAATCACCCCACCTCCCACACCACCCCACCACCACCAAACTAAGGGAAAGGAATAAAAGCAATGCTGTGTGTCAGTTAAAGGTAGTACATGCAACATAGTCATACCTTGGTAAAGTTGGTAGAACAGCTGCGGTCTGTTCATAAATTGATTTGTCATGGAATAAAAACAAACCTGTGACATTTTCAGCTCAATTGATCATTGGAAACAGTAGAAAACAGTGAAAAAACGTTGCAATTGTTACTAAAAATTGTAAGATAATTGTAATTGTGATGTTTTGATCGGAGATCAAAACTGTTTTCGGTCTTTTATTTTTATCATGTCTGGATATATACAGCATTTCAGGCAGAAAAATTGTCTTTATGCACTGTAAGTTATACGTAAATCTGTGAACATTTCTGGTTTGGTATGCTACCAGAAGTATGATACTACCTTTAAAATGACCAGACATCTACAATTCATATCTTAGATTAGTCAGTATCACCATCGCAACTTGGACATGACATTGGTGACATGCTCGCACTTTGCTTAGCAATGCAGATTGAGTTTCATGTTTAGATTATTATCAGGGAATTTTACATCTCTGGAGGGATCTGAAATAGTATAGCTGTGGAGGCCGTGGCCAACTTTGGCAAAGTGCCATAATGGCTGTTTCATATTTTTTTTGGACAAATTACATTTTTACTGATTACATAGTCACAACATATTTTGAGTCTTTGGGTTTTTTTCATTTAACAGGAATTTAATTAAATTATTGAGCTGTGTTATCTCATTTTGTTTTTTAAAATGAGCAACATCAATTGAATATGAATGCAGGAAGATATAAAATGGAATACCGGTTCTTATATAATTTTGGTAGGGAAATTAGTGAAATAAATAACATCAAAATTGTTCTGAAGGTGCTGAGAATTTTGGATATTTCAATGAAAATAAGTCTCAAAAAGGGGACAATTAAGCCTTTCACGAGTTAAAATTGAACAATATCTGGAACACTGAATTCTTTCACTGAACATAAACATCAAAACCTGAATTCTTCAGACTGAAGACACTATTACTATATCACATGATTCCGGGCAAGCTTTTGCTTGGTTACATAACAGACGTCTTGTACCAATGCACTGTTCATAATGGATAAGAATGGCACAAAGGAACCAGTCCATTCCAGAGATGGGTATCACTATGCAAAAAACCTTGCCCCGAATCATGTGATATAGCAACACAGTCATTAGTCTGGGAAATTCAAACCAGGGTGTTCATGTGCCATGAAAAAAGTCTGTGTGCCAGATACTATTCAGATTTAACTCGCAAATGGCTTTATATTGAACTTGTAAAACATTTTAAGACATGTAAGATGGTATAAAGTTTCAGTGACTGTGACATGCAACATACATGACATACATCGAACCTTGGTTATGTTTCTCAAAGGTAGAGTACAGGGCTCGAAATATCCACTAGACCGTGGACCGAGTCTAGTGATTCCAGTGTTGGTCTAGTAAAGTGTGTACTGCACTAGTCCGGATGTCTAGTGATTTTGTCTTCCTTGCACAATTGAAATGGTGCCTAAATTGATGATTTTTGACACAATATTGCATAGGGTTTTCCTATGAAAATGAATGCCTGAGGTCTAGTGAAAAAAGTTAAGTTCTAGTAAAATGCTTCAGTTACTAGACCTACTTTCAGTTACTGAAATTCAACCCCTGATACCCAAACAGAAATGTTCACAGATTTACGTATAGCTTTTAGGATATGAAGATGGTGCTGGTAGAAACTTACTGTTAAAATATTTCTGCTTGAAGTGGTGTAGGGCCTATTTATCCAGAAATTAGTAAAACTAAGACCAAAAACAGGTTTGATCTCGGGGTAAAGCTCAAAACCATTCTTTAAGTTTTTTATAAGAAAAATGGAGTTTTTCGCTCTCTTCTCGTGACTCAGATGTCCGATTGAGCTCAAATTTTCGCAGGTTAATATCTCATGTACATGTTGGATCAGACAAAGTGTGAGTGTTGTTCTTTGACCTTTACCAATCATGTATTATACCTTTAATAGGGAATGAATGCAGCTTGGCTCAAGACAGCAACGTGCAGCTCTGCAGCATGAAGTGTGTGAATCTCATCAACTCCTACGCGTGTGAATGTGCTGATGGGTTCTACCTGGCCTCCGATAAAAAGACCTGCATCAGACGTAAGTATTCCTCCCTGCTCTCTAAAACTGGATTGCCAACTTGACAAATTAAATTTTAATACGCAAATTAGGCTTGCCCTTCACCGATGTGGATGAGCACTGTATACTCAGTGCTTGTGAGTCCACATGAAAAACTCACATGCTGGCTCAGGTGGGATTCGAACCCACGACCTCCTGCTTACTAGTGCAGATGTCATACCGCTAGGCCACCGAGCTAGCTGTTCAGCAGGGTGAATCGAATCCAATATAGCGGCGGGTACTGCAGTAAATCATTAATATTAAATTAATTTTTTTTTTTTCATATTAAAATAAATTGTTACTTGAATCACAGGCGTGCAACTTTTCCTCAGATCAGCTGATTTCCGTGTTTCACACTTAATGTCTTGTATAGATTGGAGTTTCCTCGCTTTTTGCAAAGTCCAAGTTGCATGCATGAAATCAGTTCTTACCCGATTCTGCCTCCTAAAACCAAACACTCACATCACAAATGCACTTTAAAGCAGTCCTTGGTTTCTTTAGGATTGAAACGTCAGGCCCTCCTAACTCTGATTGTTTAGCCTTTGACATGTTTGATAAAGACTCTGCTAGGATTGACACGTCAGGCCCTCCTAACACTGACTATGTAGCCTTTGAGGAAGATCCTGCTAGGATTGAAATGTTAGACCCTCCTAACTCAAACTGTTAAGCCTTTGAAGAAGATCCTGCTTGGATCAAAACATCAGACCCTCCTAACTCTGACCATTTAGCCTTTGAGAAAGATCCTGCGAGGATTGAAACGTCAGGCCCTCCTAACTCTGACCATATAGCCTTTGAGAATGATCCTGCTAGGATGGAAACATCAGACCCTCCTAACTCTGACCATTTAGCCTTTGAGAAAGATCTTGCTAAGATTGAAACATCAGACATTCCTAGCTCTGACTGTTTAGCTTTTGAGAAAGACCCTGCTAGGATTGAAACATCAGGCCCTCCTAACTCTGACTATTTAGCCTTTGAGAAAGATCTTGCTAAGATTGAAACATCAGACATTCCTAGCTCTGACTGTTTAGCTTTTGAGAAAGACCCTGCTAGGATTGAAACATCAGGCCCTCCTAACTCTGACTATTTAGCCTTTGAGAAAGATCTTGCTAAGATTGAAACATCAGACATTCCTAGCTCTGACTGTTTAGCTTTTGAGAAAGACCCTGCTAGGATTGAAACATCAGACCCCTTAAATCTGGCCATTTTTAGCCTTTGAGAAAGATCCTGCTAGGATTGAAATGTCAAGCCATCCTAACTATGACCATTTAGCCTTTGAGAAAGAACCTGCTAGGATTGAAACATCAGGCCCTCCTAACTCAATACTATTTAGCCTTTGAGGAAGATCCTGTTAGGATCAAAACATCAGGCCCTCCAAGTATTTTATGTATTTAAAGTCATCATTTTGCTTGATGTATGTTATGTCCCAGTAAGCTGAGACAAGGGTAAACGCTGGTTAATGATTATGGAGTCATGTCTCAAGTCACTCAACTGTTGTCCACGCATGCGCGGTGCCAATACATGAATATTCATGATAATAATGAATATATCGTCAACGTTTTCACGAACTGACGAATCCGTACACACAGCCACGCAAACTATGAACTGAGAAAATCGCGTTTGAAGTTTTACGTTTTTTTTAATCACCATCTCGGCGACTTTTAAGCTTCAAATCCAAACAATTTTAGCAAGTTTGGAAAGGACATGAGTTACTTGAGATCTTGAACATACTTTAATATGCAGTTGCTTATTAATTAAGACGCTACTCATTACAAAACAGATTCGTCAGTATGTGAAAATGCAAAACCATGACTGACGCACGGTAGCACGGCGGATTCGTCACTGTGCGCGCTCGATTCGTCAGTTCGTGAAAACACAAAACCCTGAATGCCACGCGCGCAACACTGATTCGTCTCATACAGCGCATGCGTCCTTCAAACAGGACTGATTTTGTGTTGCGCGCGTGGCATTCAGGGTTTTGCGTTTTCACGAACTGACGAATCGAGTGGGCGCAGTGACGAATCGCCGTGCAACCGTGTGTCAGTCATGGTTCGTGAAAACACAAAGTTTATTTCCAGCACATTCGTCAATTTTTACAATTAGCATAATTAACAAATTAGACGGTTTTTACTAAAACTACTTTCACTAAAACGTAAAGGACGTTAAGGTATACCGAAATAGCCCAAAAAAGGGAAAATGAAAATTTGAGTGATTTTCGGCTGATTCGTCAGTTGGTGAAAATGTTGACGATATGCATACATGATAATGAAGCAGTTTGTAGTAGTTAATTACTTGTATTCAGTTTATTTTCATGTGGTTTTTCCTTTGGCTTCAACAGGAAGACAGGAAATTAATGATAATCCGTGTGAGGATTCTCCCTGTGAACAGCGATGCATACCCAATGGCAGTGCATACCAGTGTGCTTGCATTGAAGGATACAGATTACAGGCGAATGGCTACACCTGTCAAGGTATGTTGCTATGGCAAGTTGCTATGGCAACTTTCAATTTTAATGTTATTGCACACACCCTAGGGGGTTAGGGGTAAGGGGTTTGTAAATTTGTTTTTATTTCTAATTTGTTGGTGATTGAGACAAATTTTGTTTTTTGTCTATTTGCTTGCACACAATTTCAGAGGGCTTCTCAACTTATTGGCTAATTATACTAATTGGGCATGAGGCAAAAAATGGTTTCAAAAACTGACACCCATCTTAGTTTTAATGAAAATCTGTATACATTTTTGCATACATCGTGTGTGTATGTTTTTTTTGTGCACAGACATTTCAGTTCATAAAACTGGAAAGGTAACGTTTACACAAAATAATGATGTTTTCACAAAATGATGCCCATGTTTTAGGCTTTTTTGTTACTAATACAGTTTATGTAATGATACCCATGGACAACTCAAATTATGTTGGCTACTATATTAGACCGATTGCGTGACCAATGTATACATGCCATCACGAGACTTATAATGGGTATATTTTCATCTCATTTGGTGCAGAACAGCAGTGGAAACAAGCGAAGAAGACTATTATATCATCCACATTCTTCTTTGCACATTTCCACCGCTGCTCTGTGCCAAATGAGATGACAAAATACCCACTATAAGTCATTTTATGGCATGTAAACAATGGTTGCGCAATTGGTCTGTTAATTATAAGGTAATATCATACTTTGGTTTTTGTCAAAGAAATGCAGATTCATGGGGAAAAAATATCAATAAAGATACGGTAACAGTCATCTGTGAAATTCCCAGTCCCATACAGGGCCGGTTTTTTGAGAAAACAGTGAAAAAACACCCACAGAATTTATTAAATCTTTTCAAGGTTATTTTTGATCGAATAAAGATCCAAAATATTGTTGGTCGTTGTTTTACTCAGTTCTAGATAAATACAGCATTTCAGGCAGAAAAATTGTATTGGTATCTTTCTACCAGCACCATCTTTATACCCTGTATTATTGTTATAGGTTAATCTACAGGTGAACATTTCTTTTTTGGTATAATACTACCTTTAATAATCCTATTTTTAGAAAAAGAAAACGTCATTTTATTCATTTACTGGTTCAAATTAGCAGTGTCTCTAACAGCTGTTTCTCAACATTTTGTGTGTGCGTGCTTGTTTGACAGTTCATGGTGTCAGCGACAATGATTATGATGAATGTTTCGCATTCATGCAATGGAATGTGACAGATGGAATGTTGTGGTGCAGACATAAAAATTCACTCCTTGTATTTTTTTGTCCGTCACTGTTCGTACTTTTTTTCCTTCGTTTTGTTAGATATTGATAAAAGTCAATTATCTTCGCTTGTTTTGGCAGTCAGAAGCCATGAAACCATGCACATACTGCTATATCCCAAGGATCATTTAAGATTTGCGCAACATTAGAGAAATGGTATATGGGGGATTGCTCAAAGAGGATACAGCTTTTTAATCAATATATTATTATTAACCACAAGGGAAACTGACTGGGTTGATTTTAGATCATTTAAAGGAAAACAGAAACAAATTGACTGGAGCGGGATTCGAACCAGCAACCTACAGAATGCCATACTGGCACTCTTAACAACTGAGCTATCCAGCCCTATATTGGTGGTGTCCCTAGACCCTAATAGTCAATTATCTTTGTTCGTTTGGTAATCAGAAGCCATGAAACCACTCACATACCACTATATTAAGGATTATTTAAAATACGCACAGCATATTAAAGCAATGCTGCATGCTCAGAAATGGTATATGGGGATCACTCAAAAAGGATGCAGCTTTTTAATCAATATACTCATCAAATAACCCCAAGAGAAACTAACTGGAATCATTTAAAGTCATTGAAAAAGTGAACAATGAAAATATGACTTCAGTGGGATTTGAACAAGTGAACAAAGAAAAAATGACTGGAGCGGGATTCGAACCGGCGACCTTCTGAATACTGTTCCCCCATGTACCGTTCCCTGGTTACAGCATTGCTGCGCGTATCGGTGAAATAATCCTTGGGGTATGGTGGTGTGTGCGTGGTTTCGTGACTTCTTACTGCCAGATGAACAAAGATAATTGACTATTGGGGTCAACACCAACGTAGGGCTTGATGGCTCAGTTGGTAGAGCAGTCATTTTTTCTTTGTTCACTTTTCAGTTAATTATCTTTATTCCTTAGCAGTCAGAAGCCATTAAACTACTCACATACTGCTTAGGGCTGTGCATTCACGGGTAATTTTGGACCCGAGTACCCTTTGCCCAAACGGGCGGGTACCCGGGTACCCGCGATATAATATAAAACATAAGAAATTAAGAACCCGGAGGTATGTTGCGTAATGGCCGTTGGTGAGTACCGTATTGGGGCTCCAAGCCAGGCGTGCTAAAAAATTACCAGACCCTCCCCAAAACACCCCGACCTTTAGCGGATTTCGGCTATTTTTAGGGGTACCGAATTTTAGTTTACGCTATTTCTACCGACATGACAGGCCAAGCAAAACTTAGCGCGATCTTTTTTCCGACATCGAGCACCGCCGACATAAAACACGATGTATGCATTGTCAGGGTTGTTATTTCGTTGCGTGATCCCCGTAAAATATTCTGACCACCCCGTAAATCACATTTTCCTGATCAGCTAAATCTTACTTGAATTTCAGTCGGTAATTTTGTCCAGTTGGCCAATTAGATGAAACACACTTTTCACGTACATGTGCTAGATCTTAAAAAAATAACGTGAGAAAAATTCCTAGGGCGACCAAAGCATTATTAAGACGTAAACACGATTCATTGTGCACATGGTCAGCATGGTAATCTCGAATGTTGCATGACTGGTACCCGCCCCACACACGGCCACGCGTAAAAGCCACTATGTCAAAGCAACGTGCACCAGTCTCGACCACGTGTGGGCAGGAAGACTACATACTGTGTACACCGTACGTAGTGTGTGTGTGCACGGACGGTGTAGGCTCGGTCGGTTCCGATCATGATCTGCCGTACGCGGTAGGATTTTTGGTCGGTACATGTAGGCCTACATCGCGGCTTGGGTGCGTCGCGTTGTCCGGTACCGTAGATCGCGGCTGGACTGCGTCGATATGTGGCTTGCTGCCGGCTTCAGTACAGACTTGCAGTAAATAATCTGCTTTTGACATTGCAAAAACTACCAATTTGCAGGTCAGTGATGTATTATATGAAAAAGGGCATGGTTGCTATTTTTTACGGGTAATGGAATCGAAAAAATGGAGCCGGGTACTCTATGGTTTCGGTCGGGTTTCGAGTACCCGGGTAGAATGCACAGCCCTAATACTGCTACATGTTTATCATATGTTTGTTTGTTTGTTTGTTCATCAGAGGATGAATTGCCATCGTCTTCCCTGGCTTGTATGTTTGCAAATTGTGCATATGGATGTAGACCCTTTGGCCAATCATCGTATGAATGCTACTGTGAGCAAGGATATGATTTAGATCTAGACAGAGTCTCATGCATTGGTGAGTACACAAATTCCATACATTAAAAAGTACTTAATTGTCTAGCATCAGCACAGACCATTTTTCAGATCATCCTAATCACCCTATACTATAGGTACCTCCATATTGTTCTTCCGTTTGTTCTATTGTTATTAAACCAAATGTCCATAGACTTTGTGCACAAAATTCATTTTGTCAGCAAAAGCCGACTTTTGGGGAAGGATTGTTCCCATTGTAAAGGGACCGGGCTTATGCAGTAAATGTGTACTGTGCCGTGAAGGTATTGGAACGCTGCTATAATGAATACTGCTACAGTGGAACGCCGCTATAATGAACATGGCATGATGCACAGATATTAAGGGGTTTTCGATTGTGTAAACAAGGACGCCGTTCATGTCCACAACGGACGTTCACTCAATTAGTCAACACCCTCCATTCACCTCATTTTGGAGGCGTTTCGTTAACAGTCGACGCACGTCAAGACGTGATGTCTTTGCAATGAATATTCATAACCTGCGCCATCTTGACCGATTGATCAGCTGTTAAGTGTCATGGTAAACCTCCACCGACTCCTTGAAGCTCTTGTTTTGTATTATTTTGACGACGTGTTCGATGATGATGAATTTATGTTGTAGTTTGAAGTTGTTTCCATGGTTTGGAAAATGGCGCTCCTTCAATGCCTGTGAATGTGAACGTGGTCACGCGTTCTCCATTGAGGTGAACGGCAAAAGGGCTGTGGACGCGTCCTAGATTCTGCCAGTGGCCGTGCTAGTGGACGTGGCGCTTGCGCAGATTGAAGAAATAACATCATCATGTCGCAGTCCACTAGGTGAACACGTCAATCGAAAACCCCTATTGTCTGTTATAGTGGTCATTCGTTATAGTATGTATGTAAAGAAAAATTTGGAGCCAAGGAAGACGTTCAGCATTGCCAAATTTGGTATAGTGGTGTTCGTTATAGTGGCGTTCAACTGTATAACAAACATACTGAATGTCATCCTTGGCTCCCAATGTTTGCATACAAATCATACTGAACATTGTTGTTTAAATTGCTATCAAAAACTACCACTTTAACAAACAATTTCTATGGATTCCACTGTGTTCATTATAGCAGCATTCCACTGTATATGAAAATGCCATTGCACACAGTTTGTGCTAAAACTTTGTACATAAAATCCCATAGGCCAGCCATTTGTGAAAGTGATGGTCCTAATGAGGTTTAATTTTGTTGCAAATATGAACAGATATATTCAGAATACGGGCGATTCATAATAGTGCGCCTCCAAGAGTTTGCAACACGTTGGCCAATCACAATGGGTGGAATCGGTCGACCCTTTCCAGATGCGCATTGGGTCGACAAATTCCATGCATTGTGATTGGCCAATATGTTGCAAACTCTTGGAGGTGCACAATGGACCGTTCCCGATTTGTTCTTAAGCTCCGCCCACATGTGTATTTTACATACCGCATGTGACCGAGTTTGACCGAGGCTTTCACGGTCACCTGATTACAAGGCGTCCTCCAGTTGGTCAATGCGCACAGTTTAATTGACAGGCCGGAAGGGTCCATTATGAAACGGCCATATTCTATTACAAAGCCATGACTACACACAGTCATTGCTCAAAACCCACATATTGGATGAAGGCATTGTATTATTGTATAAAGGAGTTGTATATTTTGATGCAGAATTTCCACGTAAAATTTACTAACTACTTTTTAAAGGTACATGATTGGTAAAGGTCACAGAACATAACTCACACTTTCTCTAATCCAACATTAAACATAAAGTAACACACCTGTGAAAATTTAAGTTCAATCTGACATCCGAGTCACAAGAAAATAGCGAAAAACTGATTCAATTTTTCTTATAAAATATGAGAATGGTTTTGATCTTACCCCAAGATCAAAACTGTTCTCGGTCTTTGTTTGACTAATTTCTGGATGAATACACCATTTCAGCTGGTATGTTTCTACCAGCACCATCTTCATATCGTGAAAGTTATATATAAATCTGTGAACATTTCTGTTTGGGTATGTTACCAATCCTGTACTGTACCTTTAAGGAGTTGTATATTTAGATGCAAGTTTGAAGGTAAAATTGACTCATCTTTATTAATCAGTTGTCATGGTTATGTAAATAACGTCTGATTCCAGACTTTAATGAGTGCGAAGAGATTCCGGACGTTTGCCCAGAAGGCAGGAATTGTGTCAACACGCCCGGCTCCTTTAACTGCGATTGTTCGTCGGGAATGACGTTCAATTTTGAAACTTCTAGTTGTGAAGGTAGTTCAGGAACATAAGAGCTATGTGTTAAATATGCAGCAGCTTACTTCATGCATTAATGCTTGATTATCAATGCTATACCTTTTATATTTGATATTTCCTTGTTATTTTACACCGCGTGCAATATTAGGCGTCCTCTATTATTTATAAGAAGCAATAATGCTGTATTAACCTTTTAACTGAGCAGCGAACAACACAGCATTTATACTGCAAACCAACATTCAAACATTTCATTTAAAAATGAACAAAGGATAATTGGCTAGAGCGGGATTTGAACCTGGGACCCTGTAATACCGCACCTGAAGTTGATTTCACCAAACTCATCATAACTTACTATTAATCATAGGACTTATGATGCATTGCATCGCTACGTAGGATATGATGGGTTATCCTTCGTAACTCAAGTTATGATTGATCGTAGGGCTTTGTGAAATCAACCCCGGTGTCCTACCAGCTGAGCTGTCCAGCCTAATGTCTCTGGTTCTAATCCCACTCCAGTCAGTTTCTCTTTGCTCACTTTTCAATGACTTAATATTAGTCCAGACTTTTCAGTCTCTGGCAAATTTGAATCATTGTTTTTCCGATCCTGCTTTAGAGTTGAGAAGGCCTGATGTTTCAATCCTATCAGAATCTTTCTTAAAGGTAGTATCATACTTTGGTTTTTGTCAAAGAAATACAGATTCGTGGGCAAAAATATCAAGGAAGATACAGTAAAAGTAATCTGTGAAAATTTCAGTCCCATACGTTGCCTACTTTTTGAGAAAACGGCCACAGTATTTCTTAAGTGTTTTCTCTTTTATTTTTGATCTTTTAAAAGATCAAAAAGATTTTTGGTCGTTGTTTTACTAATTTCTGGATAAGTACACCCTTTCAGGCGGAAAAATTTTAACAGCATGTTTCTACCAGCACCATCTTCATACCCTGTAAGTTATACGTAAATCTGTGAACATTTCTGTTTTGGTCTCTTACCAAAGTATGATACTACCTTTAAAGAAAGACCTCTCAAAGAAAACTCACATTTAGCCTTTGAAAAAGATCCTACTAGAGTGAATATGTCAGGCCATATTAGCGCTACCATTTTGTATATTATCAGCCAATCAGGTAATATTTTGGCCGTTTGCAGCCGTTTTGTAGGGAGATAAATATAAATACTGGATGCACAGTGTGACATCGTTGTTTAATATCACATTGTTGGAATTATTGAATATCATTGCTTTAATAATATTAATGGTTTGCATTTATGTGTCATTTTATGATTTTACATTGTAACATTAATGTGACATCACTGTGCATTGCTCTCTGGGTCATTATAATGCCTATGTAATACATGCAGCAATTAATTTTCTTTATCGCAAGAATCACTTTACTGAAAAGCCTGACCAGGCTTCTTGCCTAAAATCCTTCATTTGCTAGCTTTGAACTTTGCTACAACAGATCTGCTTAGAATCAATACAGCCAGGCCACTGGATGGCTTGCCTAAACTGAAGTCCTGCCCACATCAAGTCTAAGATGTGGCTATTGTTCAGCTTCAAATGGACATACAGGTCGGCCCTAATTTGGTGAAATGATGTATCTCCGTTTAGGGTCATTTTGAGGAAAAGTAACGTAAAGATTGAGCCTTTGCCTTTTCATTGTTACAGTTGCCAAGACTACAAAACTGTAATTTTCTAATGTCCTGCCAACCATAATTTTGTTTTGTTTTGTAATTGTTCATATCGTATGGATATTTGTAAAAATATTTACATTTTTTCGAAGATACTTCATTTCAAATTAAAAATAGTCCGCTTAACAAAACTTTATTATGGAGAAATGATATATGTGTGTACTTAATCACTATATACGCATTAATACGGTGAAATGATGTAAGTACGAGATACGTCATTTTACCGTATTAATTTGCCAGATTTGGCAAGGGATGTACATGTATGTCCGACATGCATCATTTCACTGAGAAAAAGTCGCTCTGGATATCTTTTTACGCCGAGATACATTATTCTATCTCTTAAACGCTTCACTTCTCGGGTTTGATATTCTCAGAATCGAAAAAAGCGTCCTCACTTTAGTGGGATATGGCTCTAACTCAAATTCGCCTAAAAATCGACTTACATCATTTTACCAAATTAGGGCCGAGGTTGTCCCAGAAAAAACGAAAGGCCAGGAAATGTAGTTTCTAGAAATGTGATTGATTCTTTAAAATAAAAATATCGTTGTGCAAATTACTTTTTGATAGTCTTGCTTCTTCATATTGTCTTTACTCACTCATGTGTGAAGTATGGATCATTATGAATGGTATCAAATGAAAGCTGAGGAAATAAGCTTTCCAGATATGTGTCATTTTTTAATCAAAAGTGAAATTAATATAGGACTAAACACTGACAAATCTCGGTTTCATTTTTTCTGGGACACCCTGTATAGTGTACTACCCATGACCAAAGTTGAATTACAGAAGCCCATGCCTGGCCAGGCTCTTCAGCAGTTTCTCTTTTTAGATTCTTTAATTTGCAGAAATCACTATTTCAATTAAGTGTACATTCAATGCCAAATCATTTCAACTTTCTCATTTCTATGCACTTTTTATCACTGCTGTATACATGTATGCGCAAAGGAGACGTCATTGATTAGTTTTCAAATCTCTACTTTCTGATATTATCTGCAGAATTGCATTGTTAAACTCTTTGTTCAGAATATAACCACATGTAGATAAGAAAGGTGTTTTACTGAGGGAAGTGCGTTAAGGCTGCAGTTTGTATCCTGTTAACCGGTTAACCGACCGTTCAAAAGGGTACCCGGGCACATTTTTTTTTTAGGTTATTAATGGAAAAGTACATGTATCTTCTTAATGGCCTCTTCTTTTTGAAACATATACACTTCCAGTCTTCCAGAGTTCACAAAGAAAAAATTTCAATGATCTTTTGAAAATTGGACCAGCAGGCTTATGCAAATATCTTGCTATGTCTACCACTGCCAAATGTTGTGACAAAAGAATGTTGTCAACCAAGTTCCTAAAAGACCCAAACTTACTATTTCTTTGTTTTTCTTTGTTTTCTTTGTTATACGGGTAATCGTAACCGTAACCGGAAAACAGACGGGTAACCAGTTACAAAATTATTCGTAAACTTATAGCCCTAAAGTGCGTACAATTATTGAATTGTAATGGGTACATTAATTTTCTTTCATTACTTTGAATTCACTCAAAGAAATTTCTGACTTCTGTCAGTGAGCTGAACAATTCTTCACAAAATTCTATACGATACTCGTGAATTTATTTGTATACAATGATGAAAAGGGTTGTATGATAATGATATGAATCTTCATTAGCAGCCGATATTCATGAGCTCAATTGAAAGCAGCAAAATGGTTTTTATTCCACACATTGAGAATAACGGTATAAAGTTAATACATTGACTCATTTCTGTATTGACGCTGCTTATTTACTCCTCATAATTACTCTTTGCAGCTTTATATTGCAATTTGCAAATAACCGGTTAACACTGCTAAATATGTATGGTTCACAATACATAAACCTCGAAGTTTTTGCCATTGCTTATTGGGTAACTGATAGTTGACAGACATTGGGCCTTCAGGAATCCAGGCTTGAGGCTAGGCTTGGGATTTATTTCACCGCCGCCATTTCAGTCCAACAAAACGAAATGAAGGGATTGAGCCACATGACAAAGCCAAAGGAAGGCTCCAGCTTCACCATGTATCTCAAGCCCTTCATTAGGACACGACTGGTCACTAGCCAAATAAACCCTAAGCCTAGCCTCAAGCCTCATTTCGTAAAGGCCCAAGGGTCGATTTCATGAAGCCCTACAATTGATCGTTACTCAAGTTACGAAGGATAACCCATCGTAACCTATGTAGGACTGCCATGCTTCATAAGTCCTACGATTGATAGTGAGTTATGATGGGTTTGGTGAAATCCACCCCTGGTTCAGTTGTCAACATTTGCACTGGTCTTTCTACTGTAGCGCCCTCTTGTGTTCCCCAAAGGTATAATTACCTATGTAATGTGAATCACATGTATTAAATGATAACTTGCTGTATATAAATTTGCATTGATTTTCAAATTCTTATCTTATATTTGAACCACAAAATTTAAATATTTTCATCAACTACTTTACCAAACAATTACCTGAACCAATGATGTTTCTAAGGTAGAATAACAGTTATATGAAAGAAATTCTGGATACAATAAATTTCATGATTGTTGTTTCGAATAATTTCGCATCTTGAAAAATAATGACATTTATTGTTACCAAGAAATGTTTGGTAGAGTGTTATGTATTTAACAGTGCGTGCCAGCATTAAGTCTTGTCTAGATGTGATATAGGCCTATTTCATTTTCCAAGCTGTCCATAATACATGCACTTGACAAAACAATTTTAAAGTAATCTTTAATTCCCTTTGCTTTGCTAATTATCTCAGATGTTGAGATTCAGTCAATCATTAACATTCCATGGACAGCTTGCAAAATGAGTACCTTTATCAAAATAGACATAACTCCTCTTAGGAATGATCAAAATGTTTGCTTTCTTTTTTTCCAATAAGCAGGAGAGAATGCTTGTTAAATATATGCTTTACTGAACTTTGGAGTGTCATTTGTTTATTTTCAAAAAAATCAACAATCCCGGTTCTTTTTGACTTGATTTCAATTCCTGGAACTAATTTTCTCGTACCCTGTCTTTTCCTCCCGTTTGTAAAGACATTGATGAATGTCAGGAGGAGAATATTTGCCCATTGCATAAACAGTGCGTCAATTATGCTGGGAGCTTTTACTGTAGAGATACACAATGTATGGAAGGAGAACACTTTGATGAAACCACCAGATCATGTAGAGGTAAGCTCAATGAATAGGGTTCCACACACGTGACGTCGCATTGATACAGTAGTAACCACTTGCCTTGATGTTCAGACTATAACAAGCCTCATACATATGGCTTAGATATTACATCAACTCAACCAGTCATAAAAAATACATTTTCAGGAAAAGTTCGGTTCCTGGTTCAAATTTACTAATAGACACTTCCAATAAGCCATAATGTGAATAGTAACTGGTACACAGACTTCTTTCATTGCATATAAACACCCCAGTTTGAATTTCCCAGACTAAGGCATATGATTCAGGGCAAGCTTTTGCATAGCGATACCCATCTCTGGAGTGGTCTGGTTCCTTTGTGCCATTCTTATCCATTATGAACAGTGCATTGGTGCAAGACGTCTGTTTCAAATGTAACTAAGCAAAAGCTTGCCCTGAATCATGTGATATAGCAACAGAGTCTTTAGTCTGGAGAATTCGGGTTTTGATGTTAAAGCACAGTGAAATAATTCAGTGTACCAGATATTGTTCAATTTTTACTCGCAAAAGGCTTATTTGTGCGACTTTTTACATACGTAATTTGAAGCAAATATTCAGAGTATATTCTCACGAGGCCTGTCACCGTACACGTAAACGTTGTCTGAACATCCAGTTAACTATAGGTTTTGCTAGAGGGCGTATTCTTTAAATAGCTCGGGCATGGAACCCTAATTTCCAATAGAAAGACTGTTCACACTCACAAATATTTGAAATTATTTTGGTCGGGATGTGAATCACAATTCAAAAACCTTTTTTATTTTATGTGTGAGGGCAGAAATATTGCAGTTATTAGTGAGATTCATTATGATCAGCACATCACTAATAATGTGACTATTTGAAACAATTACCAGCCACTTATTATCACCGGTCATCTGTGAACTTTTTCAGTAGAATTGAAGGAAAATCACATTTTATAAACTGACTACAATTTTGCATCAGGAAGATTGATTTTTGTACACTCATATAATGCTTGGTCTCTTATTTTTGTTTCATGTTATACAGATGTTGATGAGTGCTCTTTAGGATTGAATGATTGTCCAATTGGTACACGTTGTGATAACCTACCAGGGAGCTACAGATGTACACGTACTAGTCCTTGTGGTACAGGCTACACAGTCAATGCAACATCACAACGGTGTGACGGTAGGTACTGGGTTTATCTTGAGTTACAAACTGCAAATGTGTGAGCATTCAGATTTTTATCTCATTTCATTTTTTTGTTAGATTTTAAACTCAGAATTTCAATTTTTTTGTATCTGCTCTGAACAAAAGTATAGGAAATTTCAACTTTGTGCTTGGTGTTTTAAGTTTTTTGTGTGGCCACTCACATCCCTGAAACTCACATCTACAATATCCTTAATATTACTTTCATCCCTGGGGTTGATTACACGAAGCCCTACGATTGCTTGTGACTTGAGTTACAAAGGATAACCCATCATTTGGGCCTATCCTATGTAGGGTTGCAATGTGCCATAAGTCCTACGATTGATAGCAAGTAACGATGAGTTTGGTGAAATTGACCCCTGGTCATTGGGCTGCATTAATTTTGACATTCCTGAAACAATCTCAACTCCCTGGGGAGTATATACAGCCCCGGCTACTGTACTGAAGACATACAAAACCACAAAGCCATCTCTACCGTCACAGGTACCCATTTGCTCCTGGGTAAAGATGAGCAATATGTGAAAAAGCGTCTTGCCCAAGTTTGCAAGCATTACTAGCCCATGGCTGGATTCGAACCCACAATCTGTAGATTGATCACATGACCTTGACTATGGTATGCTCTACAAGCTGAGCTATCCAGCCACGCTAGCCCTATGTTGTGCACATTAGGCTTGCCCTTCAACAACTTAAAATATCTGCTCTGTATATATATTCAGTCCTCAGGTGGGACTCGAACCCATGACCTCCTGCTCTGTGTTGGCGATGTCCCAAATCGTGGTTCGTTTGTGATTTCCCTTGTGGATAATATTTGATAAGAAAGTGGTGATGAAAACAAGAAACTGGAAAATAACAAATTGCACGAATTGCACTGTAAGCATGATTGTTCATCTTAACACTGACCCACCCTCTGCACCTATTACACACAGGACAAGAGCCCCTGACCACACATTACCACAGTCTCCACAGGAGGAACTGGATCATAAACCACTCAAACCACACTGTGGTGTATTGCTACCTATCTGATCTCCTAACTGTTCGCCAGTCCACATACAACACTAGATCTTCATCACATTCCCATCTTCATGTCCCACGTACATTCAAATCTGTTGGTGACCAGTCATTCTCCTCCTTTGCACCTAGATCCTGGAATCGCCTGCCCCCTGAACTAATTCACTCTCCATCTCTGCTTACTTTTAAGAAGGCACTCAAATCTCATCTGTTTTAAAGTTGTATTTATACATTTACATTTAAATATTTAGACATATTTGGTTACAGGCCCCTATCTGTTTATTTATTGGCTTAATATTTATGTCTGTGCTACATGTATTTGTTTTGTTTCTTTTGTTATGCGCTTTGTAACTTTTGAAAAGGCGCTTTATAAATGTTATTATTATTATTATTATTATTATTGTGGTATTCGGGATACCACTCCTACCACAGGAAAACCATGTGTGGTAAACTGTGGTATGGATGTGGGTTAGGAAATACAATCTTTGAAATGCTGTTTTGTCCTGCTTAGATATTGACGAATGTTTCCAAGATTCGGATGACTGCCCTTCAGCTTTCTACTGTGAGAATACGATGGGCAGCTACAAATGCAGACCATGTCCAAATGGCTTCAAGGCAGACACCAGTGATAGATGCTCACTTGGTAAGGCCAAAAAAAAAATTGCTTAATGGATCAAAATGTGGAGGGTTGGTAGGTTTTTTGTTATTGTTTTAATTTCATTGATGTATTTTTATAATTGTATATACCAAATTCGTACAAAATGTAATTGCTTGGAGTTGGGCCTTTGGTATAGATCCTGCTAGAATTGAAACAGAGCTCAAAGCCTGCTGTACAGTGCCTAGCAAAAACCACTCTGGGCTAGCTAGACTCACTTCCTTAGTTGCCCGGTGGGCTAGTAAAATAATAATAACCTATATTTTAAGGTATGGATCAACATATGTATGGACTAGTAAAAATCTAAACGGGGGACTAAAATCTGAAGTAAGCTGGCCTGGTTAGCGTTAGGCCTGATTGAAACATATAATGCCCTCGATCTCATTTTATAAACTTTAGGTCATTATTTTAGCTGCAGTTTGCAGTTACTTGTATTCAAAATGTAATTGCATGAACTACACGTTTCAGTATTGAATATTCGAGCGCATCATCGACTCACGATTCACGATGTGTTATTAACTTGGTTAGTGTTGACCATGTATGTATTGCGATGCGGAAAGATTAAAGGAAACAAGCTGCTTGAACTGGGCGTATCGCATTTTATTTCATTAATAAATTCATTTACATGTATTAAATGTGAATAAGAAGCCAAACTGGTGCAAGTGAACTTTTCATTTGATTTTTTGCTGCCCAAAAATTGCCTCCCCCTTTTGGGAATTTGCCGCGACTCAAATTGAGGGCGCTGTTCGTGACGCAGATCGAGGGGCGGAAATTTATCGAAGGTCTAGAAAACATCTTAACTTGCACGGTCACAGCTGCTGTTCAGTGATCCATCTCGCACACAGACCAACGTAAAACTGTCAGTCAAATCAGTGTAAACTATTTGAAGCCTTTTTTCTCGAAAAGTATTTTTGATGAACGATTTTAGGCTTCGTGGACATGCATGTAAACAATGAGACCGGCCGGTGAATGGGGTGCCGGCTCGCGCGCGCGCGGCTGCAGCTGCCTCGATTAACGTCACACATTTGGGAAGATTTATGTTAATGAGGGTCCCACTCAAGGGGCGTAGCAGCTTGGACAAACATTTTCAACATTTTTTTTCTCATATTTAATCCAGGAAATAATTAGCTCGAGACACAAAATATCATTGTAGATATAGAACTTTATAGTTTTAAGCAGGAATAATGCAATTTAAATCGTATATCGTGTTTCCTTTAATATTAAAGTCATTGGAAAGTAACAAAGAAAAACTGACTGGAGCGGGATTCGAACCCGTGACCCCGGATATATCGGGTTGGTACGGAGCACCTATTTCTGGGGTTCGCAGGTTCGAATCCCATACAAGTCACATTTTTCTTTGTACACTTTTCAATGACTTCATCTAACAATTTGGCTTCTGTTTTTGCATTTGTAGATATTGATGAGTGCGAGGAGAATCCACAGATTTGTGAACTGGGTGAATCTTGCTTCAATACTGAGGGTAGTTTCTACTGTAGCCCATCATGTCCTACTGGCTTGCAGTATAGTGCTATCTACCAAGAATGTAGAGGTAAAATACAGTTCATTTCACCAAACTCATAACAAAGACACACATGAAAGGGATGGTACAGAACTGGTTTTTTGCGACAAAACCGTTGCTGACAGTGAAAGCACATTATGTAATCCATCATATACCTTAATAACTGACAAGTAACATGTAGAAGTTTGAGGTCAATCAGCCATCTGGGTCATGAGAAAATACGGGAAACCCGTGTACAGAGAACTGTACACATTTCAACGAATGAATAAAACGCTTCGAAGCGATTTATTCCAGTCGGAAAATAGTTTCATTTATTTCTCAACGAATATGGCATTTCAGACAAAAACATTTCATGGGATGTTTTCTCCTATCATCACTATTATACTGTGTAAGTTTTATGTGAATCTGTGATCATGAAGTGTATTTTGTCTTACCATTTCTGTACCATCCCTTTAAGTGTTAACGCCTGCAATCATGGAACCACCAACCCTAATAAGCACTGTTCTAGAGCCAATATTTGTTTGGTGTTACACCCTTTGCACAAGATGCAATCTTGTAACTTTTGCTTCTGCTATTTCATTTTAGGAGTCGAAAGGCAACCTATTGCCTACACAGTTTATCAACTAATCGGCACTTAATAATTATCATACAAAATATCATGCAGATGTGTTCAACTTTTGACTCCACAAACAGAATAAATGTTCAGACTAAAAGGTAGTATCATACTTTGGTAGCATTCCAAAACAGAAATCTTCACAGATTTACCTATAACTATACAGGGTATAAAGATGGTGATGGTACAAACATATATTTTTTTTTTCTGCTTGAAATGCTGTTATCCAGAAAAGAGTAAAAAATCAAAGACCAAAAACAGTTGTAATTTCGGCGTGAGCTCAAGACTCCTGTGAAGAGATTTGAAATTAATGTGAGCGTTTTTCATTGCTTTCTCAAAAAGTGTGCACCGAATGGGACTGGGAATTTCACAGATGACTGTTATTGTATCTTTGTTTATATTTTTGCTCATGAATCTGCATTTCTTTGACAAAAACCAAAGTATGAAGTTACCTTTTAAACGTTTTGGCACATTCAGATGAAATCATTTCAGGACCACGGGCCGATTTAATAAAACTTACGACGCGTCGCAGAGTTAAGACCCACCCTTTCGCTATGGACTCACCGCATAGATGTGACGCGTCGCAGCTTGGACGCGTCGCAAATCGAGTTGTGACGCGTCGCGGAGCTTTATGAAATCGGCCCCAGCTTCTCTACACCATTCCACTTCCATATGGCAGTGCATGATGACATATGGCATTGATATATAACGCATGTCTTTATGTGTATTTCAATTGATCAGACATTGATGAGTGTGCACTTGGACTGGATAACTGCAATCAGATTTGCATGAATACGGATGGATCCTTCACGTGTCAATGTCGGCGAGGATTTGAGATCAACCAGGCTACCAACGAATGCGTAGGTAAATAACCAATCTTTACTCTCTGGGCATAGATAGTGAGGAAGGTGAGAGGGATGAATCCCCAAAAAATTCTGGGTGCACCCAGGTTTCTATAGTGTGGTTTCGTATCCAGTACAAAATGCAATGGTGGCCATGACACATGACACTTCGGGCATGCATTACATTACTCACAGTGTGAAATTAACTATGAATATCATACGCAAGACGGCAAAGAAACGTGGCGCAGGAGGAACATCAAACATCAGAAATGTCTTCGCACATATATGTGATGTTTGATACATCGTACATCACAAATTCACAAATATCTGCGTAGTTTCGTTATGCGATGTTTGCACATGTATTATAATGACGTATAACAATACATCGTACAACACAAATCTGCGCACATTTTTATTTGTGTGTTTGTACAGTGGCATGATTTTGTTCTGAAAAATCTTTTCTTGCTTTAGTTTATGATAATTAGAAATCATGTGAAATGAACAAAAAAGTTATTAAAACAGCGGTCAACTGCCGCGAAAAGGGCAATAACAGTATGCAGTTTAGTGGTTGTGAATTCGCCCATAATGTCATGCGTCATGGCAGCCACAAAAATGTGAAAATACACTATTGGGACGAAAGCGAATCTATAGCAACTATGCAATATAAGAAAATCAATCGTGATAGTGGGGTGCCGTGGTCTAGCGTGTCGTACTCAAGATCTTGTGGTCAATCTACAGATTGTGGGTTCGAGTCCGGCCATGGGTTATTGGTGCTTGTGTCCTTAGGCAAGATGATTTGTCACATATTGCTCCTCTTCACCCAGGTGTAAATGGGTACCTGTGATGGTAGAGTTTGTGTGCTTGATTAGCCTTTGTGGGCTTATAGCAGCCGGGGCTGTATACTCCCCAGGGTGTTGAGATGGTTTCAGGAATGTAGATGTAGCCCAATGACCAGGGGATGATAATCTGCACCTTTGAATGGAATTTCCAGATACTGTGCGCATTATAAATGCTCTGATATTGCATGCAGTTACAACTTGTATGGCATATGTGGCAAGTGTGTAATAGACACATGCCTTTCACCAATGTGGCCTGGGGCCTACTTCACAAAGCACTAAAATTGATCTTAAGTGTAAATTAATTTTAACTAGTATAGGCTCACATCACAGTATACTGTGTGGTGTACTGCATGTGACGTGAGCAAGGTTTTTCGTCGCGAAAAGTGGGGTGCTATTAAGTTATGGGTCTAAAACACCTCCTTTTTCTACATACAATAGCACAAACAATGATAGACAGGTTTAGTTTTATAACAATACGGATGTATTTAACGTCATATGAGTTTTTATTACAGTATTAAAACCTTTAAAGGTAGTATCATACTTTGGTAAGAGACCAAAACAGAAATGTTCACAGATTTATGTATAACTTACAGGGTATAAAGATGGTGCTGGTAGAAACCTACCGTTAAAATATTTCCGTCTGAAATGGTGTATTTATCCAGAAATGAGTAAAACAACGACCGAAAATCTTTTTGATCTTTTAAAAGATCACAAATAAAAGAGAAAAGACTTAAGAAATACTGAGGCCTTTTTTCACTGTTTTCTCAACAAGTGGGCACCGTATGGGACTGAGATTTTCACAGATGACTGTTGCTGTATCTTCCTTGATAATTTTGCCCATGAATCTGTATTTCTTTGACAAAAACCAAAGTATGATACTACCTTTAAGAAGACATGGAAATGTCTTTTTAATTTCGGATGTCTTCCAAAAGTTCACTTTGAGACTCTAACCCGTCTTCCTAATACCCAATATTTGTTGTAGATATTGATGAATGTATTAGAGGAACCCATGAATGTCATCACAATCACCAATGCTACAACTATCCTGGCCATTATGCCTGCCAACGAAGATGCCAAGTCAGCTACATATTCAACGGAACTGATTGTGTGGGTAAGTATCCACATAGCCAATTTCATAGAGTTTCAGGAATGTAATGATTGTAGCCCAGTGACCAAGCCCTGCTTAGCACAACAATTCGCTAAGCATGACATTTCTGTCTTAGTAAAAACAGGATTAACAACCAAATTTCCATGTGTTGTATATCACTTGCAATTGTTCTTGGGCTGTTGTTCGCTGACCAGGAATAGGCCTATCAAATGGAATTTTCAATAGTGGTTTGTTTTATTGGGCAAGATATCTTTGTGCTAAGTAATTTTTTGTGCTAAGCAGCTCCATGAAATTGGCCCCTGGTTCATCCAGATATAGCGTTAAAGGTATAGTACAGGATTGGTGACACACCCAAACAGAAATGTTCACAGATTTACGCATAACTTTCAGGGTATGAAGATGGTGCTGGTAGAAACATACCATTAAAATATTTCCGCCTGAAAAGGTATATTTATCCAGAAATTAGTCAAACAAAGACTTAAAACAGTTTTGATCTTGGGGTATTAAAAAGATCAAAACCATTCTTTATGTTTTATAAGAAAAAATTGAGTTGGGTTCTGTTAGTTTCTCGGAACTCCGATGTCCGATCGATCTCAAATTTTCACAGGCTTGTTAGATTATGTACATGCTGGATCAGACAAAATGTGAGGGCTACTCTGTGACCTTTACCTTGACAAGTATGGTGTTCCATTCCTGCCAATGTGGCCTGGCGCCTGGCGACTGGCGACATATCAACAATTCTCGGACAGTTGTTCACTGACATCCGGGCACTCGCCTTATACTTCATGAATATTGATGATTTTGGTCGGGAAATAGACAATATGCAAATAAGGCTTGCCCTTCACCGACGAGGATGAGCACTGTATACTCAGTGCTTGTGAGAGCACGTGAGAAAAAATCACATGCTTGCTCAGGTAAGGCATCTGCACTAGTAAGCAGGAGGTCGTGGGTTCGAATCTCACCTGAGCAAGCATGTGATTTTTTCTCACGTGCTCTCACAAGCACTGAGTATACCGTGCTCATCCTCGTCGGTGAAGGCCAAGCCTAATTTGCATATTATCCTTATACTTCCTTCTGTCGATGAAAAGTGTAGCCATGTATTTGAACAGTTTGCTCAGCATTTGAAAGTCTAAAACGTCCTCTTTTTGTTTTAAAGGTTTTCTTATTTTGATGCATCTCTGGAAAATTTGGAGAAAATTGGTAAACCTGCAAAAAAGTAGAAATTCCTATTGAGGTCAACTCAGTTCACTCAGTTCGCCCACTAAATAAAACGTGGCGCCAGGCACCACGCGACATTGACAGGAATGGAAAACTATATAGAGAGCGTGCATGTGCATCACTTGACAGCTTATCGGCTATTTTGGACGGCACACGTACACGCGCGCGCGTACGTACCATACAGCATCATGCACGCACTTCTGCGTACGCGTCCGGTTGATTTGCAAGCTATGCGAACGCACGTGGGTTACATGCACTGTACGTACGTGCATTATACATGTGTACAGCGTTGCCGTCCAAAATGGCGTCCTGATCACGTGACTGCACAACCTCTATTCAAGGTGCAGCAAACTTGAAGACAAGAAAGCAAGGAAGTAATACACTGTACAAGTGAACAAATTAGTCTTTGAAAACTTGTGTCAGTAGATTATGTTTTTGAGGAGTGATTTCAATTTTGTCGTACAAGAACAAGATCTAAGGTGGAGAGGTAGTGATTTCCAGACGTGAGGAGCTGCCACAGAAAAGAACCTGTCACACCCAGGGTTCTAGCCAGACCAATTTTAGTGGTGGGCTCTAGATATGAAGTTGAGCCGCGGTGAGAAAAATGCAGAGCCATTTAATGGTATAAAGCTACATTTTAAGGACTGATATTCAATTAATTTCAGGTGTATAATAGAAAAGAGTGAACTTTTATTCCGGAATGTGATCAAAATTCACGATATTGGCAATACTTTTATTCACTCTGCAGAAATTTGTGCTGGGCGGCAGAGTTTATTTCAGACCTACATTGCGGGCGCATATTTCCAGTGCCTGGCTGGTCCGCCCAGCGCCGCCCACCGTGGCTAGAACCCTGGTCACACCAGTAGTGTTATACAGGCCATGCAATGACCAGGCAATTTTATGCAAAGCGTGTTTAACCTGTATACCATTGTGTTATACATTGGGCTTTATTGATTTTAAATAGCTCTATTGTAGAGACGTTCAAGGCTGACATGAGGAGGATTTCAGGCCTGAAGGCCCGGGCCTGGCCAGATTGGTTGAATAAATGTCCAATTGGCTTAGAGGAAAGAAAGTGAAATACTGGTCATGCTCAGCCATTGAAAAGTTTGGCCAGGCCCGGGCCTGAAATCCTTCCTTTTGCTTCCTGCGAATTTTGATACAACAGAGCTGCTTGAAATCAATCAAGTCTGGCTTCTGGATACTGTCCATGATCAATATGCAGACTCAATCTGTCAATCCGGCTTATGCCAACTATGATCCAGGACACAGCAAGGGCTTGAAGTTTATAGTTCAAGACAGAATCTAAAACCCCAGGGGTCGATTTCATGAAGCCCTACAATCGATCGTAGCTCGAGTTATGAAGGATAACCCATCGATATCCTACATGTATGTAGGGCTGCAATGCATCATAAGTCCTACAATTGATAGTTAGTTACAATGAGTTGAATTGTGAAATCATCCCAAGGCCCCCTAGCAAAGCCCAGTGGAGGATTTCAGGCCTGAAGGGTGGGGCCTGTTCGGATTGGGTGAACAGGGTGAAGCCCAATATTGCAATTGGGTGAATTGATTTTGTGTTGCTTTGTTGGTCTTTTCTAGACATCAATGAATGTGAACAGGAGAACTACCCATGTCTTGGTAATGCACACTGTGTGAACACACCAGGATCATTCCGCTGCTGGCCATGTCCCCGTGGTCAGATGGTCAATCGAGATACCAGACGCTGTGAAGGTAAGACATCCTCAACCTTGTTACCATTTATGCCTGCGGGAACAGGGGGTGCTGATGGGGCTTGCAACATCCATAGCCTCTGATGATGGGGTGCTGGAATATGCTTCTATTTATAAGTGACATTTTCAACAAAGCACAGCATGACATGAGAATCATTTAATAGTAGACTTCATCTCAGTTAGCAAAAGATACATTTATTACTTTTTCTTTATTGTCTTGTTTGCCTTTTGAAGTTACTAGTACGTTGTGCAAGTTTTTTGTTTACATACCCTTGTGGTGCTGTGGCCAAGTGGTCTGGTTTGTCATGCTCAAGATCTTGTGGTCAATCTACAGATTGTGGGTTTGAATCCAGCCATGGGTTAGTGGTGCTTGCGTCCTTGGGCAAGACACTTTGTCACATATTGCTCTTCTTCACCCAGGTGTAAATGGGTACCTGTGAGGGTAGAGATGGCTTTGTGGTTTGATTAGCCTCTGTGTGCCCTATGGTTGCCGGGGCTGTATACTCCCCAGGGAGTTGAGGTGGTTTCAGGAATTATGGCCCGATGACCAGGGATAATAATTGATTTGTGCCATGGGCGTCATGCCTGCCGGATACCAGCGCATTATAAGTGTCCATTATTAGTATTATTATGGGTTAGTGGTGCTCGCGTCCTTTGGCAAGACACTTTGTCACATGTTGATCCTCTTCACTCAGGAGTACATGGGTATATGCTTGTGAGGGTTAAGATGACTGAAGTTTTTGCTTGATTAGCCTTTGTATGCCTTGCAGCAGCCAGGGCTGTATACTTGAGATTGTTTCAGGAATGTAATAATTGTAGCCCAGTGAGCACGCCCTGCTTAGCATAAAAATATGCTAACCATGAAATTTCTGTCTAAGTGAAAACAGAATTAACAACCAAATTTTCTATGTGTTCATGGTGTTGTGTATCACTTGTGATTGTTCTTTGGCTATTGTTCACTGACTATGAATATCAAACTTTTAATGGTGGTTTGTTTTATTGAGCAAGACATTTTGTGATAAGTACTTTTTTATGCTTAACAGCTCCATGAAATTGTACCCAGGTATAGGTCTTATACTTTTCTCCCAATTTTTTTATTTGAAGATGTGGATGAATGTGCTGATCAGATTACTCGTTGCATGGGTGGATGTAAGAACACATTTGGCTCTTACATGTGTACATGTCCTAATGGCTATAACCTGGCAGGTGCAACCAATTGTAGAGGTAAGTGTATATCAAACTCCGTGTTAAAACTGTAGAGGGAGCTATTTTAATGTATTTGACTGCCCAAGGAACAAAGATAATTGACTATTGGGGACACCACCAACATAGGGCATGGGTAGCTCAGTTGGTAGAGCGCCTATACAGTATTCAGGTGGTCGCTGGTTCGAATCCCGCTCCAGTCAATTTTTCTTTGTTCACACTTCAGTATCTATTATACTAGAAAAGAGGTTGTTCATCGTGGACAAATTGTAAGAAGCTAAACACTCGATGGCTAACTGTGTTGGCTGAAAGGTAGCGACGTTTCGGCTGTGAACTGGTAGCCATTATTAAGCTGATGAAAAAACTTGCACAGTTTTTCACAATAATAATTAAGGCATTTTGTATAGCGTTCTTACACTAGGAGTATCACAACGTGGACCGGTTTGGCGAAACACCATGTAAGAATCGTTTGTACTTTCGCACTTCTATTTCATTCGCACTTCACGTAAGGTCTCAACGTTTTGACTAGCCTGCTCTAGTCATCACCAGGAGATCATTTTGGTCGTTTGATTGCAAAACCTCTCTAATGTGGTATACAGGATACCATACTTTAAGGTGACCAGACGTCCCCGATTTCAGGGGACAGTCCCCGATTTGACAGTGCTGTCCCCGATGAAAAATTGTCCCCGAAAATGTCCCCGATTCGACAAAATGCTCCCAAAAATTCTAACTGTCCTTAATAAAAAAAAACTGAACAAAAATGCTGTGCTGAAGAAGATCCATTCTTCAGAGAAGTATGCGAAGACAAAAAGACAATCATGTAAGTATGTAACCCACTCACCCCAACTGGACAAGATGTCCATAGATGCCACTATTTTGTATCATGGGCACCATCTGGATTCAAATTTTTTTCAAAATTATACCCCTCCCCCAGGACATGGATCACTGTCCCCGGATCATCTCAACAAAATATGGTCACCTTTCCATACTTACCAGAGGAAAAAATGTAACTGTGATATAGAGGTGGGATAGGGTTAAATTGGTTTGATAATCAACATATTTACCTTTTTGTTTCTGCAAGATATTGATGAATGTAGGAGCAACATCCACAATTGCAGCTCCCAGTCATCCTGCTTCAACACACGAGGTGGCTTCAAATGCAAGAACGTACAATGCCCACAGTACTTCCGTAAGCAGATCAGGTAAGTAACCACAAAGTTTGCTAGATTCATTTCATGCCAGAGTATTACTGCCACTTTGGTTATGATCATGAATTGGATTGTCCAGTTGAATTAAGCAAGAGAAACCTTTAAGAACTCCACAAAATTCTTATTTGGCATCAGACATTTGAAGTTTTAAGGGGAGAAACTTTAATACTGGTAGGGCCTAGCCATTAGAAAGTCTGGCCAGGCCTTCAGGCCTGAAATCCTCCTTTTGCTAGCTCTGAACTTCAATACAATAGAACTGCAATCAATGAAGCCTGACTTCTTGATAATGTGAGAGAAGTTGTAAATGGTGCATGGCCAAGCCTTATCCTTTGGGGCCTAAAATCCCAATTTGTCAACCCTGAACTTCACTACAGCAGAGCTGCTCAAAGTCACTCAGAAAAAGCCTGGCGAGGCCCAGGCCTTCTGAACTGAAGTCCTCCTCTTGTCAGCTCTGAACTTCAGTACAACAGAGCTGCTTAGAATCAATGAAGCCTGGCTTCTGGTTACTGTCCATGATCAATATGGACTCAATATGTCAATCAGGTTTATGCCAACTATGATCCAGGACACAGCAGGGGCTTGAAGTTTATTGTTCAAGGCCAAGCCACTGAAAAGCCTGGCCAAGGCCAGGCCTTCAGGCTTGAAATCCTCTGTATGTTACCTCTGAACTACACCAGAGCTGCTTAAAACAAATAAAGCTTGGCTATGCCAACTATGATCCAGGACACAACAGGGGCTTGAAGTTGATAGTTCAAAGCTGGGGATTATAGAAGCCCAAGAGCCAAGGCAAAGCCCAGGCCTGACCTGGCTTTTCAGTGGCTGGGCCCAACCCATATTTAAGTTTCTGCCCTTAAATGCAATTCATCCTTGACAAAAATTCCATCGCAAAGAAAATTTGTAAAACAATGCCAAATGTTGAATTCCCCAAAATGAACACATTTCTCTTTCTATGGTTGGTTTTGACACCAACTTTACTTCTTTGCATTGAAGTGAACCAGGCGTAACCCCAACCCACCTGGGACCGATTTCATAAAACTAACGATGCGTACGTTGCAGAGTTAAGACGCATCCTTACTCTATGGACTCATCGCATCTATGCGACGCATTGCAGCTACAACGGATCACAAATCGAGTTTCGACGCGTCGCGGAGCTTTATGAAATCAGCCCCTGCATACCATAGTTTACCACACATGTTTTTCTTGTGGTAAGTGTGGTATCCTGAATACCACAATACACCACAGTGTGGTTTGTGTGGTAATGCGTGGTCTATGATCCAGTCTCCCTGTGGAGACTGCTGTAATATGTGGTAAACAGCTCTTGTCTTGTGTGCTAGGCACAGGGTTAGGGTTAAAGCCCGGACCCACAAATTCCAATGGGAGACTTTTGGAGAGTCAGTCTTGAGTCAACACGCGCACGCACGCGCAATACAACACTCACAATTGCGCAAGCATGGTTTGCGTGTGCGCTCTTGACTCAAGACCGACTCTCCAAAAGTCTCCCATTGCAAGTGATCCTTTCACATTATTTTGAAACCATTGGTGCATTTACAGGCATTAATAATGTACTTGTATCTTTCATTTAAAAAGTTCTGCATGTCCATGTGTTAAAACTTACGGCAAACTGGAATATATAGAGGGTTTACAAAATCATTGGAGGCTTCTAGGTTCAGGTGGCGGCTCCATTTTGTGAATCTACAATAACTGGTATCAAAATAGAGACATTTGGCTGCGGTTTGGAAGTAGATTCTCTGGTTTGAAAAGGAAAAGAGGTTCGGCTTCAATGAAAAACCATAAGTCCATAACCTATATCTTCATCATATGGATGATAGAGCCGGATCCTGAGCCGTAAACCCCTTATAGATCAGCGCGGACATCCGGGTACTTTCATTCTCATAACTTGACTACCGATAAAAACTAACGGACAAATCACGCACAAACCATGCACAAACCGTCCGTTGTCGAGATTTGTTTTCCAAATATTTTTGTCAAGAAGCAGAAATCGTGTTCTGCACGACTTTCATTGTCGAGTCATAGTTTTACCTCAGACAAAATCCTTCTTTGAAGTACACTGTAATAAGATTAAACAATTCTGGCAGCTTTTTGTCTTAAAACCTGTACAACTTATTGCTTTGTTTTCATCGGCTCCAAGGTCGGCGAGTTGGAATGACGTCACCCCGCGCTGATCTATAGTCAAAACTTCTTAATTAGCTGTGAATCATGTTGTGTTCCTATGGTAAAGGATTTGCATGGTATTACCGCAAATTCATTACCTAGCATGCCTAGGCTTATTTTTAAAATCAAAATGATGTTGTGTTTCTGTATGCATTTGTAGTGTGCATGTATCGATATTTGGTCAAGAAAATGCAGATTAGTGCAATGCGTTTGCTAGATGATAATGAAGTACATGTAGATTTGAACGTCTTTTTATACTGTCTTGAGCATTGATCTGTTCATAAGGGTTTGTCATTGCATGTTTATATCCCTTTAATTATACGTGACAATTCTGTCATACGATCTTCTGTAAAGTGTATATTTTATGATTAAGAGGAGTGATTATAAGGCCCCTTCACACATACACCAATAATCTTTTGGGTCGTGTTTTCATGATTTAATAATTTTTATTTTTTTATACGCGTGCGAAACAAATAGTCACGATTTTACGTGTGATTCTAATCACGATTCGTGCACCACTTCGTGATTGACTGCCTGTCACAGCATGTTGAGTGTAAACTGCACCATATCGATTCAGTTAGCACAGGATGTCCGGTCAAATTCAGGTCAAAGTTTGAGAATCACGCATGCACAGTTTGATTAACAAATCAAAATGATTCAATTTGGGTCGTGACTTTTCTGCCCGTGTGGACACGCAAGACAGAAATCGCGATTCAATTCGCATTTTTTCAGTGTTTGTGATTGGTCCAGATATCAACAAAAATGTTCAAGTGACACTGACTGACTGGATTAATGTTACTTACTTTATACTTGTACATAGGCCCATGACTCCTATTGGAGCATATATATGCCTTTGACGATCCAAATTAAGGCATAGGCCTTCAAATTATCATTATTGTTATGGTTATCATGGTCGTGCACTCTTGAAAATGTTCTAGAATAAACTTTTACAGTTGGTGCAACACAGCCAGTGGTGTATTTGGGGGGGGGGGGCACGTGTCCCAAGCACCACCTTTTAGGAGGAACAAAAAATCGTAAATGCAAAAAAGGGAAAAAAAGTAGCTGTACTGTTTACGTTATTGAAAATCTAATCCAAAGAACAAAGAAAAAAAAAAGATTCCAATTTCAAAATGTCAGATTTTTTTCATTTGGCATCAGAAGTTGCAATTAAGGGCAGAATTAGTGCTTGCCCTGGGCGCCGTTTTCCCTAGATATGCCGGTGCACACAGCTAAGGTAAAGGCAGATACCCTAGAATGAACTTACTAAAAATCCGAGGACAAGTTCCTTTTATTATCACTGTACTGTACCAACTACTTTTGGACATGATAACAAAAATTGACCAGTACTGCACTGATTTTTTTTTTTGTAGTTTCTTGTTCAAGCGTTTGTCTCATGACAATTTTTGCGGGGAGGTGTCTGTAAAGTTTAATATTCCAACCATATGTCAGTTTTCTACACTCATCGGCGTTTTGTTCAAGCATGGTAGTAGTGTCTATGGCATTTATGTGATGTATTGTATTCTGTAGAGATGTCTATGTAATCATTCAGTTAGTTCTGCCTGCCATGCCTGCCTGCCTGTATACGTTGCTTGCATGCCGTTGTTGACCGTTCGCATGATAAGGTGAGTGAGTTTAAAATTTGTACGAACAAAAATTGTGTTAGGAGGAACTTAAAGGTTGTATCATACTTTGGTAAGAGACCAAAACAGACATGTTCACAGATTTACATACAACTTTCAGGGTATGAAGGTGATGCTGGTAGAAACCTACCGTTAAAATATTTCCGCCTGAAATGGTGTATTTATCCAGAAATTAATCAAACAACGACCGAAAATCTTTTTGATCTTTCAAAAGATCAAAAATAAAAGAGAAAAGACTTAAGAAATACTGTGGCAGTTTTTCAAGATTTTCTCAAAAAGTGGTCACTGTATGGGACTGAAATTTTCACAGATGACTGTGACTGTATCTTTCTTGATATTTTTGCTCATGAATCTGTACTTCTTTGACAAAAACCAAAGTATGATACTACCTTTAAGGCATAAGACCACATTAGGGTGACAATTTTGTGTGACCCTAATATTTGGTCTCAAACTATGAAAATAGAAAGAGTTTTACTGGGTTCAGCTGGGTTTCCTAACAAGGGAAGAAGTGAACAAAGATTTTTTTTGGGTTTTTTGTGCATAAGTCAATGGTAATGCAGAATTCATAGGAATGGAGTCTTCAGATTTAAATTGGATTTCGATTTTTTTGTGGTTTAGATTTAAACTCAGAATGTCAGCTTTGTTGTACACCTGCCCTGTACAAAAGTATTGGAACTTTTCAATTTAAGCTTTTTCCTTGGTATTTTCAGATTGTGTTTGTGTGACCAAGTGCTAAAAACATTTAATAGTGATCTTTGATAAACAAAATAGCTATAAACTAAACTTTGATAAACTAAAATAGCTATCATCGTTCTTAAAATAGCTATGTCTTGAAAATAAATAGGAATAAAGCATAAAAACGGTTTGGAAATTGAAATGTTGAAGAATAATTTTAGAAAGCTCATTTTATTTTGTCAACATGTATTTTTGTTCTTTTCTTAAAATATTGTATATTGGTTTGTTGACGCACTGTTGAGCATATGCAAATACTGGTGTTGATTTGGTTCTCTTCCACAGTGCTAATAAGTGCATCCGCACACGCTGCTCCATCCAGGACTCAACCTGTCTCAACCTTCCCCTCTCCATCTCCTTCAACTACATTGCCTTCTCCTCCGACTTCCTCGCTCCGGCCGTCCTCTTCAAGATAGCTGCTGTCCCCGATCGCCGGTTCAGCTACCGCTACAAGTTCCTGTCCGGAAACAAAGGCGGGGAGTTTGCGCTCTTGCAGAGTGCGTACGTCGCTACTATCAAAGTCATGAGGAGTATTCAGGGACCAAAAGAGTTCGTCCTCGATGTTGAGATGGAGGTGTATCATCGAGGTGTCCTGGTGGCCCGATACGTCTCCAAAATATTCTTCAACGTCTCAGAGCATCGATTTTGATCGATTTTGATTGATTTTAACCTAGGCTCTTGTCACACGAGGCAATTTTCAGGCAATAAGTTCTAGGCAATCTCCAAGAAGAATTAACATCTGAGGAGCAGGGTTCTAGCCAGACCAATTTTAGTGGTGGGCTCTAGAAATGAAGTTGAGCCGCGGTGAGAAAAATGCAGTGCAACATGATCAAGGTCCAGGGCCAACATTTTCACCGTTCCGACGGCAGCGCCATCTAATGGTATAAAGCTACATTTTAAGGACTGATATTCAATGAAATACAGGTATATAACAGAAGAGAATGAACTTTTAAACAGGAATGTGATCAAAATTCACGATATTGGCAATACTTTTATTCACTCTGCGGAAATTTGTGCTGGACGGCAGAGTTTATTTTAGACCTTAGTTCCGGGCGCAAATTTCCAGTGCTGGGCTGGCCCGCCCAGCGCTGCCCACCGTGGCTAGATCCCTGCTGAGGAGAATCCTTGGGTACCGCTGGTCGGACCATGTGTCATAACCAGAGGTTACTCATGATGCAAAGAATTTATTGCCCTTCAACCACGTAGATAAGCACTTCACTAAGTGCCTTTGAGCACTCATGAAAAAATCATGCGCTAGCTCAGGTGGGATTCGAACCCATGACCTCATGCTTACTAGTGCAGATGCCATACCTGCTTGGACACCAAGCTAGCTGGGGTCAGCAGAGTGAATTGAATCCCTTATCGGCAGGGCCCCGTAATTAATCAGGTTACTCATGGAGAGTCCGATGAGACCTATTACCTGCATGATATGTGAGCGCCAGATGCGACTGGTGTTCCCTGCAAGTGATCCTTCCAGGTGAATTCTATAGCCCTGTCAGCACTGGACTTTTTGGGGGCAAAGTTACCGAGATGCTGGGTACTTTACCCATTTTAAGTCCAGTGCGGACGTCTCAGGAGGTCTTCTGCTCAGTTACTTTTCCTGACCCACAACCCCATTTCTACCGGTCAACTTCTGCCCAGGAAGAATTCCCGAGACACTTTTCCCGAGTCGAAAAGTCCAGTGTGGACAGTGCGAGTCAGGTACCTTTGTGAGCCTTGTTTTGACAACTCGGTAATTCTTCTGTGAGTGCACGGTTAAGTTACCCGAGTCAAAAGTCCAAGTGCAGACACTGATATTATTTGCCCATTTTTCATTTACCCATGGGCTCTGTAAAATCCCCAGGAAAAAAGTCCAGTGCGGACAGGGCTTAAGAGAGAACCTTCTGGTAGGACTCGCCTGTTAGACACGTGGTTGCTTCAGATGGATTGTTATTTTGCTGAGATGGGAATGGGTCGCGTGGCTGCCTGGGGGATGGCCATCAGAAGACCGAAGGGGTGCCACTCAAAGGTACATGAGACAACGCACTGCCATGGCGCATGCTCCCACTGATTGATTGATTGATTGAAATCTCAATAGAATTTTATTGGGGATAGTGAGAATCTACTGGAAAAATTACTTTTGTGCTTAGCAAGATTTTCCTCTTGCATGCAGTGCAGTTAGCAGGCGCGGTTCTACGGGGGGGCTAGGGGGGCTGTAGCCCCCCAAAAATTTTGTCTAGCCCCCGCCCCCCCCCCCAAAAATGCAAGTGAACAAAAATTTCTTGAAAATACTGGATTTTCTTCAGTTATTAAGTGCCAATTACATAAAAACGCGTTGTGTGGGTTATAATGTGCATGTTTTTCGACCCCTAATAAGACAGCAGAAGCGAGTGTTAGAAGAACCCAAAATATTGGGTCTTCTAGCCCCTCAAAAAAATAATGGCTCTTCTAGCCCCCAAAAAATGTTGGCTCTAGAACCGCGCCTGGTAGTTAGTTGCCTCCAAGTTGCCTGCAAACATTGCCTTGTGTGACATAGCCTTAAGAATCATCAAAACCACATGTTTTCAATAGTAAATTTGTAAATTGTCAAATGCTTTAATATATTGAAAGTTTTTAATCATTGCGGCAGTTGATTGTGTCTAGTATTATGGCTAAAACATACAGGTATTTGTAGCATCTTCATTGGGAAACTGACTAGCTACCTCAATTTCTTCTGTACATTGAACTTTTACCGCACAGTCTTAACTTTACTCAAAACATAAACATACATAATACACTTCCAATAACATTGGCGGTAGCGAAGGACGTGGAGCGACGCCTAAAATAGAACAAATTTGCCTCGGCGTCTCTAAGCTTGGTAGCAACCTTGGCGTTGAATTTATACTGGTCTTCGCAACTCTTGCGTTTAAACGTATAACTGTCATTAACTAAAATGTTCTGCTGAATTTTAGCCAATTGGCTATCCGAAAGTTCTTTCTGAACGTCGCTAATTTTCGTTTCGAATGTCGAGAACTTCGAAGAGATAAGGCCGTCGATCTTATCTAATAGAGCTGCTTGCGAAGAAGCAACGGCTTGCTTAACCCGCTCGTCGATGAAGGTTGCTTGGGCTTGCACTTCCATTGTAACTGTAGTAGACGCGCTACACTGGAAAGAAAGCTTGATGCTTGCCGGTGCTTGCTAGAACTGACTTGAACACCTTTTGTTCCTCTATTTAAACCCCCATTCCCCCATCTATTACATAATCCTTACATAACACCACCTACTATACACCTGGCATGCACTATGCATGTGCGAATTCTTAAGACAATTATTTCTCGCTATACTGCGAAGCGCGGGAAATGAATAGTATCTGGTGCCTTGTGGAGACCGAGCACATTAGGTTGAATATGTCTTCACAGGGAAATTCTTAAAGGTAGTATCATACTTTTTTAAGAAACCAAAACAGAAATGTTCACAGATTTACGTATAACTTACAGGGTATGAAGATGGTGGTGGTAGAAACATACTGTTAAAATGTTTCCACCTGAAATGGTGTATTTATCCAGAAATTAGTCAAACAAAGACTAAACATCTTTTGATCTTTTAAAAGATCAAAAATAAAAGACAAAAGACTTAAGAAATACTGTGGCTGTTTTTCACTGTTTTCTCAAAACGTGGGCACCGTACGGGACTGAAATGTTCACAGATGACTGTTGGTGTATCTGTCTTGATATTCTTGCCCAAGAATCTGTATTTCTTTGATAAAAACCAAAGTATGACATTACCTTTAAGGTGCATAGGTCTCCACAAGGTTTTCATGAAACTGATATTTGGAATTAACTCAAAAAAGAGGAATTTCCAAGGTACGTTTTCGCATCGCAAAATATAATATTTGATGTAAGGGATGCTTGCTAGAAATTTCAACCGAGGAAAGTGATTCTGGTTCAAATGGGAGTGATTTTAATTCTGCTCTTCGGAGAGTGTTCATTAGTACACGAGAACAAAGCCATGTCTCCACAAGGATACAGATTCTAGTGTGTGTGTTCATTATGTTTGTACTGATTGTCTCACATTTGTATTAACACCATCTTTATAGTTACAGACAATCTGTTAATGTAAATGCATGGTCTTATAATGATATGCTGTAATGATTTGAATGTTTTAAGTTTAATTTTCTTTACTGTATTATTCTAAAAACATATCAATACATATGAACTGCTGACATGAAACCAAAACAATGACATGAAATATATAATGCTTGGAGTTAGGAGGGCCTGATATTTTGATCCTAGTAGGATCTTCTGACATTTCGATCCTAGCAGGATCTTTCTCGAAGGTTTGATCCTTTGAGAAAGATCCTGCTAGGATCGAAACCTCAGGCCCTCCTAGCTCTGACCATTTTTGAGGAAGATCCTGCTGGGATTGAAACATCAGGCCCTCCTAACTCTGACCATTTAGCCTTTGAGAAAGATCCTGCTGGGATTGAAACATCAGGCCCTCCTAACTCTGACCATTTAGCCTTTGAGAAAGATCCTGCTGGGATTGAAACATCAGGCCCTCCTAACTCTGACCATTTAGCCTTTGAGAAAGATCCTGCTGGGATTGAAACATCAGGCCCTCCTAACTCTGACCATTTTGCCTTTGAGAAAGATCCTGCTAGGATTGAAATGCCAGGCCCTCCTAACACTGACCATTTAGCCTTTGAGAAAGATCCTGCTAGGATCGAAACCTCAGGCCCTCCTAACTCTGACCATTTAGCCTTTGAGAAAGATCCTGCTAGGATCCAAGCGTCAGGCCCTCCTAACACCAAGCATTCTTAAAACTTGATAAAATGCTTGATACAAAACAGCTATTTCCTATGATTTGGACCAGAAAACCATAAAGGGAACAAAAGATTGTTATACTTCTAGGTTGTTAAAGTTAATTGATAAGCCTATGTACATAATTAATAACTGTGACTGTGTACTAACCATAGAGCTATATTAAAATTACTAAAGCGCTAGCTCCGCGTACAAAGTGATGCCTGCTGGGCGCATCCATGTTTGTGCACAAACCTATGGAAAGCCCACAAACTTTTACGTTTTTGGTACGTTCATTTGCATATCTGCGTTGTGTTCTATACATGTGCGTTATCGAAGCCAAATACGCCCAAAATCCAACACACCTCTGGTAAATGCGCATTTCATTTAGGGCCGTGCGCGCACACGCACTGCACTTCAGTCACGGATTGATTGCATGCGTCATCAAGACGCGCTACCGGTACGGTTCGTGCATACTTGCACGTTGCATAATTAGTACACTCTTCAAAAGGCATTCCAGTCAAAGTGTTCTTGTTCCACAGACACGCACTCAAATTCAAAATGACTGCGCCCAGGATGGCTTCAAAGTTTCTACGGAGAACGCAGAGCTAGCGCTCTAGTAATTTTAATATAGCTCTATGGTACAAACCTAACTTACTTAAATTAGTATTATGATGAGTGACCACATGTGAATGTGGATCAAAATTGAATAACATGTCACCATGGGCGGAAACATTATGTAAGGACCAATCACAAGTTGTAATGATTATAATGAATATTCATGAATACAATTAGACCAATCATGAAGCCACTGGTTTTGTTATCAGTAAATAGATTCACAATGTACTTTTATTCTTGCCTTATTGCCTTATACCTAAAACTGCTATGTCAAAGATTGTAATACTATTTTAATATGTATTTAATATCCAATTTGTCCATCTGTGTTCTTGTAAAACCAAATGAAATAAATTGAAAATAATTAAACTGTCAATATTTCTTTTATGTCCACAGTTAATTTTTTTTGGGGGGTATACAAATTAAGCTTACTCAAGAAGCAGTGGGCTCTTAATTTACTGTAACCCACCTGCATATCACAGTTACCCACACACATTTTTCCTGTGGTAAGTGTGGTATCCTGAATACCACAATAAACCACATTGTGGTTTGTGTGATAATGGCATGGTTTATGATCCAGTTTCCATGTGGAGACTGTGGTAGTGTGTGGTAAGCAGCTCTTGTCTTGTATGGTAAGTGTAGAGGGAAGAAACAGTTCAAGTCAACGTGCAATTTCCTCAAAATTTATGAGGTCCATATCGTCCAGCACAATATGCCGTTCTGGAGCTGTACACTCCCCAGGGAGTTGAGATGGTTCAGGAATGTAAATGTAGCCCAATGACCAGGGATAATAGTAATATGCACAAATAGAGACATCACATGTTGATTGTGATAGGTCTATATAAAAGTTGTTAAATTTTGTTATTATTTTTACAAATAGGGTATTAGGGAGACAGGTTAGTGTGTGAAAGAACATATGAGAAACCGTAGTAAGGAACTAGGGAGACATTACGACGTCTCCCTAAGGTATCAGCTACCATTTAAAGGTACAGTATAAGATTGGTAACATACCCAAGCAGAAATGTTCACAGATTTACCTATAACTTTCATGATAGTGCTGGTAGAAAGATACCGTTAAAATATTTCCTCCTGAAATGCAATATTTATCCAGAAATTAGCCAAACAAAGACAGAAAACAGTTTTGATCTCGGGGTAAGATCAAAACCATTCCTTATGTTTTATAAGAAAAAATTAGTCGGGTTTTCGATATTTTCTTGTGACTCAGATGTCAGATTGAGCTCAAATTTTCACAGGTTTATTATTTCATGTACATGCTGGATCAGACAAAGTGTGAGCGCTACTCGACCTTTACCAACCATGTATTATACATGTACCTTTAAAGACACATTTTTACATATGTCAATGTTGAAGGTAGTCATACTTTGGAAACCAAAACAGAAATGTTCACAGATTTACGTATAAATTTCAGGGTTTGAAGATGGTGCTGGTAGAAACATACTGTTAAAATGTTTCCACCTGAAATGGTGTATCTATCCAGAAATTAGTAAAACAACGACCGGAAATCTTTTTGATCTTTTAAAAGATCACAAATAAAAGAGAAAAGACACTAGAAATACTGTGGCAGTTTTTCACTATTTTCTCAAAAAGTGGGCACCGTATGGGACTGAAATTTTCACAGATGACTGTTACTGTATCTTCCTTGATATTTTTGCCCATGAATCTGTATTTCTTGACAAAAACCAAAGTATGATTTTACCTTTAAGTTCATTGGTTCAGAGGCTGTTTAAAAATAGGTACTGGTAAGGTGTTTGCGCATGTCCCTATGGAAACGTATCTCTAATTACACGTCCTCAGTTAATTATATTATTTTTGTTACTATTATCTTACTTTTTCTGCAGTGGAAGTGAAATTAAGTGTGTCAAAGTGAGCCTGTGTCCCAACCACGATTACCAATGCCTTAGCGACCCAGTACGTCTCATCACCTACAACAACATAGCCCTGCCCAGCATCACACGTGACCTGTCCCAGCCACTGGAACTACTCCGCCTCCAAGTGGGTGACCTGAACTCCGTGCAGGTCTACGGTTTGCAGTTTGTGCTCACCCAGGGCAATGAGTTGGGATTGTTTAGCGTGACCAAGACTTATGATGTGCAGCTCAACGGTCGTTATAAAGCTATTGGTGAGTGGTTGTTGCTGTTTTTGGTTGTTGCTGCTGCTGCTGTTCTTGATGCTGCTGTTCTTGTTCTTGTTGCTGCTGCTGTTCTTGTTGCTGCTGTTCTTGTTGCTGCTGCTGTTCTTGTTGTTGCTGCTGCTGTTCTTGTTGCTGCTGCTGCAGTTCTTGTTCTTGTTCTTGTTGCTGCTGCTGCTGCTGTTCTTGTTGCTGCTGCTGCTGTTCTTGTTGCTGCTGCTGCTGTTCTTGTACTTGTTGCTGCTGCTGCTGTTCTTGTTGCTGCTGCTGTTCTTGTTCTTGTTGCTGCTGCTTCTGTTCTTGTTCTTGTTGCTGCTGTTCTTGTTGCTGCTGTTGCTGTTCTTGTTGTTGCTGCTGCTGTTCTTGTTGTTGCTGCTGCTGTTCTTGCTGCTGCTGCTGCTGTTCTTGTTCTTGTTGCTGCTGCTGCTTTTCTTGTTGCTGATGCTGTTGCTGTTGCTCACAGGGGTGTAGCTGGGATTTTTTGGCGAGCTGCAAAGCAAAGCGAAGCCTATGTAGTAGTACCGTTCGTCCCATCCGCCCGTCCGTCCGGCCTTTCGGCCGTTCGGCCATCCGCGTGAATTGTTAAAGTTTTTTAGTATGTGCTTAAATGCACACTTTTTTTGATGGGTGCGTTGTCCAAAATAATGTTGTTATTATTGTAAATGAAAAATGTTGAAGTTTTTTCTATTGTTTCAAAAATGTTGAGGTTTTTTCTATTGTTTCAAAATGTTGATTCTACATTAATTAATTCTACACATATTTTGTTCTGTACTTTATAAGATTTGTTTGTTTTTGTACCCATGATTTTTGTGGGGGGGGGGCACCTGGGGGTACGCAGAATTTGCGGGGGGCATGACCCCGATAAAAATCGACTGGAGCGGGATTTGAACCTGCAACCCCCCAGAATACCATACCGGCGCTCTACCAACTGAGCTATCCAGCCCAATGTTGGTGGTGTCCGTAAAAGTCAGTTATCTTTGTTCGTTTGGCAATCAGAAGCCATGACACCACTCACATATTGCTACGTCCCAAGGATCATTTAATATAAGTAATAAACTGCTGCAAACTGCTCATCAGCCAAAATGACCTGAAATATATCAAATGCTTAAAGTAAGGAGGGCCTGACGCATTTCGATCCTAACAGGATCTTTCTCAAAGGCAAACTGAATTACGGACAAGAACATGGAAGGGAATGACTCCCTTATCCATACATTTGTGTTTCCATTCCCTTCCATGTTCTTGTCCGTAATTCAGTTTGCCTTTGAGAAAGATCCTGTTAGGATCGAAACGCGTCAGGCCCTCCTAACTTTAAGGATCATTTAAGATATTTATGTGCAGTATTAGCGATACTGCAACCTGACAAACAGTACATGGGATCACTCAAAGAGGATGCAGCTTTTTAATCAATATAATCCTAAATATCCAGTCAGTTTTCGTTATGGTCATTTTATGATTTTCTTGACAGGTGTGTTGCAGTTGCTGAGGGCTATCGTTGGTCCCTACGAGACGGACCTTCGCATGGAGATGCAGTTGTACAGGGATGGTGTGCTCCTCTCAGTGACTGCAGCAGTCTTCAGCATTGATGTCAGCGCTCAACCATACTAGACAAGCATCACCAGTCTCTTCAGTGGGACTCTTCATGTCCACCGTGCAAGTAGCGTACAGGATTTAAAACTAACAGATTTCAAATCACACTATGAACAAATCTCTGGGGCCGATTTCACCAAACTCTTCAGAACTTACTATCAATCATATGACAATATCAATATCAATCACACTATTACTCCTGATTGCACACAAGCCTCATAGACCACATGGGGTAGTATAGTACAGGCTGTCCACAGGCCAGATCCAAATTAATGGCTGTGGCTTTGGCTATAGGTCATGTTCATAGCATTCTATGCGCTGCAAATTTATGGCCAGATCCAAATTAATGGCTTTGGCTTTGGCTATAGGTCATGTTCATAGCATTCTATGCGCTGCCAATTTTTCAATGCTGACAGGTGTGGTAGCCACAGCCGTAGACGTATCCATAGCCATCCAGCCATACTTCACTATGAATAACAGTGAAGCATTGGTATGCTTGTCCTTATGAGGTTCTGTACCTCATGATGAGGCTTTCATAACCTTACAGTGTATGGCTATATCCCTTCCAGCAACATATAATGAGGCTTTGTTTGAGGTTTGTGTCTTAGACAAGAACTCACCTCATGATGAGGTTTATATATTCCTTACAGTGTATGGTTATATCCCTTCAAGCAACATATAATGATATGAGGCTCTGTTTGAGGTTTGTGTCTTAGACAAGAACTCACCTCATGATGAGGTTTATATAACCTTACAGTGTATGGTTATATCCCATCCAGTGATTATAATGAGGCTCCGATTGAGGTTTATGTCTTAAATTAGAACTTATTTCATTATGGGGTTTTCACAATTTTACAGTATATGGTTATATCCCATCCAGCAACATATGATGAGGCTTTGTTTGAGGTTTGTGTCTTAGACAAGAACTAACCTCATGATGAGGTTTACGTAACCTTGCAGTGTATGGTTATATCCCATCCAGCAACATATAATGAGGCTCTGTTTGAGGTTTGTGTCTTAGATAAGAACTAACCTCATGATGAGGTTTTTATTACCTTAGTGTATGGTTATATCCCATGCCAGCAACATATAATGAGGCTCTGTTTGAGGTTTGTGTCTTAGATAAGAACTCACCTCATGATGAGGTTTCCATAACCTTCCAGTATATGGTTATATCCCATCCAGCAACATATGAGGCTCTGTTTGAGGTTTGTGTCTTAGATAAGAACTCACCTCATGATGAGGTTTTCATAACCTTGCAGTGTATGGTTATATCCCTTCAAGCAACATATAATGAGGCTAGGTTTGAGGTTTGTGTCTTAGACAAGAACTAACCTCATTATGAGGTTTACGTAACCTTACAGTGTATGCTCATATTCCTTCCAGCAACATGCGACGCTTTGTTTGAGGTTTGTGTCTTAGATAAGAACTTACCCATGGTGACGAGGTTTATATAACCTTACAGTGTATGGTTATATCCCTTCAAGCAACATATAATGAGGCTCTGTTTGAGGCTTGTGTCTTAGATAAGAACTTACCTGATGAGGTTTTCATAACCTTACAGTGTATGGTTATATCCCATCCAGCAACATATGATGAGGCTCTGTTTGAGGCTTGTGTCTTAGACAAGAACTTACCTCATGATGAGGTTTACGTAACCTTACAGTATATAATGGTTACATACTTTCCAGCAGCATACTGTATAATGAGGCTTCAGTTGAGGTTTATGTCTTATGCTAGGAGTCCACTGGGCCGGCGCCAGTTGGTGCCAGTTCGCGCCAAAGATTATGTGATTGGCGCGTAGTGGCGCAACTTGGTGCGCGCCATTACATTAAAGTGGGTTCCAATAGGTGGATTGTTTGCGCCATTTGGTGCCACTTGGTGGATACTTCGCTCTGGTTGTTCGATGCAAGTGGCGGGGCGAAAATTTCAAACATTTTGAAATTTTTGAAATTTTCTTGCCGCCAAATTCAATTTTTTGCGCCGTTACGGGCCATCACGAGCCAGTTGGGAGGCAGTTTGAGCCACTGCACGCCACTAGGCACCTTATTGGCGACACTAGGCGCCACAGCAAATTGCATTGGCGCGAACTTGCACCAACTGGCGCCAGCCCAGTGGACTCCTAGCATTAGATAAGAACTTACCTCATGAGGAGGCTTTCATAACCTTACAGTGTATGGTTATATCCCTTTGGTCAACGTATAATGAGGCTCTGTTTGATGTTTGTGTCTTAGATGAAACCTATAGTGCACATAATCTAGAAATGTTCATGTCCAGTCTGTGTCAACCACCTTTTCACTTAAACCTACTCTTAAACGTACAGACATTGCTTTATATTAGCCACTCAATTAGTTTTTCTATTGTAAATACCAATGGTTGATTACACGATGCTCTAATTAATCTTAAATCATGAACCCAGCATAATTTCTAAGCAAAGTGTGATATCACAAAACAAATCGTAATGGTGAAACTAACAACTCAAACTCAAAGATAAGATTAAGCAAAGTGTTTTATGAAAATCAGCCCCGTATTAATTTTGGTTTGTTACTTTGTTTTATTTTGTTTTTCTAGAATATAGACCCACTTACTTCTTATCCTGTACATAATCCTATATAGCTATAAAATCTATTGAAAATGATATCAGTAACAATTAAGTTGATACATATCGGATGTTTTTTGCATGAAGAAACGTGATTATTGGATATTATCATGCTATAAGAAGGTAAGTGTTATATTAAAGGTATAATACATGATTGGTAATGGTCACAGAACAACACTCACACTTTGTCTGATCAAACAGAAATAATAAAACTGTGAAAATTTGAGCTCAATCGGACATCTGAGTCACAAGAAAATAGCGAAAACCCGACTCAATTTTTCTTATAAAACACGAGATCAAAACTGTCTTTGTTTTACAAATTTCTGGATACATGCACCATTTAAGACGCAAATATTTTAACGGTATATTTCTACCATCACCCTCTTCATATCCTGAAAGTTATACGTAAATCTGTGAACATTTCTGTGTTGGTTTGTTACCAATCCTGTAGTGTACCTTTAATGGTAATTTTCATTTAGACTTCCATTATGTGTACAGGGTGTATTAGTTTTTAAAGCTTGCGTTGCTCTTGTAGACCTACTTGATCTATATTGCTAAAGTATGAGACCAAATTTTAAAGGTATAATACATGATTGGTAAAGGTCACAGAGCAGCACTCGCACTTTGTCTGATCAAACATGTACATGAAATGATACACCTGTGAAAATTTTAGCTCAATCAACATCTGAATCACAAGAAAATATTTTCTGGATAAATACATTATTTCAGGCAGAAATATTTTAACAGTAGGCCTATATTTCTACCAGCACCATCTTCATACCCTGAAAATTATATGTGAATCTGTGAACATTTGTGTTTGGGTATGTTACAAATCCTGTACTGTGCCTTTAAGCAGGAGGTTGTGGGTTCAAATCTCATCTGAGCCAGAGAGGACTAGATGACAAAGTGCGTTATGATGATTAATACACAATTGTCTGACAGTAATCACATTCATTTTAGTAAACATTTATTCTTTAATGATTTACCACTCCTTATTGTTGTTTTGTTTTTCTTTTACTGTATATTCATTTTTCATTCCTTTTTTTGTCTTTCTAAGTTTATCCATTTGTTTTCATGTCTTAGTTTTTGTTATTTTGATCAATACGTTGTTTCTGTTATAACTACAGACTGTAGTCATCTATCATGTATACTTGATTTGTGTTTTATTTACGTATTATTAGCCATTAGTTGTAAAAAAAAATAATAACCATTGAATGTATTGTACATGCAATAAAATGCTGAAAAACATGGTTTTGGTCTTAAAGAGTAAAGTGAACATGGTTGCATAGGGATATACAGAACAGCCTAGTAAAAGGTAAGTTTATACTTCAATTTTTGTCAAAGAAAATGCAGATTAATGGGCAAAAATATCAAGGACGATACAGTAAAAGTCATCTGTGAAATTCCCAGTTGCATATGGTGCCCACTTTTTGAAATAACAGTGAAAAATGCCAACAGTATTTTCAAATCTATTCATAGGAGTTTTGATCTAACCCCGAGATCAAAACTGTTTTTGGATAAATACAGCATTTTAAGCAGAAAAACGTTAACTATATGTTTCTACCTTCACCATTTTATACCCTGTAAGTTATAGGTAAATCTGTAAAGGTTTCTGTTTTGGTGTACTTCCCAAGTATGGTGTTACCTCTAAAGGTAATATCATACTTTGGTTTTTATCAAAGAAATACAGATTCATGGGCAAGCATGTCAAGACAGATACAGGAACAGTCATCTGTGAACATTTCAGTCTCATAAGGTGCCCACTTTTTGAGAAAACAGTGAAAAACAGCCACAGTATTTCTTCAGTCTTTTCTCTTTTATTTTTGATCTTTTAAAAGATTTTTGGTCTTTAATTTGTTTTACTAATTTCTTGATAAATACACCATTTCAGGCAGAAAAATCTTAACGGTATGTTTCTACCACCATCTTCTTCATACATTTCTGTTTTGGTTTCTTACCAAAGTATGATACTACCTTTAAGGTTTTTGTTGTTGAACATTGAACATTTAGTGTTTCAATTTCCTTGCTTATTGTTATATTCCTAATGTGATTTGAAGATTTGCATGGTGGGTTCACAATGTAGGATACTTGCAATGACTTTTTTGGAACTGAGTGTGGCTCTGAGAAGAAGCAGTATTAAACTCACTGTTTCAGGCTGGCTGTGCTCTGACCATCAGCAGCAAACTGTCTGAAAGATATGTGGTTCTGAGAAGAACTGGTGAGTATCAACTTGACGTTTCAGCCAGTGGGCTCTGGCCGTCTTGATGCGACTGATATATTACTGAAGATGTAATTTGGGAATCCCCTTTTAGGCTACATTTTTATGCAACAACAAAACACCGAAGGAAAGGAGATAACATGAGATAGTCCATGGAACTTTGCATGAATCTTGTAATGACAGGAACCTTATTATTACAGGAACCTTCTTATATCAGGAACATTCTTGTAACAGGAACCTTCTTGTAATATGAACCTTGTTGTAACAGGAGCTTTCTTGTAACATGAACCTTCTTGTAACTTCTTGTAACAGGAACCTTCTTGTAACATGAACCTTCTTGTAACAGGAACCTTCTTGTAACAGGAACCTTGGTATGACAGGAACCTTGAAATATCAGCAATTAACATAGGATTGGGAGTGGGACATGATGGACAATGTTGCTCGTATTGAACCCTAATCCTGCCACCGACCAAGACAAGAGCTGCAACTTACCACACATAACCACAGTCGAGCTGGATCATAAACCATAAACCACACTGCTAAAGTGCTATGTATTGTGGTATTCCGGATACCACACTTACCACAGGAAAAACCATGTGTGGTAAACTATGATATGCAGGTGGGTTAGTGTTAATGAGATTTCACAGTTCCACTGTACTTGATGATTTCATAACTCAGATTTTTTGTTACTGCAGGAAGCCTGGACAACCTGTACATAACTCAGGTCAAAGGCTGCATGATTTCTCTGGGTAACTTGGTAAGTATTTATTCACATACATGTCCATTTATAGTATACACACAGGTATAACACACAAACAACAGTCATACTCCTATGAAGTAACAATTACTGTATAAATACTCTTTTAGATGTGATCACATTTACTGAGTAGTCATTGCTTTAGTTCTTAAAATGAGTGCAGCATCAAAAAGTCAACCTTTTTCATATTTCACTTCACAAAAAGCATTCCTTTGCAATTTGTTAAAAACTTATCTTTGTAATATTTAATGTATAATAGTTAACTGCTGCTAACTGCTCATCAACCCAACTATAATGGCCTGAAATATGTAAAATGTTTGGAGTTTGGGCCTGATGTTTCAATCCTAGCAAGATCTTTCTCAAAGGCTAAATGGTCAGAGATAGGGCCTGAGGTTTCGATCCTAGCAGGATCTTTCTCAAAGGCTAAATGGTAAGAGTTAGGAGGGCCTGACGTTTCCATCCTAGCAGGATCTTTCTTGAAGGCTTAATGGTCAGAGTGAGGAGGGCCTGATGTTTTGATCCTAGCAGGATCTTTCTCAAAGGCTAAATGGTCAGAGTTAGGAGGGCCTGACGTTTCAATCCAAGCAGGATCTTTCTTGAAGGCTTAATGGTCAGAGTGAGGAGGGCCTGATGTTTTGATCCTAGCAGGATCTTTCTCAAAGGCTAAATGGTCAGAGTTAGGAGGGCCTGACGTTTCAATCCAAGCAGGATCTTATTTGAAGGCTTAATAGTCAGAGTTAGGAGGGCCTGATGTTTCGATCCTAGCAGGATCTTTCTCAAAGGCTAAATGTTCAGAGTTAAGAGGGCCTGATGTTTCCATCCTTGCAGGATCTTTCTCAAACGCTAAATGGTCAGAGTTTAATTAGGAGGGTCTGATGTTTCGATCCTAGCAGGATCTTTCTCAAAGGCTAAATGGTCAGAGTTAAGAGGGCCTGATGTTTCCATCCTTGCAGGATCTTTCTCAAACGCTAAATGGTCAGAGTTTAATTAGGAGGGTCTGATGTTTCGATCCTAGCAGGATCTTTCTCAAAGGCTGAATGGTCAGAGTTAGGAGGGTCTGATGTTTCGATCCTTGCAGGATCTCTCTTTAGCCTTTGAGAAATTCAGGGAACTAATTTTCAGAATACAGTGGAAAGCCACTATATAACGACCCAGTAGAAACCACAGAAATTGTCTGTTGTCACGGTTGTTCATCATAGCGATTTAAACGACGATGTTTGGTATGTTTGGTGCACAAAAACTGGGAGCCAAGGATTTTGTTCGGTGTACCTTATAATGTTTGGTATAGCATTTTGTCGTATTGGCGTACATCAGTTTCTAAATTTATCATGTAGTTGTGTGATAGAGTTGTATTGATTTTTTTAAGCAAAAATCACAGCGAAATCAACTGTGGACCATCTCGGTGCTTAGTCTGTGATAGACGCACTCGCCGTACAGCGAGCGTCTATCACATGCGTGCAAATTTCCTGATTAATTATGCATGATTAATTAATATTTCAGGTCATTATTTTGGCTGATGAGCAATTTGCAGCAGTTTATTACTTAAACATGTTTAAATCTTGATATAATTCTATATTTAGGGATAGTGAGAATCTGCTAGGAAAATGACTTGTACAGTATGCTACCTGAACTTGCATTTTGTATGCAGTGTACATAGGGCCTTTTCCAAACCTCAGGCTCCGGCTCCGGCTCCATTTTGTGAATCCATTCTAAAATAACGGGTATCAAAATAGAGGCTGCGGTTCGGAATTACATTCTCTGGTTTGAAAAAGAAAACAGAGCTTCAGCTTCAATGAAAAACCACAGCCTGTATTTTCAGCATATGGATGACAGAGACAAAGCCAGAGCCGGAGCCGAATTTTGGAAAAGGCCCTTGGTTGCCTTTAAGTTGCCTGTAAAAATTTCCCATTCTATAGAAATAGGCATTCAAGGAAGTTTTTTATTGTCCTCTGGTAGTGAATATTGTGTTGATGCATAACGAAAGTGTCATCAAAATACGATCAAACTGGTAGCACGGCAAAATTTATTTTTTAAACCCAAAAATTGTACAATGAAAAGTGTCATTACTAGTTTTATGTTTTGACCCTGTACACGATTATCAACACCAGGGGCCAATTTCATGGAGCTGTTAAGCACAACAAAATTGCTTAGCACAAAATGTCTTGCTCAATAAAACAAACCACCATTATAAATTCCATTTGATATTCATGGTAAGCGAACAACAGCCAAAGAACAATCACAAGTGAAACACAACCCATGGAAATTTGGTTGTTAATTCTGTTTTTATTAAAGGTAGTATCATACACTGGTTTTTGTCAAGGAAATACAGATTCATTGGCAAAAATATAAAGGACTAGTATACAGTTATAGTCCTCTGTGAAAATTTCAGGCCCACTTTTTGAGAAAACAGTAGTCTTGGTCCACGACTATGTTATTACCGTACTCGAACGTACGAACCGATTATCCGCACTGACACGCACGTACGTACACCCATTCGTAAAGGCCTTCGATAACATAGTCTTGGGAGTCGTGTAAGGGCTGTGAGTTGCGCGCGCACCTCGTTAGTATAATGTATGTAGCGCGCTACTTCGTCACACTGGCACACTGTTGAATATGTATGATATATAAGAATGACGCTGGTCATATATGGTCATTCCCCTTAGGCAAAACCTGAACTTCGAGGCCTGCGGTCAGCTCCCATGGCAACGCCCGGGTCAAACAATGCAGAGATCGCTGCATTCCCACGGCCGACCTGTGGGTATTGATATGCATGCGGTGTACAGGTGTATGTAACATGCACGTTGTATCATGGAGGTAGAAATCTCCATGGTTGTATACAGTGTGAATTATCAAAGAGCTACAAATTATGAACAGTGTAAATGTTTTTGTTTATAGGCCTACATGCCTACATGTAACTTAAAATGGAGTGTTTCACTGTAGGCCTCAGGCTAAATAATACTTAAATAGCACGTTTAAAACTCCTTGCTTCGTGTTTGTTTTTACCAAATGCAATGGAATTATAGTATTACAAGGTACAATAATTCAGCAACCGTGGATTTCTACATTATGTTGTCACGGTAAATTAGCCACTGAAATACACAGTCATATATCTCCCCAACTTTCGCCCAGTCACATCGTCGAAATGTTAACCAAAAGGCACGTATACAGTATAGTACCATACTATTGTAACTGTACCATATTGTGTAACTTCATGGGGTGCCTTGTTTACGTGTATGCACGTGCGTGACCAGAAAATGGGCAGCGCCCGACTTTAGATGCAACGCATGCGCAGTGTGTTTCCCCCCGATTTTGGGGGGAGATTTTACACGATTCCCAAGACTGTATTAGTGACAGGTCCGTGCTACGTGTGTGCGGATTACCTGTACGTACACACGTATGGTCAGTGCGGTTCGAGTATCCACACCAATACAGTCTTGAACCAAGACTAAGAAAACAGAGAAAAACGGCCACATTATTTCTTAAGTGTTTTCTCTTTTATTTTTGATCTTTTAAAAGATCAAAAAGATTTTCGGTCGTTGTTTTACTAATTTCTGGATAAATACACCATTTCAGGCGGAAACATTTTAACAGTATGTTTCTACCACCACCATCTTCATACCATGTAAATAATACGTAAATCCGTGAACATTTCTGTTTTGGTGTCTTACCAAAGTATGATACTACCTTTAAGACAGAAATTTCATGGTTAGCAAATTTTTGTGCTAAGCAGGGTCGTGAAATTGACCCCAGGTCAAGTGCCTAAAACATTCCATTCCGTTGATTCTTTGGCCCCATTTTTCAGTTAATGCAGCTTTGCATACTCTCAAGTTACAGGTGACAGAACAGCACTCACACTTTGTCCGATCCAGCATGTACATAAAATAATACACCTGTGAAAATTTGAGCTCAATCGGACATCTGAGTCATGAGAAAATAGCGAAAACCCGAAACTGTTTTCAATTTTTTGTTTTACTATTAAATTTATTAAATTAATACATAATTTCAGGCGCAAATGTTTTTACAGTATGTTTCTACCAGCACCATCTTCATACCCTGAAAGTTATAAGTAAATCTGTGAGCATTTCTGTTTGGGTATGTTAACAATCCTGTACTGTACATTTAATGATGTCATTCACATGATACTGTACATTTTTTGGTATTAAAATAGTCCAGCACTTCTCCTTGATTATGAATCAAAGGTCGGAAGAAAAATTAACAAAATTGAATTTTTCTGGCTTAGGATATTTAGACCTGCAAAGTTAGAACAGCAATCATTTGATTATTAACCTTAACCCTCTGTACCTCAAGACTGGTGCTGCTTACCACACATTACCACTGTCTCCACAGGGGGACTGCATCACTATCTATTACCATACAAAGCGTACTGTGGTGTATTGTGGTATTAAGGATACCACATTTAAAAAGGTGCAGTAAATTGTGGTATGGAGGCAGGTTAGGGTTAAAATAGCTTCAAATTTTTTTTCAGGAATACTTGTTATTATTTCCTTGTCTGTGAAGCCTTTTCAAAGGAATACTCTGTGATATGTATGCCAGCCAGCAAAACTTGCTAGGAAACCATATGAAATATACGGCCTTTACGAAACCAGGCTTGAGGCTAGGCTTGGGACTTATTTCGCTCTCGCCATTTGAGGCCCACAAAACAAACTAATTAGGCCACATGATGAAGCCGAAGAAAGGCTCCAGCTTTGCCATATACACTCAAGTCCTTCATTTCATTTAGGGAGTGAAACTTTTATACTGGTCAGGCCCAGCCACTGAAAAGCCTGGTCAGGCCTGGGCTTTGCTCAGGCTCTACAGCTTCTGTAACCCAACTTTGGTCATGGGTAGTACACTGTATCCATTTGAAGCTGAACAATAGTCACATCTCAGACTTGATGTGGGCAGGACTTCAGTCTGGGCAAGCCATCCAGTGGCCTGGCTGTATTGATTCTAATCAGCTCTGTTGTATTGAAGTTCAGAGCTAGCAAAAGAAGGATTTCAGGCCTGAAGGCCCGGGCCTGGCCAGGCTTTTCAATGGGCTGGACCAGGGGCTGGTTTCATAAAGCTCCGTGACGCGTCGCAACTCAATTTGCGACCCGTAATAGCTGCGACGCGTCGCATAGATGCGATGAGTCCATATAGAAAAGATGCGTCTTAACTCTGTGACACGTCGTAAGTTTTATGTAATCGGCCCTAGGGGTGCATTCCACTCCAGCTAACTACGCGCACACGCACACAATGTGCACCACCGTTTTCAAACCGGAACGCGCTGTTCGTCAAACCTGAACACAGCTAACAGTGTAGAGGAGGTGTTTGCTGAAGTTGGCTAACTATATTGAATGAAAGATGGACGCAATGCGCAACACATGTTCGGCATTTGTTGTGTGCGCATTCCACTTCAAAATCCACGCGTAACGCAAAAGTAGCGAACATGTTCGCGTATGTTCACGCAAGCGGAACGCACCCCAGTATTAAAACCTCTCTCCCTTAGGTGACACAAAATGGCAGAAGCAAAATAAATCCCAAGCCCAGTCTCAAGCCTCATTTCATAAAAGCCTCGAGCCTCATTTCGTAAAGGTCAATAGAGTTTATCTATGGTTGCATCCTGATTGCTCCATCTAATCGTATAACCTCTGCGTTCATCATGGGGTTCTCAGCAATGCACTGTACCATGTGTGCAAATTCATCCGGATGACCCAAGCGACTTGGGAAGGGTACCATGCGGGCCAAGAAGGTCCGTACTTTCTCTGGTAGTGAGGCTAGGAGTGGAGTGTCAAACAATCCTGTAGAGAAACAACCAAAGATTGTTACTACAGTAGCAATTAGTATAGTGGAACACCACTATAACGATCACCGCTATACAGTAATTTGAGCACACGGATTTGAATGGCGCCCTCTTTTGATTAAAAAGAAAACTGCGGTGGAGTCAGTATATTATTTTGTCATCTTTTATTGAGATTTGGGAAGCTGGGAAGCTGGAAAGCTAATCATGAGCAAAAGACTGGTGGGGAAATCCGGGAGATGTTGTCCATAACAAATATTCTTCTAACTCCGTGTTCCTTTCAGGAATAAATCGTATACCACGCACCAAGCCGGAGTTGTAATGCATTTAGATCGATAAACGCCACCGCAGTTTCTTGTTTTAAATCAATAGAGGGCGCCATTCAAAACAGTGTGCTCGGATTACTGTATACCGAACATTTGGCTATACCGAACATCATCCTTGGCTCCCAATTATTTTATGTACAATGTATAGGCCTGCTGCACATTGTACACTATAACGAATGACCACTATAATTAACAATCTCTGTGCATCCTGGCATGTTCATTGTAGCGTTGTTCCTCTGTGCAAGGATTTTTACTGTACTGACATTACCCCTAACTCTCTGCACCCATCAGTAAGGTTACCCCTACAAACCTGAGGTTGATGGTTCGAATCCCACTGAAGTTTTCTTCATTCTCCTTGATAATGAAAAATTAACCCTAACCCTTTGTACTTATCACACAGGACAATAGCTGCTTACCACACATTACCACAGTCTATGCAGGGGAACTGGATATTAAGCTAAACAGCTTTTCCCTTCAACTTGCTTTTATGGTAAATCTTTACCTGGTAAAGATTTCCCACAATCCTATGATTTATTTTCTGCATTTTTGTTTATTAAACTGTTCTGTCAGGGTTTTTTTGAGAGCCGGATAACTCAACGTTTCAGCCAGTATGCTCTGACCATCTTGAGAAGCCACACAACTCAAAAAAATAATATAATTCGCGTCTCATGGTGTTAACGCAAATCCATTATCATTATCTTATTGCACCATTTGTCAGGTCGCAGTATTGCTAATGTTGCACATATCTTAAATGATCCTTGAGATATAGCGGTATATGAGTGGTTTCATGGCTTCTGACTGCCAAACCAACAAAGATCATTGACTATTACGAACACCACCAACATAGGGCTGGATGGCTCGTCAGTTGGTTGAGTGCTGGTACAGTATTCCGGAGGTCGCTGGTTCAAATCCTGCTCCAGTCAATTTTTCTTTGTTCACTTTTCAATGAATTCAAACAGTTTCCCTTGTGGTTATTTCTCAGGTTGTAGCATTGCTGCATGTATCAGTGAAATGATCCTTGGGATAAAGCGGTATGTGAGTGGTTTTCAATGACTTATAGATATTGTACTTTGTATTTTCAGGATCAAGATTTCAAAGAGTGGTCGACTCACCTGGCGCTATAGTACACACCCGAATACCCTGAGACGACAGATCACGTGCAATAGGTAACGTCATGCCGACTATACCACCCTTTGATGCGGAATACGCAGCTTGCCCGATCTGACCATCGTACGCAGCTACGCTGGCTGTGTTGATGATCACGCCACGTTCACCATCCACACCGGGCTCATTCTTGCCGATTTCACCAGCAGCAAGACGGATGACGTTGAAAGTACCAACAACGTTCACCTAGTGTTGACAAATCGGGAATTGTACAGAAATTAAAAGTATGTATAAAGATAACCACCGTGAAAAAACCTTTCGTGAGTTAAAATTTAACAATATCTTGTAAACTGAATTCTTTGTATTGACTATCGAGGCGAGAGACTCATGGCAGGGGTGCAGGTGCCATTCAGTGTTTAGGGTTCCCACTTATATCCATTTTTTTGTATCAATGGTTTTGGTATTTTGTCCCTTGTGAATGTCTCGATCGATGATATATCCTTCCTTCTTTTTTATTTCTAACATTTAAAGTGGGGTGCTGTGGCCTAGTGGTCTGGCGTGTTGAACCCAAAGTCTTGTGGTCAATCTACAGATTGTGGGTTCGAATCCAGCCATGGGTTAATGGTGCTTGCGTCCTTGGGCAAGACGGTTTGCCACATATTGCCTCTTTTCACCCAGGTGTAAATGGGTACCTGTGAGGGTACAGATGGCTTTGTGGTTTGATTAGCCTCTGTGCGCCCTATGGTTGCCAGTATGGGGCTGTATGCTTCCCAGGGAGTTGAGATGGTTTCAGAAATGTAAATTATGGCCCGATGACCAGGGATAATAATAATGTACAGCGCTTTGATCTTTTTGGAAAGGCGCTTTATAAATGCCCATTATTATTATTATTATTATTATAAAGTCATTTTGACATGTGTGGTTGCTATTTCGATCAATGTAGGCCAATCTGTATGACGCGTGTCCGTGCCAGTCGGAGAGTGGCTTAGTACCCACATCCCAACGTATCCATTAACGCGACAAAAATTATATGGAACCTGACTATTCATTTTGATAGTCAACAGAGGGCGCTATCGGTAAGGTCTGTTTCCTGCCCTATTTAGTGCCATTTAAACATGTGTACACAAAACACAGAGCCAGACGATATGCTTTATTATTGTTTTTTACTCTCAAAATGTACAAGCACAGAGCACGGCGCGGGTGCAGCGAATTATTGCAGTACGTGCCGTGGAAAACAACATTTTGTCATTATTTCTGGAAAATGATTATGCCATTTCCGAAAATCTGGAAATTTCTGGAAATCCAGAGAATGAAATAGCCTGAAATAGGATAATCGCAAGCAATAACAGATATATGCATAGAAAGATTGATATTTACTGTGACTACACGCTGAAACTCCGCTAAAGGGTGGGCCCTGTTTTTGTTGAAGTTATACGTCTTCACAGCGATGCCAACTCCAGCACAGTTAACAGCCAGGTCAAGTCGCCCAAATGAGTCTTTCGCCATGGCAACGGCTGCAGAGACTTCAGCCTCTGATGTTACCTAGGAAACAAAACAAAGTAAAAGAGCAAAGTTCACTTTTTAGGTCAACAGCATTGCAAATATTGATAACATCTTTATTGGTCCCTTATATATTTATGTGTAGTTTCATGTCTTCAGTGGGAGCATGCGCCGCGGCAGCGCGTTGCCGCATCTACCTTTGAGCGGTTCTCCTTCGGTCTTCTGATGGCCATCCCCCAGGCAGCCACACGACCCATCCCCATCTCAGCAAAATAACGGTCCATCTGGCGCAACAACGTGTCATGTGGATGCCCTACCAGGCGAGTCCTACCAGTAGGTTCTCAAAGAGAGAATCCGCCTGGCAGGATCACTCGCAAGGAATCTAGCCACATGACCGTACAGTCGCATCTGGCGCTCACGTATCATGCAGGTAATAGGTCTCATCTGACTCTCCCTGAGTAACCTCTCGTGACTGGCAACATGGGGCTGCAGTTTGTAAGGTTATACCCACAAACCTGAGGTTGTTGGTTCGAATCCCACTGAATTTTCTTTGTTCTCTTTTATAATGACATAATTTAACCCTCTGCACCTACCACACAAGACAAGAGCTGCTTACCACACATTACCACAGTCTCCACAGGAGGACTGGATCATAAACCACACATTACCACACAAACTACACTGTGGTGTATTGTGGTATTCAGGATATCACACTTACCACAGGAAAACCATGTGTGGTAAACTGTGGTATGCAGGAGGGTTAGGGTTAATTAATCAGCTATGTGTTACATTCGGTAACAGACTGCTAGGGCCAATTTCACGGCCCTGCTTAGCGCACATATTTGCTAAGCATGAAATCTCAGTCTGAATAAAAACAGGATTAACAACCAAATGTGTTTGTTCTTTGGCTGTTGTTCGCTGACCATGAATATCAAATTCAATTTTTAATGGTGGTTTGTTTTATTGGGCAAGACATTTTTGTGCTTAGCAATTTTTTTGTGCTTAGCAGCTCCATGAAATTGGCCGTCTTGTACGATTATTACAAGAATTACTGGACGCTGTCCTTACATCTCCAGCAGCGAATTTGCAGTCAGCTCCAAGCTCCTTAGCTACATCATCACCAGGTGAGTTTGGAAGGTCCAGCACGATGACCCTAGCACCTTGCTTGACCAGCCGTTGAGCCGTAGCCTTCCCCAGACCAGATCCAGCACCAGTCACTAGACCAACCATACCCTACAATCACAAAACCAAACAATATTATTGTTACAATCACAATAACATTTACATTTTAGCCTTCGATAAAGATCCTGCTTGGATCAAAACACATCAGGCCCTCCCAACTCCAAGCATTTGATATATTTCAGGTCATTATTTTGGCTGATGAGCAATTTGCAGCAGTTAATTACGCGCAATCATTCAACCTGCCACAGCGAAAAATTCCCCATATGTACTGTAACACGGATGGGAACTGTGCCATGTGTGAAAAGCGCCGCGCTGATTGGTCAACGTGCAAGGCCGTGCTCGTGACGTCACGGAAACCATGTGCTGGCCCAACTCGTTACGCACGCACGCAGGGCTGTTGCAGGCACGTACGGAGCACGCATCACGCGATGTGCCAATTCAAACACACACGGTGTACGACTAATCAACGATCGGCCGTACGACATCTCCGGGTGACCATGCAATTCTATGCATATTCATGTGGCGCTCTCAGCAGTGGCGTACGCAGGATTTTTCCAAGGGGGGTGTTAAAAAAAAGAAACTTGCGAAGCCACGGCGTGGGGTACGGGGCCCGCTTAAGGGCCCCGGAAAATTTTGGATAATAGATGCTCCCTGGTGCATTTTAGAGTATTTCTGGGCCCTTTTTGATAACTTTTTGCCATGGAAATAGGATGGGTTTTTTTTCTTTTCATTTTTATAATTTCGGATTTTAGACACATTTGACCAAAGGATTTTTAAAAGTTATGATGGCAAATTTGTTTTCATACAGTTTTCATTTAGACGCAGGATCAAAAGGAAATAGTCATTCTGCCATAAAATTTATTTGAACAATTAAGAAATATGAAACAAATATATTATTAAGCGATGATCATGAGTTGCACCAGTTTTGAAGAAACGGCCAATTTTGTCTAATATCAACGCCCGTTTTTGTCAGGTGAATATATTTTTTTGACGTGGGTTATGCTTTTTTTGTCAAAGAAATATTTTTCCGCAGCCGCGAAACTTGAAAATATCCACTCCCGATGTCAAATAAATATATTCACCTGGCACTAATGGGCTTCCGTAAAAAGCTGTGTAGTCGACATTTTGAAAATTTTCCATTTCTTATCATTTTATTGAATTGCATTTTTCAATAAACACGGAATTTCCGTGAAAATTAAATCCAGGCAGAATGAAGAGACATGCTCTTTTTTGTGCATGACACTGAAAACGCAGCGATCACGGTCATCCAGAACAAAGTCTTGGACTTCCTTTCAAAAGTGCGAACAGTTTCCATTTAGGCTACGTTTTTATGGTTACAGTGTATAACTGTATAGTAAAAAGAAAGAAGGCCGTGTACTGGTGGGAATTTTTCGCTCAAGCCGCTAAAAGGATGGAGCGGCTTGCGCGAAAATTTATTCCATATTAGTGGGGCTAGAAAGTTTAACCGGGGAGCCCCCCGGCCTAAACTCGCAGCGAGTACCGTACCCATCCCAAACAAATTACGCGGCCCCAGCCTCCCCTGCTATATGTAGTGAGTGGAGTCGATCGTTTTCCATGCTGCGAATGGTGGGTGCATCGCGTGCGCACAACACCAATCACGAGGAACGAACGTACGTCGTGATGTAAAATTTATAGGCCTTATAATTATGTAACTATAGGGGGCCTTAATGTTATACATGTAGTCATGTACGCAAGTTTTATTAACACACAAGTTGATCTTTCTTCTTCTTCTTTAATCCCCAAATTTCCCTGTTTCACACTTGGTATTTATTCGGTGCTTTCTTTTTATCTTTTTCCCTCTCCGTTTCCTTATTTTCTCCCTTTCCACATTTTTACCGCTGAGCAATGGGGGGTGTTTTACGTCCAAAACACCCCCCCTGCGTACGCGCCTGGCTCTCAGCATACACAACCAATAGACCCAACACACGTTATATGAATATTCAACGCCCCAACAATCACACTCAGACGGTGGCACGGTTTCGCGGTAAAATGGCAGCAAAAATACACCTTACAAAAGTTCAAATACAACCGCGGAGTTCGTGAGTTCTCGAACGTCGGGTGATACCACAAAAAATGGTCAAAAGTTTGAAGAAATGTACACATTTGGACGTTTTTGGTACCATTCAAAACTAGACAAAAGATCGTGGCGAGGTCTGTCGATGTGGCAATGATTCGAGCGTTGCTGAGTATGTGCCCATGCGCGTCAGTTTCATTCATGAGATGATCATGATGCCCTCTTTTGGCCATTTCATGCCAATTCGTGTAAGGGATTTTTCGCTGTGCCTGAGCAGTGCACAATCTTTAACCGTTTGTCCAAAGTGACTTGTTTTTAAAGACCTTTAGGCTTTAATGACCTTTACCAATCATGTATTGGCGATTGTGGGTTGACGGGATCCCAAAACACATTGATTTTTTTGGCTCTGAACTAACTTCTACTCCTCAAAAATGATACTTTTGACTTTCAGCAAATGTTCCTGGGTCCTTAAAAGCCTAGATTGAAGAAATTTGTTAAACATTTCAGGGTTAAAATTCAATTTTCGTACGCGCTTCTTGTAAACTTTAAAACAGGCCGTCTGATCGCGTGAGGCCATTTTGTCTGGTCTGGTTAGTCTAGTGCCCAGACCCAACATATCAAGAGTCCTCAAAATGTCAGAGTGGAAACCAGACTATTCTCGTGTCCGGCCGTCCGTGCAGCGGTGAAATGTTACAATCTTGGTTACCGTTTTTACCCCATAATTTCCCTCAAAAATCAAAGCCCTGCCCTCTTTCCAAAAAATTAACCTTGGTAATATAGAGGAGAAGAGCAACAAAGTATTTGTAGGTAAGTTACTTTTCAAAAAGAAGTTTCCTTTCCTTCATAGTTTTAGGACCCGTAAAGCTACAATCCCCCATGTATTATACCTTTAAAGAGGCCTAACGTTAGGCCTTGCTAAAAATAGGCCCTAACTCATCAGGAGGCTGTTTACGATTTTGACTTGAGTTTTGACATGAGTCTGAGACTGAGATTGAGAATTACGATCAGCCTAGTAATTGAGTAGGGCTCCAATTTGCTAGATCTACTAGGCCTACTGACACCCGTGCACCTCAACAACCACAAGTGGAGGTTTTTGTATAAATTACTCACCTTCAAAGATTGAAGACTTGCCATTGTTTTCTTTTCTGAAGATTACAAAAGAGTGTACAAACTACAATCAATCAGTCACATGTAACCGGTTTACCACACAAGCTGTTAACTGTGTAGCTAGAGCATGAGTCGCTGTGTCAGTACCCAATTACGAATGCCCGATTAGCGCCGTAATGGTGCTAATGATTCTCAATTCTGAATTCGTAAATGGGCTTCTATTCGCAGATAGTCTGCACCCCACGAATCAGAAAAAAAAGACTGGTTACAAGTCCTACCATTGTTTCGTATGTGTCTCTGTCGATTGCAGAGGAGGGGGCGGGGTGCTGTGGGGGAGGGGCGATGCAAAATTTGCATATGTCCTATACTAGCCTAGGGTCATGTATGAGAGACACTGTAGAGATATTTAAATGAAAATAGTTTAATTATTTGCTAAATGGTTCTATTTTTCTATAAAAACATTTTATATTGACTGTGTGACGAGAATCTTCCTAGTTCATACACCGGGCTACGTCTGCAACGTGTGCTTTTAGAATGGGTGAATACCTAGACCTAGCCCTAGTCAATGGTTATTTTGAATGCAGCCTGAGCTTACGGCTACGTGCCGTGTAAGTAGAAGAGCGCCCTCTAGAAATATAAAAGTGGCAAGAAGACGTACGGTGGCAGAAGTAACGATTTTGGGAAAGTTTCTTCAGACTTTTCTGGCAGTCTTTCTGGAATCATATGATTTGCAGCTCCAGTCTTACCAATTTCACGTGTAAGTAATTCCCTATCTCTTATATAGTACAGGGACATTTATTTTAAAAAGTGTTTTATTCACGACAACTTGGCGTGATTTAGGAGCGGCAAAAATGTGACAGTACGAAACATTACAATTCCCATAGAGTGCACGTGGTGATAGCTTCACGTCACAAGATTTCTTTCACACGAACTCGACCGCTGAAAATCGAATTGTTTGCATTCGTGAATGCATGCATGTACATTAGGCCCCTATTCCATAATAACAAAACAGTGTAATGTGATGGTAATTTTTATGCAGGAATCGATATTTCGCTGCTTTGTTACTGTTTGTATGTAAATTTAAGTGCTTTATAATTATAGATCAGCGCGGACATCCGGGTACTTTCAATCTCATAAAAAACTAACTAGTAAAGTAGTATGGTGCAAGCTACGGACAAATCACGCACAAACCGCCCGTCGTCGAGAATTGTTTTCCGAATATTTTTGTCAAGAAGCAGAAATCGTGTTCTGACTAGGCCTAGGGCCTACTTTCATTGTCGAGTCATAGTTTTTCCTCAGACAATATCCTTCTTTGAAAGTACCCTATAGGCCTATTTTGTCTTAATAAAAACCATACAAAATTACAACTTAATGCTTTGTTTTCACCGGCTCCCAAGGTCGGCGAGTTGGAATGACGTCACTCCGCGCTGATCTATTTGATGCATTATCAAATAATGAACTTCAATCTCACCTGTGTGAAAACTGGTGTAGCTTATTCTAAAAAGTGAGATTTTCAGGTTTTTTTTTAACTACATGTACAATTATACACTTCGAATGCAGCGGTAGCCATTTTTATCAAAACGCCCTCTGTTGGTCCCATAGGTTTGTGCACAAGTGATGGCCGTCAGTGGAATTCTTTCCTGTGGAAAGAGGGCAGGGCTTTGATTTTTGAGGGAAATTATGGGGTAAAAACTGTAACAAAGATGCAATATTTCACAGCCGCACAGACGAGAATAGTCTGGTTTCCACTCTGACATTTTGAGGACTCTTTTTCCTTTTGGGTCTGGACACTAGACTAACCAAACCTGACAAAATGGCCTCATGCAATCAGACGGGCTGTTTTCAAGTTTGCAAGAAGCGTGTAAGAAATTGCATTTTAACACTGGAATGTTGCACAAATTTCTTCAATCTACGCTTTAAAGGACCCAGGAACATTTGCTGAAAGTCAGAAGTATCATTTTTGAGGAGTAGAAGCTAAAATAATCAATGTGTTTTGGGTTTTTCACGATTTTCTCAAAAACTTGAAAAGTGGGCACCGTATGGGACTGAAATTTTCACAGAATTAAGACTGTTACTGTATCTTCCTTGATATTTTTGTCCATGAATCTGTACTTCTTTGACAAAAACCAAAGTATGATATTACCTATAACAGTACCAGTGTTGTTGCCCCAATTGTTTATTTCATTATGGTACTTGATCCTGGCCTATTCCCATGTGTTATCCCTGGTTGAGTGATTTTGTGTAGTGTGTCCCTTCTTTCTATGGTCCCTAGCTTGTACAGGTGTATTAACTATTATGTAATTATAGCATAGAGCTAGGGGAAGAGATAGCTTAGGATAAGGTCATGGAGGTACTCCCTCCCTGCATGGAGCTAGCTGACCAGAGCCATATGTGCTTGGGAGTTTTGTGTAGGGTTGCACCCAAGTAAATAAACTCCCATAGACAACAGTGGTAAATCCTCCAACTTCAAAAATCATTTAAAAATATACAGAACTCTCACAGCTGTTCAAGTTGCACAGAAAAATGATGATGAACATGTCACCTTTCATTTTCTTTTCATTTTATGGTAGGGTGACCATTGAATTTTTGAGATATACTCATTCTCAGCTGACCACCCCTAAAACAAGGTATGGATCACTACAGTCAAAGAAGCCATTTTCAAAAAAACATCCCTCTGCAAAGCGGCTGAAATAGACCCACTTTCTCACCCAATTGCATCAAAAATGGTCACAAATGGAAGCCCAGAGTCCAGGCAGGAGGTCCAGTGCTATATTTCTTCAATCCTTCATTTTCATAGCTCTCACAACTCTCTTATTAAAAATATATCGAGTGCTTATAAAACTTTTATTCATGAGCTCGGCGGGCGGATTTTGGCACTATTTACTTGGGTGCACCCCAGAGGCAGCAGAGTGTACTGTATACACTAAGTGCCAGAAGTCCTGCCATCCTCTTGTTTTCTCTCGCTTGAATTTCTGGTTGTATTTTATCTGAGTTTTGATTCTCTGTATTGATTTTGATTTCTTAGATTGGTTAGTTCTGTTGTTGGTTTTTATCTCAAAGGTTGTTTTTGTTTCGGTTGGTTTTGATTTTTGTTAAGTTTTGGTTCCAAATTTTTGCTATTTTAAATAAGCAGTTTGTGTCTTGTCCTTGATCTACCGTGTAGCAGGGTGTAGACCAGTAAATAATTTCCCATATGCTCCCATGCAAAATGGCAAATTTCAAAAAAATATTAAAAATACTCAGAAGTTTCTCAGGCAATCAAGCCATACAGCAAAATCAAGCTGAAATCTTCAATTTTCATTTTCTGTTCAATTTTATATAGGGTAACCAATGACTTTTTGAGAAAAATCCATCCAAAGAAAAATAGAGCGATTTTGGGGCCTGATTTCACCCAAACAGCTCAAAACTGAAAGTCCAAACTCTGGTGACCTGGTTCCATCCATTTCCTTTACAAGACTTTGCCTGTAGGCCTCAGCAAATGCTTTTATTAAAAAGATTTTGAGGGTATACAAATTATTAATGAGCTCCACGGATTGATTTGGACTTATTTACTGGTCTGCACCCAGCAAATTGAATGGTCAGTTCCCTCCGTCAGATAGGCCTGTTCTTGTTTGCTGCTATGCCAAAAATGAATCAGCGAATGAGAAATATTTAAAATTCAGTGTTAAAGGTTGTATCATACTTTGGTAAGAGACCAATACAGAAATGTTCACAGATTTACGTACATGTATAACTTACAGGGTATAAAGATGGTGCTGGTAGAAACATGCTGTTAAAATTTTTCTGCCTGAAATGGTGTATTTATCCAGAAATTAGTAAAACAACGACCGAAAATCCTTTTGATCAAAAATAAAAGAGAAAACACTTAAGAAATACTGTGGCCGTTTTTCGCTGTTTTCTCAAAAAGTGGGCAACGTATGGTACTGAAATTTTCACAGATTACTTTTACTGTATCTTCCTTGATATTTTTGCCCACGAATCTGTATTTCTTTGACAAAAGCCAAAGTATGATACTACCTTTAAGAATAGTTCATACTTTGGTTTTTGACAAAGAAATGTAGATTCTTGGGCAAAAATATCAAGGAAGATACAGTAGCAGTCATCTGTGAAATTCCCAGTCCCATATGGTACCCACAGTGAAAAACGCCCATGAACTGTATTTTAAAATCTTTTCACAGGATTTTTTATTATCTTCCTAAGATCAAAATTGTTTTTGGCTAATGTTAACGGTATATTTTCACCATTATGTACCCTGTCCCTGTAAGATATAGAATATGTAAATCTGTGATAATTTTTCTGTTTTGGTATGCTACCAAAGTATGACAGTTCTTTTAAAGAATTGGACCTTAGGCCTACGTTAGACCTTTTAGGGGAATGTGCCACGACTTCTAGTTCTACTGATGGCATCGATTTTGTGTGTTATTACTCAGTGAAGTGAAGTTCACAGATCGATGGAACTCTGTTCATTGCAGTAATAAAGGTAGTATCATACTTTGGTACTTGGTAGCATACCAAAACAGAAATCTTCACAGATTTACCTAACTTATAGGGTATAAAGATGGTAGAAACATATATATACCGTTACAATTTTTCTGCGGTATTTATCCAGAAAAAAGTAAAACCAAGACCAAAAACAATTTTGATTTTTTAAAGATCAAACATTATGGTGAAAAGACTTTAAGAAATACTGTGGGCGTTTTTCACTGTTTTCTAAAAAAGTGGGCACCGTATGGGACTGACATTTTTACAGATGACTGTTACTGTATCTTCCTTGATATTTTTGCCCAAGAATCTGTATTTCTTTGACAAAAAACAAAGCATGATATTACATGTACCTTTACAAATTACAATGAAGCATGAAAATGTTACCTTGATCAAACGGTATGTTTCTACCGCCACCATCTTCATACCCTGAAAGTTGTATGTAAATCTGTGAACATTTCTGTTTGGGTACATGTATGTTACCAATCCTGTACTGTACCTTTAAGTATAGCTCTATGAAATTGGCCCCTGAACTGCATTTCACACACACGTATAATTACATCAGCTAATTCATGATATAACTGTTGCCTTCTCTTTCAGATTGTTTGGTGCTTGTGCAGCAAAAGAAGAAGTGTGTTAATTCTCATGGCATCTGATTCCAATGATAATGAAGAGCAACTTTCCTTCTCGGAGTGGTGCGACAGGAAGTTCACAAACATGTACAGCCACGATGACTTTGTCACATCCATCAGGCCAAGACGTCACTTCTCGGATGGAGCAAGGCAAACCCAAGATTCACACCAGGATCTGATCCACGAGAGGAGGATGCCATCATGGAAAGCAACGAGAGGACGGACGTCATCACGAGGTATGGAGATGTGGCCAGGGTTCTCTCAAAGAACAGGAAAGGTTGAAGCCGGATCCACTCACCCTAAGAGTCTAGATACATGTGACACAACAGCTGAATCTGTCTCTAACAATGCATCAGGTACAGGTCGTAGAACAAAGATGGCGTCTGTAGGGAGTACTCAAGAGGAGGTAAAGAAGATATCTCAAGGACATCAGGAAGATAATCTCAAGCAGGCATGCTCTACAGAAGATACCCTCACAAAGAGTGACATCAAAAATGGATGCAGGCCGTCGGATTCTGTTTACAGTGCCAGTTCGGGTCAAGAGAACCACACCACTAAGAGGACTCATAGTCAGTTTTCACCTCCAGACAGAAAGCATCCTAAGAGTCGAAAGTGCAGCAAGAAAAGAGTAGAAGCTCCTGGAAGCAGTCCTAGAGGTTCCCTTGTACATCAGCCAGTTGTTGAGAAATGTGTACGAACGAGTCAGAAGGAGAATACCGTTGAGTCATCCCACGACGTTGGCTGTGTGCGGGATAGGACGAAGAATGTTAAAGTCGTTGCCGTAAAGGATGACAGAAGCATTGCTGATGAAGAAAGTCTTAGGACATCATCCGGCAAAACCACAAGCGAGCGGTCTCTCTCAGGAAAAGTTCATAGGAGTAGTAAGAGTAAAAAGACTAAAGCACACAAACAACTTCAACTTGAGCAAGCAGTACAGATTTCCTCAGGAGAATTTGACGTTGAATCATCCGTGGATAGTGACAGTACCAAAGGTCATATGTTGGAGGAGTCCGTGCAAGAGCAAGTTGGTGGTAAGGAGAAACAGATTCCTCAAATTCCTCAAGTTGCCTCCAAAGCAGAAGCATCCGTGAGGACGCATAAAGAACAAGCCAGAAACAAAACATCTCCAACTTGTGACGGTTCACGTCATTCAAGAAGTCGGCTTCAGGGAAGGGATGAAAAGCAGGAAAACTGGGGCAACGAGAAGACAGCTCTAGGACAAGATCCTGTGCCTGAGAACTCAGAGAATGTCCAACATGGCACCAGCGTAGGAATAAAGAACCGGAATGTGAGTGAAACGCTGAACAAACACAAAGATCTTCGAGCCAGACGGACAGAGAGGCTCAGCTCAGGAGAGTATGATGTTGAACATTCCGGAGACAGCGACGTTTCCAAACCAGACATTGAAGCCAGAAAGCCAAGCATCCGAGAGAGAGTCTCACAGAGTGCACTGAAGGCAGAAAGCTCTGTCAAGACATCAACCGAAGATACAACCAACAAACCAAAACCAAATCACTCTGCCTCTACGACAAGCAAGGAAAAGAAACACAAACCAAAGAAGAAACATAAACACGTAGAGGCGTCAGCTTCTGCAAGTCATAAAGAGTTGCCCAGACATGGAAATGAACAACAAAGCCATCATGACACTCATCTGAAGATGCAGAGAAGCCTGGAAAACACAAGCCATCAACTGTCACCGAAAGAAGAAAAGATTCACGTGAAATCTGTTTCTACTGCCAGAAAATTCTCACCGACAGACACACGTGATCTCAAAAGTGAATCAACGAGAAAAGACGGCGACTTACACCCATCAAAGAACACGAAAAAAGAGGAGACAAACCTCTCTGTAAAATGTGAGCTGCAGTCTGCTCTCAAAAGTGAATCCACGAGAAAAGACAGCGAGTTTCACCCATCAAAGAACACAAAAAAAGAGGAGACAAACTTCTTTGTAAAACGTGAGCTGCAGTCTGCCTTGAAGCCAGAGGCTCCTAGGAAAGCCGCTGGGTATCATCCACAACCTAAATCAGCCTGGGAAGCAAGTTCAAGCGTACACACCAACACGTCTCAACATCGGAAGCCAAAATCCTCTCGGTCAACAGCCAAGGTACGCCTGGAGCATATCTACAAAGCTTTCGACAGTGATGCCAGCTCTCCATCCGAAGAAGAATCAGGGATGCCAGTCAGAAAAAGTCAAGACCAAATAAAGAATGAACCCTCAGAAGCCAAAGACTGTCAACTGAGCCATCCTCAACAGAGCCAGTGCAAGACCAAAAAACAAACGGTACAAGCACAGTTCAGGTCTCTTTCATTCCTCAATACTTATTCAGAAACCACAACACCTAGATGGCAGTTTGAAAGTAGCACCAAGACAGCTGCGTTGGATTCAAATACTGTGAAGCCCGAAGCAGCATCAAAATTCAAAGCAAATTTTGTTCCGTTGAGCACCTTCAAGCAAAAGCAGAATGCTTCTGATGCTGACAGCCCTCTTGATGCTTCTTGTAAGACCTCCAAAGATGTTGCTAGTCATTCACTTCTACACTCCTCTCCAGAGAAGTCTAACTACGTCCGTGAGTGGCTTGAAGGCACGCAGGAACAGAGCCTTCCCGGACCCAACTGTAATGAGCTTCCGCCATCATCAGCTTCTGCCGTCAAGAAAACGGCAAAGGTTTTGGAGCCCGGGGAAGTGTCCGACGACTCGTCTGAGTCTGATGGAGCTTGGGAGCAACTTGTTGCTAACATCACGAAAGAAAACAATGAGGTTATCATCAGTAGCTCTCTCAGCAAGAGTCTTGAACAACACCATGCCGAAAGCACAAACTTTGTACTACCTTTGCAGACAAGTTCTTTCCATGCAGATGTTAATTTTAAGCCAAGATTTCATCCACGTCAGAAGAATGTTGCTACTGTGTCTCCTTATTGTGTCACTCCTTCACCTCCTCCGCTAATGTCTTCAACTTCTTCAATTTGGTCTAGACCGACAGTGCCTGATACCGTGTATGAAGGTAGCCCTTTGGAATCTTACACGGCGTCATTTAGTCCAATTCCAAACCCTCCGAATGCAGATCTTGATCTCAGAGATGGCTTTTCTCTAGTCAATAGTACTGGAATGCGTGGTTTTATCAAGCCTGCGGCAGTGCCTTCTGAGGTTCAGAGAAGCTCACCAGGAGAATATCCTGGAAATAGAGATGGATTTCAATCTTTTACTGTCTCCAAAGCAAGCACAATTCCAGTACTCGGTAGTACTCCAAAAGCCCGACCAGTGAGAGATATACCACCAAGATTCCTGAGATTGGCTCAGCTCAAAGCTAAAGGCCAAGATGCCATCCCCAACAGGTCTGTTGGCTCTGCGTGCATCTACTCCGGAGGAATCCGCTGTGAGGATTCGATGTCTATGTCTCAGTCTACGCCAGATGTGCCTCCCTTGATGGGGACTCCTGAAGCACCGTGCAGGTCGTGGATTCGCGGATCACTCAGCTGGCCGTCCTCATTGAGCAGAACTCCGGGAACCATCACCCCAACTAGGTTTACCCCTTTCACCAACCAAAGCACCACCCCAAGTCCCTGGAAGACCTATCAGAGAGCTCCAGCTGCATCAGTAGAGCTCAGTCCCATAGTAGACTACCCAGCGTCCACCGTGCCCTACATCGACACCCATTGCCACATTGACTTCTTGTACCAGCGCCTGGAGTTTTGCGGCACCTTCGAGAAGTTCTCCAAAGTTCAGAGCTTCCCAGATAACTACGCTGGCTGCGTGGCGGTGTTCTGTACTCCGGAGGCGTTTAAGGAAGGGGCTATTTGGGAGAGCCTTGCGAAGGAGAAGAACATCTGGATGGCGTTTGGTTGTCATCCGCATCATGCCAAGAGTTACGACGGTGTCGTTGAGGAGAACATCATCAGATGCATGAAGCATCCTAAGGTGGGTTCAAGATCTACATGTAAGAATCTTTATTTGATGAACTTGAAATAGATGTTAATCCAACTCCCTCCTTTTAACTCAACACATTTCAGGTGAATCAGGTCTTTATTTTGGTTGATGAGCAGTTTTTTTGTATTGACCAATTTTATGTCAATAAAGATTAAATACTGTGTAGTATTCCAACCTGCTGTATTGTATAGGTGCTTAGTGAGACCAAGAATAATTTTTAAAGGTAGTATCTGTCATACTTTGGTAAAGTTCATAGTTCATAATTTGATTTGTCATGGAATAAAAACATTAATTTTTTCATTAGGGCATCCCCTTTTTATTACTGTGGTTCACATTTCCGACCGACCCATATTTTGGGCTCCGACCGAAGAAAAAAAAAACCCTTTTTTTTGCCGCCGACCCTGTCCAGAATGACACAATATAAATTCAAGAATAAAAAATAAAAATTTCCAGAATTTCTGAGGACAAATTTTGCCAATAGGCCTACATTTTTATACTTTCTATCACAGAAATGATAAAAAAATATTCAAATGAGATTACAGTGAATACAATGAACATTTCTCATCATTTTCTTTAGGTTTTTGTGTATTCAGCCAGATTTTTTTTCCACCAAACTTTTTTTTGTTCGACTGACCCACCCTCCCTCAAGGTGAACAAGAAATGAGAACCACAGTTATAAAAAGGGGAACCCTTAGAAAACAGCAAAAAACGGTTTCAATTGTTACACGAAATTGTGCAATAATTGTGATAGTGAGATTGTGATCTCAGAGATCAAAACTGTTCCTTGCATTTCAGGCAGAACAATTGGAACAGTACATATGTTTGTAGCAAGTTTATCTTGATTTGTGAAGATTTGTGTTTTGGTTTCCTACCATAATGGTACTTTTAAGCAGCAATTAAATTTGCACCAATGCAATTACAAATGTGTTTTGATAAAAAAAACAGTGACTTGAAGGACACAACATTAGTAACAAATTTGAGAAGTATATACGTGAAATAACCACAAGGGAAACTGACTGAGTTTTAAGTCATTGAAAAGTGAACAAAGGAAAATTGACTGGAGCGGGATTCGAACCGGCGACCTTCTGAATACCGTACAGGTGCTCGACCAACTGAGCTATCAAGCCCTACGTTGGTGGTGACCCCAATAGTCAACTATCTTTGTTCGTTTGGCAGTCAGAAGCCATGAAAACCACGCACACACCACCACACCCCAGGGATCGTTTCAATGATACACGCAACAATGCTGCAACCTGGGAACGGTACATGGGGGATCACTCAAAGAGGATACAGCTTTTTTATTAAAATATGTACGTGAAATAACCACAAGGGAAACTGACTGAGTTTTAAGTCATTGAAAAGTGAACAAAGAAAAATTGACTAGAGCGGGATTCGAACCGGTGACCTCCTGAACACTGTACAGGCGCTCTACCAACTGAGCTATCCAGCCCTACGTGGGGCTTGTTCACTTTTCAAATTTAAGAAGTGTTCGCATATTTAAGTGCAGTATAACTTACAGGGTATAAAGACGGTAAAATTAATGGCACAAACATACTGTAAAATATTTCTGCCTGAAATGCTTGACATTTATAACCAGAAAAGAGTAAAACCCAAACATTTCTGATCTTGGAAAGATAAAATAATGAGACTGTTTTTACTGTTATTTTACTCCTTTCTGGATAAATACAGGCAGAAAAATTGTGACGGTAATTTGTAACAGGTCTGTCTTTATAATTATACCCTGTAAGTCAGAGTTGTAATGACTAGCTCGAGTCAATGACTCGACTCGAGTCTGACTCGTCACGTTTTTTGGCGACTCGACTCGACTCGAGTCATTGCGAGCAAATGACTCGACTCGACTCGAGTCTCTCATCAGAATGACTCAACTCGACTCGAGTCTCTAATCAGAATGACTCAACTCGACTCGAGTAAGGCTAATAATGACTCGAATCCCCCTTCCCGCCCCCCCCCAAAAAAATAAAACTTTGCGAAATATTTTATTTGAACTTACTCGCATCGCGAGTTTGCATACATGGGGTATAGAATTAAGTATCAGCTTCCATGCACGATGCATTTACGGTATATGCATCAAATTACACTGGTTCCCGTTCCCTACCGTTATCTCCTCACGTCTACGTACATCACTCGAATTTGTGTATTGGCCATCGGGAAGGGAACCAGTCTAGCGACAAACATACACCATGTCGCCATGTCGCGTTACGTACTCCCTCCCACTAGCACTATCTTGTGGTTTCGTAAATCCACGAAACCAGACTAAAGTTTCACAATATATGTGCATGTAAATGTGTTTCATCGCAGGTTGTGACCCGAATGTACCGGTAAATTAAAAAAAAAAGCAAACAAATTTCAGTCTGTTGGTGTTTGTTTTTTTCTAAATATTTGTGACTCGATTTAACTCGATCTAAATAATTGACTCGACTCGACTCGACTCGACTCGACTACACACTGTGACTCGACTCGACTAGACTCGACATTCATGACCAAGTAGTGACTTGACTCGACTCGAGTCACTTCTTTAAAATGACTCGACTCGACTCGAGTCACAAAAAACAGTGACTCGTTACAACTCTGCTGTAATTGTTAATGATCTGTGAAGATTTCTTTTCCTGTATACTACTAAAGTATTATGTTACCTTTGAATAACTCCATACAGGCCATTGCGTTAGGAGAGATCGGCCTGGACTATTCCAACCGCTGCACATCGGACAGACCGCTGCAACTGCAGGTGTTCCGCCGCCAGCTGCACATAGCGCTGCTCATGGGCAAACCACTGGTCATACACAGCAGGGATGCGGAGCACGACACCCTGAGCATCATGACGGAGATGGTACCACGTTACTATAAGATTCATCGTCACTGCTTCACTGGTTCCCCGCAAGAGGCGAGGTTAGATGTTAATTCTTTATACTTTCCTCAAGTTGACTTACATCAGTTTGGCCCAGGTTCAAATCCTGCTCATTGAGTAGAATTGTTGTTGCTTTCATCAACTTCAGTCAGTTTGGCCCAGGTTCAAATCCTCCTCATTGAGTAGAATTGTTGTCACTTTTATCAACTTCAGTCAGTTTGGCCCAGGTTCAAATCCTCCTCATTGAGTAGAATTGTTGTCACTTTTATCAACTTCAGTCAGTTTGGCCCAGGTTCAAATCCTGCTCATTGAGTAGAATTGTTGTCACTTTTATCAACTTCAGTCAGTTTGGCCCAGGTTCAAATCTTGTTCATTTAGTAGAATTGTTGTCACTTTTATCAACTTCAGTCAGTTTGGCCCAGGTTCAAATCCTTCTCATTATGTAGAATTGTTGATACTTTTAACAACTTCAGTCAGTTTGGCCCAGGTTCAAATCCTGCTCATTATGTAGAATTGTTGTTACTTTTATCAACTTCAGTCAGTTTGTCCCAGGTTCAAATCCCGCTCATTGAGTAGAATTGTTGTTACTTTTACCAACTTCAGTCAGTTTGGCCCAGGTTCAAATCCTGCTCATTGATTAAAATTACTGTTACTTTTATCAGCTTCTAATAGTTTTTCCAGGGGTCGCAGGTTCAAATCCCACCTTTTATTGACTTACTCCAGCCAGTTTCCCTTGTTTTTATTCGATGAGTTTATCTTAATTTTTTGGAACTTGCAGGAATTTCTTCAGGGCTTTTCCCAATGCCTTCATTGGGTTAACGGCTCTTGTGACGTTTCCAACAGCCTACCCAGTCCACCGCACAGCATCCGAAATCCCTCTCAACAAGATCCTACTGGAGACGGATGCGCCATACTTTCTCCCAAAGCAGGTATAATTGCAGTATTTTAAAGGTATAATACACGATTGGTAAAGGTCACAGAACAGCACCCAACTTTGTCTGATCAAACATGTACATGGAATGATAAACCTGTGAAAATTTGATCTCAATCGGACATCTGAGTCACGAGAAAATAGCGCAAACCCGACTCAATTTGTCTTTTTCAACATAAAGAACAATTTTGATCTTACCCCGAGATCAAAACTGTTTTCTGTCTTTGTTTTGCTAATTTCTGGATGAATACACCATTTCAGGCGGAAATATTTTAACGGTATGTTTCTACCAGCACCATCTTCATACCCTGAAAGTTATAACTAAATCTGTGAATTTCTGTTTGGGTATGTTACCAATCCTGTCCTGTACCTTTAAATCTCACAAACACAATTGACATTATCATGGTTTTCATTAGTCTTTTTGGAGTGTGTATAGTATTGAGTTATCTAAATATTATCAACTGTTTTTATTTGTAGGATTGCCGTTAGACAATGAGAATGGACCATGAAAAAATTAGAGTTCTCAACTCCGACTACATCTAAGGTCTGACTTAAGAAATTGATGGAACAGACCTCAGGGAACATTTCTAGGTACTATGTGGCCTCAAATTGTGGTAGCACTTTTGTGTAATATCCCAAAAAGTATTATAATATTTCAAAAACAATTTAAGAAAAACAAAAGAAAATTCAACAAATCGGTTTAAGCTCTTGCTTCTGACTTTCTTTTTTTTAAATGTTATTTCTCTGTGAATGGAGTATGAATTATAAAATCACATAATCATTCACCAAAATACATATCAAGGATAAATTTGGAAGGAGGTCAGAAAATACAACCACGCCCCTTTTTTAGTTGCATTGTGGGAAAGTGAATCTTGTTTTTTGTTGCTCCTCAAATGATACCACATTTTCTCAAAAGTGATACCACAATTTGAAGCCACATACTACCTAGCAAAGCTGTTATAATTAATGGTATAAAATTCCATTTTATGAAGTCAAACCTTAGACGTAGTGGGTGTTGAGCTAACACATGAATAAGAGGCTTTTCAGAACTTTTCTCCTTGACTACGTTTACTGTTTTACTTTGTTACATTTTTTTGTCCAATCTGTTGCAGTGTCCACGTACTATGCGATGGGCTAACCCCAGCATGGCAGTCTTTGTCGCTGATCGTATCGCCCAACTTCGAGGACTACCCTTAGATGAAGTCTTGAGTGCTGTACGCAGAAACACCACAGAGATGTATGGAGTCTAATGGGAGACTGCTCAGGCCTAGCCACTGAAAAGCCAGGCCAGGCCTGGGCTTGGCCTGGGGTCTTGGGCTCCCCTAGCCTTGAACTATCAACTTCAAGCCCCTGCTGTGTCCTGGATCATAGTTTGCATAAACCTGATTGACAGATTGAGTCCACATTGATCATGAACAGTATCCAGAAGCCAGGCTTTAGAAATTTTAAGCAGCTCTATTGTAGTGAAGTTCAGGGCTGACAAGAGGAGGATTTTGTTCAACAAAAGAGGAAGTATTTTGGTTTTGGTGGATTCTTCTTATCAGGGGAAGTGTGATAAATCCTTGAATCCAACTATTTTTTAAGGATTTTATGCTTCGAGTTAGGAGGGCCTGACATTTCCATCCTAGCAGGATCTTTCTCAAAGGCTAAATGGTCAGAGTAAGGAGGGCCTGACGTTTTGATTTTAGCAGGATCTTTCTCAAAGGCTAAATGGTCAGAGTTAGGAGTGCCTGATGTTTCAATCCTAGCAGGATCTTTCTCAAAGGCTAAATGGTCAGAGTTAGGAGTGCCTGATGTTTCAATCCTAGCAGGATCTTTCTCAAAGGCTAAATGGTCAGAGTTAGGAGGACCTGATGTTTTTATCCTAGCAGGATCTTTCTCAAAGGCTAAATGGTCAGAGTTAGGAGGACCTGATGTTTTTATCCTAGCAGGATCTTTCTCAAAGGCTAAATGGTCAGAGTTAGGAGGGCCTGATGTTTTTATCCTAGCAGGATCTTTCTCAAAGGCTAAATGGTCAGAGTTAGGAGGGCCTGACATTTCGATCCTAGCAGGATCTTTCTCATTTGCTAAATGGTCAGAGTTAGGAGGGCCTGATGTTTCGATCCTAGCAGGATCTTTCTCAAAGGCTAAATGGTCAGAGTTAGGAGGGCCTGACATTTCGATCCTAGCAGGATCTTTCTCAAAGGCTAAATGGTGAGAGTTAGGAGGGCCTGACATTTCCATCATAGCAGGATCTTTCTCAAAGGCTATTGAAATGACACAAGCTTGTCATAACACTCAGTATGAAGTTCAATTGTTGTACATACTTGCCATGAAGTTGTGCACATTCAAGTTCGTTTATACATAGTTAAATTTTTTATTCAGGAAGAAAGTTTGCAGTAGCACCATGTGACATCAGTGTACTCTTTTTGTGAGTTTGTGGGGTTCTGAAACGAACGGAAGGTCTCTCGACATTCCGGCCAGTAAACTCCGGCCATCTTCGGGGGGAACTTTCCTTTAAAGGGATCATATATATTAGGATTTGCAAAGATGTGCGTTTTTGGCTGAATTTTGTACTTAAACAGAAGTGAAGGTCTTAAACTTCCTTACGGACGTTGTTTCATGTACCTTTTTACACTTTGTTCATCTGGATAGCAGAAATATTCCAGAAATAATCTTCGGCCCCCCCTCTGAATCCTTTACGGTTATAGCATGCTTTTGAAATGCTACTAAATCGTTCAGACGAACGATCTTTGGACAAGACACTAAATCTTGATTTGCTTGAAAAACCCAGCATCTGATGAACCAAGATTTCCCATGGTGACTGTTTGCACTGTTTACGAACTGTTGAGTCCATTTTCTGTCTCAAACTCAATAATATTTGTTTGGGAGGCCTTTCAAATCCTGTATGCTGCCTTTAAAGGTCGTATCATACTTTGGTAAGAAACCAAAACAGAAATGTTCACAGATTTACGTTCAGGGTATAAAGATGGTGGTGGTAGAAACATACCGTTAAAATATTTCCGCCTGAAATGGTGTATTTATCCAGAAATTAGTAAAACAACGATCAAAAATCTTTTTGATCTTTTAAAAAAAATCAAAAATACAAGAGAAAAGACTTTCACGATTTTCTCAAAAAGTGGGCACTGTATGGGACTGAAATTTTCACAGATGATTGTTACTGTATCTGTCTTGATATTGTTGCCCATGAATCTGTATTTCTTTGACAAAAACCAAAGTATGATACTACCTTTAAAAGGATTTTGTTTAGTTCTTCCTTCAGCTTTTAAAAAAATGTGTGTTAGGCCAAAAAAAGAAAAGAAAATGTACTCTTTCTCTGGTTTAGTGCTGGGCAAAATATGGGAATTTCATATCCGGGCGGTTTCTGATTGCAAAAAGAATCAGGTGAACAGTTAGCCTATGTAATAATCACATACAACGTGTGCGGCATGAGCGATTTGTGGTATATACATCTTCTTTAATGTTATCGTAACTTTTGGTATGTTATTTTTAGTTCAAGCATTCAGATCAAGTGCATGCAATGTTTCTTTTAGATCTAATATGTGAAAAGTGTGTTTCTACTTGGCAAAATGGACAAAATAACTGACTGAAATTCAAGTATGTATTCTACAGTTTACACTTTTTGGGTTGATGAGCCAAACATTCGTCTCTTTTTTCCTTTCAGTTTTGGCGGTTTGCAGAAATTTGTAATCGGATAATTAAATCCGGGTCGGTTAATCTATAACCGGATAAAAATCCCAGCACTACTCCGGTTAGAGTTTATGCATGTGAGGTGCTGTGGCCTAGTGGTCTGGAGTGTCATGCTCAAGATCTTGTAGTCAGTCTACAGATTGTGGGTTCGAATCCAGCCATGGGCTAGTCGTGCTTGCATCCTTGGGCAAGACGCTTTGTCGCATATTGCTCCTCTTCACCCAGGTCTAAATGGGTACCTGTGATGGTAGATATGTCTTTGTGTGCTTGATTAGCCTCTGTGCGCTTTGCAGGCAGCATTTAGACAATAATTTAATTTACTTGGCTATGCTGTATTTCTTTTACCATAAAAACAATGTGGTTTATTAATGTAAGTTGGAACAAGAAGCCTTTTAATTACAAGCTTTCAAATTAAGTTCACAGTTTTTTTTATTTCGAAACATTCCATTTTTCTTGCAAAAGTGGTAAGATGAAAGCAAGTATCAAACTATTGCTTACCATATGAACATTCTCTGTATATGCTTAGTTTGAATCGAAACTAGTAGATCAAGACCTCATTTTAAACATTTTGAGGAAAACATTTTGGGGAAAAAAACATCGATGGGCTCATTCAAAATCGATGCGCATTAGTGACCAGCAACCAACTATTTTTATATATTATGGCTTAAAAGAGTTTTTTTTTTCCTCCTAGTTTATGTTTTTTTCATGCATCTCCTTTTCAATCCGTGTTGAAACCAACACGGATCTGCCCCAGTTCAGCCTGGCAATTTTTTAACCAGATCAAAGAGATGCAACATTCACACTACGTTTATGGTGATCCGGTTCATACGACACAGATCACGGAGAAAAATGCAGTTTGGAACCGAGTTGAGATTTTCAACCCTGGTCCCTACCGGGGTTCATTTTTATCCGGTTAGGCCATCCTACCCGAGTTGGCTCGGGGTTGAAACTTTTCAAGTGTGAAAAAGGTTTAAACAAATCTTGGGGTTTGATCCGGTTCCAACCCCTAGATTTTGGATAGTGTGAAAAGGCCTATAGGCAATGCATGCTTTGTTAAAATAGCTTTACAGAGTGTCCCCCCAAAAATGCAACACTTTGTGTCGAGAACTATTATATGAAAATTAAACTGTTTATCACTTCAAGATTCAGATATGTGATACAGATACAGCCATGTCTTGGCTTTTACCATGTAGAATTTGAGCAAAATTGGACTGAAATTGAGGGATTAAATTGAATTACCCAACTTCAAAACCCGATTTTCATCTTTCTTTCATACACATTATGTGTGTATTGACCACTTATTCTGGAATACTGCAAATTTGGTTTTAAGGAGTACTCTTTAAATTGGTCATTGTCTTTGCCAATTTCAGCCCCAATATGTTAAATTCGAATGCTAATTATTCAGTTGTTGTTTTTTTGTAATAAAAGGAAAAAGAAGGTCTTGCCAACATTGTTTTTATCTTCCTCTTAACTAGACTCAAACTGGACTGTTTGAGAAAAGAAAAGCATAAAATAGCATCACATTGTCTTTTTAATTTTGTTTTGTGGGAGCACAACTCGGCCCTTTTGACCTCTCTGTCAGCAAGCTCACATTTTTCTTTTAAATCTCTGTTTAAAGGTAGTATCATACTTTGGTTTTTGTCAAAGAAATACAGATTGATGTGCAAACATATCAAGACAGATACAGTAACAGTCCCCTGTGGAAATTTCAGTCCCATACAGTGCCCGCTTTTTGAGAAAACAGTGAAAACCAGCTACAGTATTTTCTCATTTATTGTCATCTTTTAAATGATCAAAAAGATTTTTGGTCATTGTTTTATACTAATTTCTGGATAAATACACCATTTCAGGCGGACAAATTGTAACGGTATATGTTTTTACCACCACCATCTTCATACCCTGTAAGTTATACCTAAATCTGTGAAAATTTCTGTTTTGGTCTCTTATCAAGGTATGATACAACCTTAAACCATACCCCTGCCTGCCCTAGATATTTGTAATTTAACGATATGACACAAAATAATGTGTACTTTTTTTTAAATAGTTAACTGTACCTTTTATTTCCTTGAGTTAAATCTTGATAACCTAATTTGCATATGTTTTGTTTATTTTTCTTGAATTAAAGACTCAACTGGAAAAGTGAAAAGTTGCCATTATTTGCCCACAAATCCAACCAATTGTGACAGATCATTGAAAGATGAACAATGAAAACTTAACTTTATACTGGAGTGGGATTCGAACCAGTAACCCCTGGAATATCACACCGGTGCTCTACCAACTAAGCTTTAGTGCTACGTTGGTTGTGTCAACTGGAAAAGTGAAAAGTTGCTGATATTTGCCCACAAATCCAACCGTTCATGACAGATCATTGAAAGGTGAACAATGACAACTTACTGGAGTGGGATTCGAACCAGTTACCCCTGGAATACCACACCGGTGCTCTACCAACTAAGCTAACTCCTATGTTGGTTGTGTCAACTGGAAACTAGGCCATGAAACCACTCACATACCACTATATCCCAAGGATCCTTTAAGACACAGCAACATTTAGCAGCAGTTAGCAAATTAAGATATATTGCTTACCGGTAACCATTTTGTGACAGATTTCGGAAGTTAAGATTTTTCTCTCAGATATTTTCTTTGTTTCCGTGTATATACCACATTGTACTTGGTTTTGGAAGTTGAATATGCATTGATTTAGGCTTCAAATCCAAATTGTTTCATATTGTTATTGTATGTTAATTGTAGTTTCCCAAGTCTTAACACATTTGCATTTTAGTATCAATGACTTTTAGGTTGAGTTTATAAAATAAAATCCAGAAGAATTGGGAAAAAAATCAGTTTAAATGAAATAAATGTTTCCACTTGTGAGTTTTATTATTCTAAGTTGGCTAAATCATAAACTGAAATTGTGGATGGAAATTTTTTGGAATATAGAATTGTTTTTTTGTCAAAGAAATGCAGATTCACAGGTTAAGATATCAAGGAAGATAAGTAACGGTCATCTGTGAAAAGTTCAGTCCCATATTGTGCCCACTTTTCGAGGAATTACGGTGAAAAACGGCCACAGTATTTCTTAAGTCTTTTCTCTTTTATTTTTGATCTTTAAAAGATCAAAAATAATTTGTATCACTGGTTTTACTCTTTTCTGGATAAATGCAGCATTTCAGGCAGAAACATTTTAGCAGTATGTTTCTACAATCACCATCTTTATACTGCGTAGTTTATAGGTAAATCTCTGAAGATTTCTGTTTCGGTATGCTACCAAAGTATGATACTATCTTTAAAAGATCAAAAATGTTTTTGGTCATTGGTTTAACTCTTTTCTGGATAAGTAAAGCATTTCAAGCAGAAGAATTTTAACCCTTATGCCCAAACCTATAAATATAAATATCATTTGGGACCTTGATTGTTCCTGATAAACTAGGCCATATTTAATTTGGGGCAAGATAACTCTGCCCAAATTGTACTATTGATCTTTAATTATCTATTTTCCAAGAGTTAAGTGGTAATCACAAAGGCAAGCAAACTATCATTGAACTTGAAAATCATCAGTTTGCACTTTGATAAAGCATTGCTTAATGGTAATTAAGCTTTGGAAATTGTCCAATAAAGAACTGGAATGTTAAAGATAGTATCATACTTTGATAACATACCGAAACAGCTATCTTCACAGATATTACCTATAACTTATAAGGTATAAAGATGGTGATGGTAGAAACATACCATTACAATACTTCTGCGCTGCCTGAAAGGCTGTATTTTTCCCAGAAAAGAAATTATTTTTGATCTTTTAAAGATCAAAAATAAAAGAGAAAATACTTAAGAAATACTGTGGCCGTTTTTCACTGTTTTCTCAAAAAGTGGGCACTACGTATGGGACTGAAATTTTCACAGATGACTGTGACTGTATCTTCCTTGATATTTTTGCCCATGAATGTGTATTTCTTTGACAAAAACAACAACAAAGTATTACCTTTAATGGTAATTCGCCCAAAGTTTTGGGGAATTGTTTAAGTCCCAAACTTATCTTTTCAAACAATTTATTGCAGTGCTCATATTTTTTTTCAAAATTTTATTTTTTGCAGCCACTTTCATTATTATTTTGCTGTTTCTTTTTCCCCTTTTTACTTTTGATTCGTCTTTTTGAAAGTTATTGGTTGCGTTGTGTGTAATTATTATCTTAACAGCTTGTTAACTTTCTTACGTTTTGACAAAATTTACGTCATAGAAAAGGTGCATGTACAATTGAAGTAACCACCCCCTCCCTCTCCCCCCCCCCCCCCCCCGGCAAAGAATTTACTTTTGAGGAGATTAAAAGGTGTAATAAACACCGGAAGTCAGAAGAATGAGTGTTTATTTAGATTTATCCTTTAACGGGGATTTAGTATATTGTTCACACTATTGAGTATTGACCTTTAGAATTTAACCAGATCTTGTTAGGGCATTGTGGGGCGAGTTTGTTGTTTGCAAACAATAACATGTGCCCCCCCCCCCCCCCCCCCCCCCCCACCTTTCCAAATAAAGAACATTCCATTCTATACAGGGGGTATTATTGACGGTGAAATAAAAAGAAATATAGACTAATCTAATTGGCATTAACTTTGGGGACTCCCTACTTACATTTGTTTCATGAGTCACAGGGATGAGTCATTTTGCCTTTATGCATCTTCTCAGAACATTCTTGAACACGTTGTCATGGGTGACGTACCAGCAAAAAATTACGCCGTGCATTTTGTCTCTACCTACAAATAAAATGCTCCGCTCCACTGCGTTTAGGGCCACATGAGGCAGGACGATAACAATGGACGAAAATATTCATTATCGAAAATCCGAGAAAACGTCTGATAAATTTTGCTACGTGAGTAGACGTGTTTTCGCTGAAATATTCCCCCATGGCTGTTAGAAGGACTAAAAGCTGATAGAGAATTGAACACACGACACAACAACGGGATTTTGTTGTAACTTCAGTTTCAAAAAGGAGTAATTTTCGGCTGAAAATTACCGCCAGTGGTTCGCCAAAATTGTGGTTTTCTGATTTGGAGTGCATGTTTTCTTGTGATTTGTTATTGACTGTGATGTGTTTATGAACATGTGGAATATGGTGTGACTGTTTTGGACTTCAGGGTCATTGTTGGCCTATTGTTTCAAAGTGTATGCGTCAATAGAGTTGTTGGATTGGGAAATTACCGAGTTATTTCCTGGGTTGAGGGAGAAATAGCCAGGGACGTTGGCCGTGTAAAAGTCGACTCGACCATGAGATCTCCAGCAGACGACAGTCAAACTACGTCATCCTCACATGCACACGGTAAGCCACCATTGCTATCGAACACGAACAACAGCAACACTTCCACCGAGAATCACACCAATTCCCCGGGTCTTCTCTCCTCCATTTGGAGCAGAATGTCCGAGTACGTGGAAATGCGAACATTGGAGACACAATCCAGCGTCTCGTCGGTGGATTCTGGGCGATTTTCGGCCTCTGAAATGTTCGAATCTGGTGAGTCTGTGAACTCGACATACGAGGAAAGGACTGAAATTAAGCATGTTGAGCAGACGAATCAGACGCAGTCATCTCAGCGAAGCGGTCAGCACAGGAATAGCCTTTTACTTTCAGGATGGAATTACTTCTTTGGTGGTGGGGGTAACAACTCGCAGTCTGATTCTAAACAGTCCAGTGTATCTAAGACTAAACCTCCATCCAGGAAAAACTCGTCTTCAAGCCAGGAGTCATCAGGTGCCCGACCAAGGAGCGCATCTTCACCATCCTTTGTAACTCTCCCCTCCAAAGTACTACCACCAGACCCGCTCATTGGTGTTGCCACTGCGGCTGAGACAGAATTTGCTGCTAACGGGACAAATACCTATCTAGTTTGGAACCCATTGGAAGAAGAAGACGATGATACAGATTCAGATACCTACTCGGATTCATCGTCATTGGTCGCTGATGCTGATGAGGATGACAGTGCATTGAATCAGGGAACCGGGGAAGGGCATGACTTTGTCCCAGTGTTTTTGAACTTCACGTGGTGCGATCAGTGTGCGGGAGTTATCTGGGGCTTTCGACAGTGCCTTCGATGCTCGTGTAAGTATGATTATGGTGTATGATCTTCCGGAATAGTCAAGTAAGAATTTACTGGTACGGCGGTAGCCGGTAGGCTTAGTTGCGATGATCGCAATATCCATGTAGGCCTAGACCAAAGGCCTGTTTGTTTAACACACAGGATCAGGGATTCTACTTATCTGGATCCCATTTTAGTGTACCCTTCATAGGACGTGGATCCCCAAATCTGGGATTCTGTGCGTTAAACAAACAGGTCCCAAGTGTTATGATCATTGCAACTACTGAACTGGGCCTAGGTTGAATTTTATATGTTTTTCAGCAAGAGTGTTAAACCATGTACCGTATGTAGCTGCCTTTCCATACGTGCATTTGTTTCATCGGTTGCGTGTGCATTGGGTATGACTGAGTTGCGAATAGCGACGTCATTTACCTTTTCACGAATACGTGAAGTATGCGCAGGCAGGAATCCGTCAACGACGAGGAAAATGACATACCGTCCAAGGGCCTGTTTGTTTAACGCACAAGATCACGAAGCCTGCTGAATCATGAAAGATAACTTTTGTACATGTTTACAGTTTTGCTTTCTAGGGCCAAACGTCAAATGAGTCCCACTATTGCACATGTATGATGGTTTGCATGCGTCAGAACAGAGCTCTGCAGGACCGATTTTGACACACAAATGGACCAGATTTATGCAGCGCACACGCAATGGGCATGCACATTAAGGAAAGAGTCGCATGCTTCTTTAGTGATCACTTTTTTGACACACACGTATAGGCAGCGGATGAAAAAAAAGCACATGGAAAGCCAGCTTCACACTAGTTGCGATGATCGTAACCCTAGGTTTGACATGGGGACTTGGACCTGTGTCATGTCCCAAACTCCCAATGTCAAACGAAGGGTTACGATTGTCTTAATGTCAGTGTTAAACGATGTAGGCCTGTAGTTAATCTGAAGCCTTACACGTATTATTTCATCTCATTTGGCACAGAGCAGTAGTGGAAACGTGCAAAGAATGTGGACGATAAAATAAGTCTTCTTTGCTCATTTCCATTGCTGTTCTGTTTTTCATCTCATTTTGCACAGAGCAGTACTACTAGTGGAAATGCGCAAAAAGGACTATGGACGATATATGTAATAGTTTTCTTTGCTCGTTTCCACTGCTCAGCACTGTTCTGCACCAAACGAGTTGAAAAAACACCCACTACATGTCGCGTGATGACGTATGTAAACATTGGTCGCGCAATCGGTCTATAGGCCTAGTATACAGTGTAGTTGGTATTCTCTAACCAAGTCATCATTACTGATTGTTACTTGTTAGTGATATGCGTACATTTAATCAGAAGTACACGGTAATGCAAATTGCTTGTGGTTCTCTGTTCAAGTTCAAGTACAGGATAACCGGAGGCTGCTGTTTGATGTGGGTAGGCTGTGTACACTGGTGTGTGTTGATTTTACCCACTTCAAATAGCACATGTTTACCTGTTGTGTCAAGCACTAGGCTACTCTCCAAAAGGGTAGTATTAAAATTACAACTCATACATAATTATGTAGGTCAACTTATCTGCAATAGTTAATAAGTTAGGAGGTTTGCAGACTTACAATACATGTAACACTGTAGGCCTACATCATCTTCTGTTAGTATGTGTGTGGTTCTGAAAAGAACCGGTTCCTCTACGTTCCGGATTCTGTCCATCATCAGAAGACTGCTGGATTTCTGCTCTTATGTCATCGCACCTCTTTGAGGCAAAACCTAGGAAATTACACCACTGGGGGCCTACAGTATCAATACATGGCACACAGGATGCTTGGCTGACTGAGATATCATCACTTGACCTCTTACCAGTCAAGGGTACAATGTACCCATTCAAATGACCTCAGGTTCAAATGGTTTACTGTGTATGTGCTTGGACCCGTTTTGTTTTCTTTGTACATGGATCCAATTGAGGACATTATCACCCGTCATGGTCTTAATTCTGTTATTTATGCGGATGATTGCCAGCTTTACATTTCTTGCGGTTCCCGCACGGACTATTCATGTGTAACTCGTATTGAGTCCTGTATTGATGAAGTCCGTTGTTGGATGCAAGCTAACATGCTTGCATTGAACGACGGAAAGACTGAAGTATTGTGGTTCTCGTCACGTTTTAAAGACTCAGGTCTTCGGGATGTAAATACCGAAGTGCGAGTGGGAGATTCTTGTATCCTATCCTCAAAAACATTACGTGATCTCGGGGTGATAATAGATTCAGCTGGAACCATGAATGCCCATATATCTAGTGTGTGTAAGACAGCGTCTCATTCTCTTTGGCGAATTGGTAAACTTAGACCACTTCTGAATCAATCTAATACAGAGAAATTAATTCATGCGTTTGTTACTTCCAGATTAGATTATTGTAACAGCCTATTTTATGGTTTATATGGTTACCAGTTTAAAAAACTACAACATATTCAGAATGCTGCAGCTCGACTAGTCATCAGGAAAAGGTTAGATCGGCACGCAGATATGACACCTTTCCTCAGGGAATTACATTGGCTTCCAGTTGAAGGGCGGGTCGAATTCAAAATTATCTGTATTGTTTTTAAACTTATTCACCATAGCGAGACAGCACCACATTATCTTAAGGACTTGATATCAATTCATAATTCCCAATTTAACACAAGAGGTAGCGAGGGGGTAAAACTATATCATCCGAGGGTTCGTCCTGCGCCCACCAAGGCCTATGGTGACCGGGCATTTTATATTTATGCACCCATTGTGTGGAATAGGTTGCCTGGGAAGTTAAGGAATATCACTATGTATGACAATTTTAAATCTACACTAAAAACGTTTCTTTTTAAAAGATATTTTTCATAAATTTGACCTCATTTTATGCTTCATTTTTCTTAGTTTTAAAGTGGTGGTATTTAAATAGTTTTAACAGTAATAATAATAATTGTAATTCATGTGGTAAAGTAGTTTGTAGATTTGTAATTTTAGTAGTGTTTTAAATGTTTTTAATTGTAAAGCGTTTTGAGATTTTAATGTAAAGCGCTTTAAAAAATAAATTATTATTATTATTATTATTATGGGATTTAATGGTCCTTTACATTGGCCTATGCATTTTTCCCCAAGTTCTTGACAAATATCGCATTTTTAAATAGATGAATCAAATCATGGAAAAAGGTGCTCTAAAAATATCAGTTGATCTTCCCTTCTTATCCTAAGTACCCACCTGCACCATGGGCAGTTTACCAAACATGCCTTTTCCTGTGGTAAGTGTACAATAGTGTCCTGAATACCACAATACACCACAGTGTGGTTTGTGTGGTAATAAATTAACCTTTATGATCCAGTCTCCCTGTGGAGACTGTCGTAATATTTGGTAAGCAGCTCTTGTCTTGTGTTGTGTGGTACTGTACATGTACACTGTACATGGTTAATACACACGTCACAGCTTGGGCCATCATGTTGAAAAACTGTGCCATTTTCATAGTTTCATTTCATATTATCTTCAGTCATCTGGTCATAGGTAAACAACAAGTTGGCATGGATCCAAGGCATATCCCTGGTGTAATGGCTGCCTTTAGGTCTTACAATAGGGTTCCTTCATTATTTATAAATCATGATACACAGTAATAGTGTGTAAGATAAAAGTGGAAGTGGTCCTGGTTAAAACTCTGACTGTGTTTTTTACAGGGTGACCCAGAAAAAATGAAACCGAGATTAATAAATCAATGTTTAAACATTATCATACCCTAATATCACTTTTTAATAATAAATTATGACATTGTCATAAATCTGAAAATCGTAAGATTTTGATACCATTAATATGATGCACACTTCATGCATTTTTCAGGAAAAATGAGCAAGGGTTGACAGAGATATCCTGCCTTATATGGATTGAATTTCCATGTTTTGTTTTTTTAATCATTTGTTTTTTAATACAAGTAATAAACTGCTGCAAACTGCTCATCAGCCAAAATGACCTGAAATACATGTATGATAAATCAAAACAATTGTAAGTTTATTATGATACATTTTGTATGCACAGTTATAAATATTGGTGCTTATAAATTGCAATCATATATATGAGAACAACGTGCAGAGCAGTAAAACAGCCTCTAGAGTGTTATACACAGGTACATAGGCCTAATTATCCGGTATGTGCATTATGCTATGCTATGATTGCTGTACTGTAAAGTACATACTCCTGTTTGGCATGCAAGGTTAGCCTTTAATTTCTCATTTCCCATATAAGTGACAGTGATGAGCGAAATAGCATCCCTAGCACACCATGCAATTCCATGGTTGACAGACATGTGAAATTGGGCCTTGGTTAGGCAAATAAATATGACATTCTGTGACATGATAAGAATTTCAACCAAACCCATACAGTATACATGTACATCAAAGAAACTTGTCAACCCAATTACCGGTACAATGATAAAGCTGTACTTGTATCACACTGAATTGTACTTGTTCTTGTATTGCTTACAAGTTTACACTACACTACATGTATACATATACTGTTAGAAATCACCGGTACACTTCAATTTGTACAATAAAGGCCTACTATGCATGAATAAATGTATGCAATATAAATTATTTGTTGTACATGTACATGATATACATGTGCCTGCCTGATCCATCATATTTACACGTAGTATTACGTGTATGTGTAGGAATTTGTGAATATATTGATGATCAGTGATGCATCAAGGTTGTGCGGTAATAATACAAAGACCTTCCACGTCATCCATGGCTACGTGTATTATTACACTTTGCATAATATCAAAGTTCCATACTTGTATACAGCTGTAGTAATTCTCATTGCAGTTTGTACACGTGTGCTTATAGTTGTACATGTAGTACAACATGTAGGATGTATATAAGTCATGTTTATGGTCATTTTTTATTTATGTTGGATTTCATGCATTTCAGTGTGTTCATTATTCTGATGACAAAGGGTGTTTTAAAATCTTGACCATTTCCGTCAAATTTCAGTAAATTCAATTAATGTAGCAACAAATAGGACAGGGTGTGTTGAAATTGAGATTGCATTAGTACACATTAATGATGATAATGTAAGTGAACAAGTTTGCTGTGCACATGTCATGTACTAGTATACAGAATACAGTAGGGGTGTGTGTACCATTACACACACGGGGGCATACATGTACATATATATATACATGGTGTACATGTACATGTAGGTGACAAGTGTGTTCTAAGGCACTTGCCTCTCACCAATGTGGCCTGGGTTCGAATTCGGCCTGGGTCATATGTGAGTAGAGTTGTGTGTTGTTTCTCTCCTATGCAACGAGGGTTTTTCTCCGGGTTCTCTGGTTTTCCTCCCTCCACAAAAAAAAACCACTTTCGATCTCAGGCTGTACTCCATAATCATATATGGGTTGATGTGGCTGGCAGCCAAGGGCGCCCATGAAAGCCTTCAACTCGATCACGTTAAAGTTGCATCCTTCTCAATTCAGAACCCCAGCTGCGAGTAAGGATGATTAGCCTCCCAAATTATTATATTATTACACACATACACCACACCATATGACCCTGTATACACATTTTCTCCCAAGGTTTTCTGCACTGTGACAATCACATTACATATTTGTACAGAAGGCAGTGCAAACCACATTGTAATTTGATCATGCTTACATGCTGACCTCATGTCATCATGTACATACACAGCAGTCAACTATAACTTCTGATTTCTCTATAATTTTATTATCAAAATCAGGTTTTATTGACGAAATGCATCAATGCCCATTACTTTGCAGACTTGCACAGGGTACAGCTAGAACACGTACAGTGTATACACCGTAGGCCTACTCTTTTCTCCATATCTATATGTACATGTACACATGTATGTATACATGTACATCATATAATTGAAGGAGGGAGAATTTACATACGTACTGTACACAACTAAAAGGGCATTTCCATGGTTTGGGGACATTTTATAACATGTTACCTCTTTTTCTGCATATTTGCATAAATTGCAAGGAACCATACATGTACATGTAAGTCATTGTACACTGGTATTCTTGATGATTTCAAGAATAATAATGATTGATCAAGGAATAGGTCAAATTCACTTTAATAACACTAACAGGCAACTTACGTTACCAAAAACCCAGTGAATAAATTTTGTGTAAGACTATAGTCCCACAGCTAGGCTTTTCAATGATCTTTTTCACTACTTTTTATGTTACATGTATTGTAGTAGATGATGTCATTATTTTAATATACCCAAATGTTTAGCCCAGGGCATTTGGTGTTCAAGGCTTGAGGGAAACGGTATCATTTTAATACAGTTTAGTTCTCTTTTTTTGTAGATGAATTTTTAGAATTTTTATTAAGATTCTTGAAAATGATATTCTTGCTTTCTTCGGAAATGTTTATTTTTTAACAGACTAATTGTAATTACAACAATTTCTCAATCCTAACACTGTACAATAGTACAGTCTTACACTTTTTCAAAATACTGACAGTGTTCATACTGAACAGTGTAGGCCTGTACACGATACATACATGTACATGTACATTGTACACAGTACATAGCGTGTGTAATACTGTGTGATGTCAGCTTTTACAGGTTCATGGTAATTTCATTGACCGTTTGATGGAGAGCATTGACATGTGTACTTGACACTTTCAGTTTCATTTTCCACTTTACACATGGTGTACATGTACAGGTAGTATATGTACATGACTTTATATACAGGGTACATGACGCCACTTGTCTACTCATACTGCACAGTGAAACATGCTGGTATGACCACTCATCTCAAGCTGTGATGTGGATAAAACGCTGTTGCCCCAAGCATGCCAAATTAATATGAATCATGATCACTGTGAACTTTGTGAAGTAGCATCATGTTTATTGATACATGTATAATGTGCAATGTATACTGGTATACACTGTAGTACCGGGTACACTTAAAATACATGTACATTTTGTAGGGCTATACTCCATACGTGTACAGTGTATACATGTAGATGAATACAGGGTTGATTTAAATCACTCAATTTAAATCATTGATTAAATCATGATTTAAAAAGAAAACAGAGCTTCAGCTTCAATGAAAAACCACACGTGGGACTGGGTCGGTAAAAGTAACTGAGAGGAAGACTTCCTGAGATGTCCGCACTGGACTTAAAATGGGTAAAGTACCCAGCGTTTCGGTAACTTTGCCAAAAAAGAGTCCAATGCGGGCAGGGCTTAAAGGTAGTATCATACTTTGGTAAGAGACCAAAACAGAAATGTTCACAGATTTACGTATAACTTACAGGGTATGAAGATGGTGGTGGTAAAAACATACTGTTAAAATGTTTCCGCCTGAAATGGTGTATTTATCCAGAAATTAGTAAAACAACGACCAAAAATCTTTTTGATCTTGAAAAAGATCAAAAATAAAAGAGAAAAGACTTAAAAAAATACTGTGGCCGTTTTTTCATTGTTTTCTCAAAAAGTGGGCACCGTATGGGACTGAAATTTTCACTGATTACTTTTACTGTATCTTCCTTGCTATTTTTGCCCATGAATCTGTATTTCTTTGATAAAAACCAAAGTATGATACTACCTTTAAGGAGGATAGACATGAAAGGATAATACATGCTTCCAGAAACTCATCGTTATCTCTTACAATGACAACATACATGCAACATGAAGTGACAAACTCAATCAAACAAGCCATCAAGTCTTATGAAGACATCTCATATCTCATCTCTTATGATATACCGACCACCGTTAAGAAATGTAAACTATGTCATAATGCAATGTGGTATTATGGGTATGGTACAATCTCTGTGCTCAGTGCTTGTTATTAAGACCATGGAGCTATTAATTTAGTGGTAAGGCCATCCTGCTTGACACTGTCTGATTAAGGAGGACCTTACTCTATGGGGAGGGACTGGCAGAGTCTAATGAGATTGGAGGACATCGTCTACATTAAGGCCTGTCCCAATTCACTGGCTGCGGCCGTGGCTGCGGCTATTGGCAGCGCGTCCATCTTGTTGCCGTGTCCCAATTCACTGGCTGCGACCGTGGCTGTGGCCGCGACGTCACAAATATATAGCCACAAGGGAAGGTGACTTCGTTGTGGCCGGGCCAACTTTATATGGCAAGCCAAATGCCAAATAGTTCGATAAACCCTATTTATTGGAGATAAACACGTTTTTCGCCAAGAAACACTATATTCCAACATGATAAACACTGCTTTTTGAGAAAAACTCTGTAATAAACAAATTTTATCTAGATAAAGATTGTTTTTCACCGATAAACAGTGTTTATCGAATTATTTGGCATTTGGCTTGCCATAACCTCAGTTGCGCATATGGATTCAAATCATCCCGACAGGCGCTTCTATGCGGCCGAAGGCGCGTCCCAATTCTACTGGCTGAATCCAGTTCGAAGACGCAGCTGCAGCCACGGCCGTAGCCAGCGGCCACAGCCAGTGAATTGGGACACGGCCTAAGAATGAGACATGCATGAAACAGAGCCAGCCACATCCCCGGGACAGAAAAATCGAGGCTGATACAATGTACATTGTACAGGGTGTCCCAGAAAAAAACACAACACTATGTCGGGACCCATTATGTTAAAATTAAACTGTTTATTATTTCCAGATTCAGATATGTGATACAACCATGTATTGGCTATCACCATGTAGAATTTTTAAGCATGTTGGGGCTGAAATTGGCGAAAATACATGCATGACCAATTGAAAGAGCACTCCTTAAAAACAAATTTGCAAGGATACCACACATAGTGGTCAATACACACATAATGTGTACATGTATATGAAAGAAAGATGAAAATCTGATTTTGAGATTGTGTAATTTAGTCTTTGTTTTTTCACTAAATTTTAATCCACTTTTGCTCAAATTTTACATGGAGATAGCCAAGACATGGTTGTATCACATATCTGAATCTTGAAGTGATAAACAGTTTAATTTTTTTATAGGCCTAATAGTTCCGACGCAAAGTGTTACGTTTTTTTGGGACACCCTGTATAGTACATAAAAGTGTATTATACATCCATGTACAGTACATTATGTACATGTGTACATAGTACATATTTATGTAGGCCTACATGTACAGTACATACATGTGCGTACAAGTACCGATACATGTTAATGCTGGGATTTTTATCCGGTTAAAGGTTAACCAACCCGGATTTAATTATCCGGTCACAATTTTTCATTAACCATTAACCGAAACTGAAAGGAAAAAAAGGGGACGAACCTTTGGCTCATGCTCAACAGCCCAAAAAGTGTAAACTGTAGAATTTCAGTCATGGTTATTTTGTCCATTTTGCCAAGTAGAAACACGCTTTTCACATACTGGATCTAAAAGAAACATTGTGTACTTGATCTAAATGCTTAATCTTAGGCCCGGTTCAAACGTCGTGCTTATGCCGTGTCGAATACAATTCAATTCGGCGCGACGTAAGCACGGTGTAAGCACGGCAGTGGTTTCAGACGTTGAACTTAATACAAACGTGTTGCAGAACTTAATGCATCCAAAATGGCGGGCCAGGAAAACAAACAGCGCTTCATTGTATTTTCAATAACGCACGAACAAGAAGAATGCTGCTTCAACAGGCACTAGTAACACTAAATAATACATGTAGTTGAATAATTGAATGTACTCAGTGGCTTCAATTTCTGATAGCTCAGTTTGCAAATCTTGGGGCTGTAGAGCAGTAAATACGCCCAAATCAGTCCGCGGAGCTCATTAATTGTTTCCATGCCCCAGAATCTGTTATTTTAAAGCATTTGGTGAGCCCTACTTGGGAACTGGGAAGCCTTGTAGAAAGAATGGATGGAACTTGGTCACCATGAATTTGGACTTTTAAATTTGAGATGTCAAGTTGGATGAAATCAGCCCCTAAATTCGCTCTTATTTTCCAATGTAGTGGAGGAGTGCTATCTTTTAGTCTCTCTCAGGTAAATTTGGCCGTTTTACGGGTATTCTTCTTTGCGTGGACTTTTCGGCCACGCTAACCTATACAAAAATTTATAAAAAAATGAAAATTGAAGAATTCAGCTTTATTTTGCTGTATCGCGTCGGTTGATTGGATCATAAACTTGAGAGTTTTTTTTTTTTTCAAAGTTGCAACTCTGCGTGGTAGCCTATAGGAAATGATTTACTTGCCTGCACGCCATTTTGTTTGAGAAATAAGCTTGTTTGTTTGTTTGCTTTTTATCTATTCTTTTCTCACACACATCGCGAGCATGCGTATTCCTAAATATGACCATTATTCAGGACCAACTGCGAATTGACATTTTATTCGACACGGCATAAGAACGACGTCTGAAACCGCGCCGTGCTACTGCCGTGCTAAATGGCATATAAGCACGGCAGACCCTGTCGAGCTTAAAGTTTCTGCCGTGCCGAATTCAACTTGCCGAGCCAAATTGGTTTCAGACGTCGTGCTTATGCCGTGCCGAATACAAAAAATTACAAAAATAAGCACGACGTCTGAACCGGGCCTAAAAAGCATTCTGAAAATTACGATCACATTGAAGAATACCATAAATCGCACACGTTGCACGTGATTACCTGTACATAGGTTAACTGTTAATCTGATTTGTTTTTGCAATCAGTAATCGGACATGAAATTACCTGATTTTGCCCAGCACTAATTTACATACATGTGCAGTGTATTACATAATTCATACATACATACAATAGGCCTACATGTACATTGTGTCATGTAGTGTATTCATGTGCAGTGGATTGCTGCTATTACGAACACAGCTGAATCCTCAGAAATTGTCCACTAGGCCGAAAAAAAAAATTGTTGTGTTGCCCTCAGCAACCAAACGTAAAATGCCAAAATTTTGAGTGTAAAACTCACCATTTTTGACAGAAAATGTAAGATTTAGCAGTAAAAAAGCTTGTCTCCTCTAAACGACCCAAGACCGTTGATTTATAAGCCCTGGTTGACCAGACATCCTGTATTTATTCTTAAATGTTTGAAAGTCGGCCAAAAAAATAAATAAAAAATTGACCGACCGACCGACCCTTGAGGGCAACACAACAATTTTTTTTTTCGGCCTTATGAAGCTGTCATTTGTTATACTTATAGCGATATAAACAGCTGTATTCAGTATTGAGCCAAGGATGATGTTCAAATGGTGCAGTAGTGTTACTAGTTCAACTGTATTGGCCTCTAGAGGGCAGCATTCAGTGTAGTCTTTTTACTCTATTAGGTACAACACACTAAATACATGTAGCTCCAACATCAATGCACCGAGCTAATTTAATTTATACACAGCTCTTCAAATGTTTTTTTTTTTCAACTATTTGCATTTTGTAGTTCGTGCCAACATGTAATTTAATTTGTACTGTATTTAGCCAGACAAAATGTTTGAGGAAGGAATAGACTGTTCCTTCCTCCATGGTCATAGTGTACGTACAAATGTACACTTGTACATTAACATGTACATGTATGTACATCTGTAACTCAAAGTGCTTGTAAGGTAAAGCTGTGATTATGACATCATTATCATGGCACTGGCCCAGTGGCCACATACCACATGTTCATGTGTACACCGGATACTAATACCTAATACTGCAACTAAAAGGAAATCGGGTGTAATGTACATGTAGGCCTATAGTATAATGTACCCGTGAAAGTTTACACATGTGTAGGCTAAAATGCAGTAAAGGTTAAATCATGGAGGATAAAGTAATGTCAGTATGTATCAGATGATAATGACACAAATGTTTAAAGGTAGTATCATACTTGGGTAAGAGACCAAAACAGAAATGTTCACAGATTTACGTATAACTTACAGGGTATGAAGATGGTGGTGGTAGAAACATACAGTTAAAAGTTTTCCACCTGAAATGGTGTATTTATCCAGAAATTAGTAAAACAATGACCGAAAATCTTTTTGATCTTTTAAAAGATAAAAAATAAAAGAGGAAAGACTTAAGAAATACTGTGGCTGTTTTTCACTGTTTGCTCAAAAAGTGGGCAGTGTATGGCACTGAAATTTTCACTGATTACTTTTACTGTATCTGTCTTGGTATTTTTGCCCATGAATCTGTATTTCTTTGATAAAAACCAAAGTATGATAAATACCTTTAATGTAGAAAATTCTGTAAGTTGCACCTCAAGAGGAGTTGCCAGTATGTAGTGATTTCTATTGGGACATGACACTTTTAGCCATTTATCTTCACGATCTGCATGAAACGTATCCATGGAGTTAGGAGGGAGGGCCTGATGTTTCCATCCTAGCAAGATCTTTGAAGATTAACCCTAGCGCGCTTCATGAAATCAGACACTGGGACTGTAGTGCTCTACTGAACATTACACTGTCAGCAGACTGTGGCAAGTCTAGGACTTGATACTGTGGCACATGTACTGCACATCTATAGCATGTCAGCTTCAATAATCATGCCACCCCATCAACAACTGCATTTGATGGAACTTTTGACACAACCATAGAGCTAGGACGACACAACTTTGCATTTCACTTGGTCAAAGCAGAAATGAACTGTCACCAGACTTTGGCAAGTCTAGGACTTGATACTATGGCATACACTGCATGTCAAGTTTAATTAATCAAACCATCCCATCAACAACTGCATTTAATGGAACTTTTGACACAACTTTGCATTTCACTTGGTCAAAGGAGAAATGAACTGTCAGCAGACTGTGGCAAGTTTAGGACTTGATACTGCAGCACATGTACACTGTACAGACCACATGTTGCACGTCAGTTCCAATAACAAAGTCAAACCTTCAACAACTGCATTTGATGGGCCTCCAGGGATATAGGCCTACTAGCTAAGTTCTGTACAGTTCAATGGAGAAATGAACTGTCAGCAGACTGTGGCAAGTCTAGGACAAGCATTAAGCTGGTGATGCATTGGATGCTTCCTGTCAGTTTCCAGTCTGTTTTGGTCAGATATGTGTATGACGACTAAGCAATGTATTTTAAGAAGATGCCATTTCACTACTGATAGCACACGTGTGTTAGTTATCAAAGGGGTACATACAGTAGGTGACGATTTACATGTATCAAGCCACAGCAAGTACTGTATCACCCTCAACTGTAATGTCTTTTGTATGGGCTCCGAACTTCATCAAGTTCATCAAACTTCACAAGCTTGTAAGTTGTTTATTTGGGAACCTTTTGAACAAAGACTGAAGTAATTTACGTCGGAACTTCTAGTTTATCCAGTTCGTTGTACCATAAATGGAAAAAGTTGTGTGCCATCAAAGGAAACGTGTCGGCCTACGCGATGCAGTTAGGAAACTTGTCACTTGGAACTACGGAACTTTTTGAGAACTGCAGTTCATTTGATGGACTGGTTTGTACCAAAGAGTGAACTTATTCAACTTAGTAAAAGTTGGTACTTCGTTGGTGTGTGTGGACTTTACCTTGGACGGACGTTACTGCTTCACGATTTTGCGTCAGTGTTTACTCTATTGCCATCAATATGACTACCAAAGTCTTGTAAATTTCTTGTAGAAAAGAAGAAAATAAATTTGCGAACTCAATTGGTTTTTTCATCATCACCCACGTCATCATGGACAAGACCAGCCCAGACAAGTGATCATTCTTCTGTTTTCAGGAGTGATGAAATTGTTGATGAACCTGATTGAGCTCACAAAATTCTGGCTTGAGTGAGCAGAATTTATCCTTGTGGGAACTTTGCTTCAAATTGAAACCAGTCGAAGTCAGTCAGATCGGATCTAACCAGTGTAAACCAGTTGAAACGAGTGGAAACTAGTGGAAACCAGTCCGTATTTGTGTAACCAATTGAAACCATTGTAAACCTGTCCAAACCAGTGTGGATTAACTAGTCAAAACCAGTATCTTGAGAGTGACAAAACCAAACCGTGGATTCTACAAGATCTTCATGATTAATCCAGTTTGAACCAACTCCAAACCAGTGTAAACCAGTCATAACCAGTGTGAATCAGTCAAAACCTGTGTCTTGAGAGTGACCAGACCAAACCGTTGATTCAACAAGTTTTTCATGATTAAACCACTTCAAACCAATTCTAAACCATTCCAAACCAGTGTAAACTAGTCAAAACCAGTATCTTGAGAGTGACCTGACCAAACCTGGATTCTACAAGATCTGCATGATTAAACTAACTGTAAACAAGTCCAAACCTTTGTGAACTAGTCAAATCTAGTCTAAACCAGTGTCTTACGTTTGACCAGACCAAACCGTGGATTCTACCAGATCTCCCTGATTAAACCAGTTTGAACCAACTCCAAACCAGTGTTTACTAGTGTAAACCAGTCTAAACCAGTGAAAAACAGTCAAAACCAGTCAAAACCAGTCCAAACCAGTGTCTTCAGATTGACCAGACCACACCTGGATTCTACCAGATCTTCATGATTATCGCAGCCTTAGACCAAGGAGGTCTTAAGAATACTCATGAATGGGCCGTATATGAACAGGCATCCAACGACGATGTCTCGTTGGTATGGCAAGCTACTCAATGGCATGCATACCATGAAACGGTGGATGTGGGATTACTACCAACATGGTATAATGCCTAAAGACTGGTGGAGAACTCCTAAGCCAGTCAGCAAGAAACCTTCTAGTATACTGTGGGGTAAGGGGCACGTTGTCTAAAGAATCTGCTTCTTTCAATTTGAAGGCCTGAGTTAATTCCTTGAAGTGTTAAAATGAACATGTACATATATGCACATAAAACATACTAGTATGTGAACATCAACATATATGTTAAATTGTTTATGTACAATGTATTATTCATCACATTTGAAGTATGTACACATAAGGCACGTTCTCACACACGCGACCCAAATAGTCGCGCTTATCTGTGTGGGAACACAAATAATCGCGACTAATCGCACTAACAGTGCGTATTTTTGTAAATAGTCGTGATTATTTGCTGTGTGAACAGTGCACCCAAAAATACCGGTTTTTGATATCCCATCATGCAAGGCGGGCCCGCGAGTTTAGCACAGGATGCATGCCAACTTCACGCTTCACTGCGCACGGCAGTTTGATAGAAATAGTTCTGGTACGATTTGGGTCGCGCTTTTTTGGCTGTGGGAACACAACAAAAAGTGCGACTATTTGGGTCGCGATTTGGAGTGCAACCCAAATAGTTGCGCTTTTTGGTGTGTGAGAACGTGCCTATACTGTAAACTGTACGTAATACAAACTTGTACACTTTTTTAAAGGTAATATCATACTTTGGTTTTTATCAAAGAAATATACAGTTTCATGGGCAACAAATCAAAGAAGATGTAAAGTAATAGTTATCTCATCTGTGAAAATTTCAGTCCCATACAGCTGTATGTTGCCCACTTTTTGAGAAAACAGTGAAAACAGCCACAGTATTTCTTAAGTCTTTTCTCTTTTATTTTTGATCTTTAAAAGATCAAAAATAATCACATTTAGAAAAGGTATTAAAAGTTAAAACAGGGCTGTGTTACTGTTATTGGTATCATACTTTGGTGGGAAACCAAAACAGAAATCTTCCCAGATTTACCTATAACAATACAGGGTATAAAGATGGTGCTGATAGAAACATACCGTTAAAGTTTTCCGCCTTAAATTTATCAAAAAAATTAGTAAAAGCAACGACCAAATTTTTTTTTATCTTTGAAAGATAAAAAATAATGGTGAAAAGATTATTAAAAGAAATACCGTGGATGTTTTTCACTGTTTTCTCAAAAAGTGGGCACTGTATGGGACTGGGAATTTTATAGATGACTTTTGGTGTATTTTTCTTGATATTTTTGCCCATGAAATCTGTATTTCTTTGACAAAAACCAATGATATTACTTTTAAAGCTCACAAAGTGGATTTTTGTTCCCCATCTCTGGCAATTTAAAGAGTATTTTTAGCCCAAAACGTTTTATTCCCTAGAAGTGAAATGATATCTTTAGTGACGCACACACATACATGTACAGTACAGATTCCCACGTTATGCACGGTAAAATATAAGGTCATTGATTTGTGGTAACACCATGAAACAAAAGTTCTTAAGTTGACTCTGAAAAGAGCTGCTTAAATGTACAGTTACAGGATTGGTGACATACCCAAACAAAAATGTTTACCGATTTACATGACATAACTTTCAGGGTATGAAGATGATGCTGGTAGAAAGTTAGAAAGATACATGTACCGTTAAATATTTCTGCCTGAAATGGTGTATTTTTTCAGAAATTAGTAACACAACGACCGAAAACAGTTTTGATCTTCAGGTAAGATCAAAACCATTCTTTATGTTTTATAAAAAAAAGCGAGTTGCGTTTTTCACTATTTTTTCATGACTCAGATGTCCGATTGAGCTCAAATTTTCACAGGTTTATTATTTCATGTACATGTTTGATCAGACAAAGTGTGAGTGCTGTTCTGTGACCTTTACCAATCATGTATTATACCTTTAACTTGACATTCCGGCCAGTACACTTTGGCAGTCTTCAGGAGAATGCCCGTATTTTTATGTCACTTGGTGTGTAATACCTCAAATCAATTACACAGTGTATTTCCACCATACATAGCCTAAAATCATATTAGGTTGTTATCAAGAAAGATTTGAGGCTTTGCATAGTGACAATTGGTATGTGGATCGGTTTGCGGAAGCACCATGTAATTATCGTTAGGTCTCAACGTTTCGAATAGTCTGATCTAGTCCTCATCAGGAAACCTGCGAACGATATAGAAGTACGAAAGTACGAACGGTAATTACATGGTGTTTCCGCAAACCGATCCACATTTAAAGGTTGTTATCAATGTTTTTGGTCTTTGTCATCGTCAAATCCGGTGCCGTCAGAATTGACTAAAACAGGAAACCTCAGAAGCCACAGAGAAGGACACCACGCGTATTGTTTTCAGTTATTTTGGTGTTAACCTGTACAATGTACCTGTTTCTTTGAAAAATAAACATCAAAGATTTTGACAGATGTGTCCGTTAAAAATGATGGGAGGTTTTTAAAACCTACAGTAGAGGATAGACTTGACGTTACCAGTTTACTTTACATGTATTTACTTTCCACCTTATAAATGACAATGTACTGTTACTGTACATACATAGTATAATATCAATTATGTTAAAGGTATGATACATGATTGGTAAAGGTCACAGAACAGCATTCACACTTTGTCTATCCAACATGTACATGTATGTACATAAAATAACACACCTCAATCAGACATCTGAGTCATGAGAAAAATGCGAACAACCGCCTCAATTTGTCTTACAAAACATTACGAATGGTTAAATTGATCTTACCCGAGATCAAAACTATTGTCGGTCTTTGTTTTACTAATTTCTGGATAAATAAAGCATTTGAGGCGGAAATATTTTAACGATGTTTCTACCATTTTCATCTTCATACCCTGAAAGTTATACGTAATGTAAATCTGTGAACATTTCTATTTGACTATGTTACCAATCCTGTATTTACCTTTAAGCGATTTCTGTTGACAACTTTATTTTCAAATCTCACATTCATATGAAAAAAACAAACAAACAAACATGTCAACCGTTCTTTGGTCTATAATTACTTTGTTGAAGTTTTTCATTCTTGGTTTTTTTCCTTTTAAGGCTTCTGACTAAGTATCACTGATGATTTCATTCATTTCTAACGAAACTGATGACTCATAGTGTACTATACATGTAGTATGTGTTATTGGACGTCCTACATGTACCTCCATGGACATACATGTACAGTACATAGTACAGAAGGTACATCATATTAACATTACACGCGTTTGCATTGTGTGATGCGTTTGTCTTCCCATCAACTTACATGTATTGTACCAACATTTCAAAGTCACTACCACTGTACACATGATGTACTTCTCTTGACCTTCAACTGCATACAATTTAACTATGACATTAAATTTTGTACCATATGTTTACTAATTGTGCTTGGCCCAAGTACTTGCAACATACAACCTGTGCTACAGGTGAAGTTGCATGTGTACAGTCAAGATGGCCCAAAGGCGGCCAGACAAAACTTTATAATAGGCACGTTCTCACACACCAAAAAAGCACGACTATTTGGGTCGTGATTTGCATCGCGACCCAAAAAGTCGCGCTTATTTGTGTGGGGACACAAATAATCGTGACTATTAGTGCGTCTTTTGCAAATAGTCGCGATTATTTGCTGTGTGAACGGTGCACCAAAAAATACCGGTGTTTTATATCCCATCATGCAAGGCGGGCCCTTTAGTTTAGCACAGGGTGCATGCCAACTTCACGCTTCACTGCGCATGGGCAGTTTGATAGAAATCGTACCGGTACGCTTTGGGTCGTGCTTTTTTGGCTGTGGGAACACAACAAAAAGCGCGACTATTTGGGTCGCACTCCAAATCGCGACCCAAATAGTCGCGCTTTTTGGTGTGTGAGAACATGCCTATTATTGGCATTACAAATTATCCATGTTCACACTAGAACCCCCAATAGGTGGATCAGATCAGATCCACCTTTTGCCAAAAATTGATATTGGCATACACAAAGACCCTGTTCACACTAGGTCCCGCAATGGGAGACTTTTGGAGAGCCAGTCTTGAGTCAACAGGGCACGCGCAGACCATGCTTGCGCAATTGTGAGCATGCACGCGTTGTATTGCGCGTGCGTGCGCTGTTGACTTGAAGACAGGTTCTCCAAAGTCTCTCATTGGTGGATCAGATCCTGCAATTGGATAAAAAAAAGTTTACTATTTGTAAACTGGACGTTTAGCTCAGTCTGTTATTGTGATAATTAATACACAATAGGACATTGATTTCATCCATTTGAATTGATGTGAAATAGCGCTCCGCACTAATGACATCACAAAATCGCTGGATGTTAGACAAACATTGTCTCACACACGTAGTGTACATGCACGCACACACACACTCGTTTGCATGGTTGCAATATTTGTCTGAGATCTGGTGATTTTTTTAGCGCAAGTGCAGAGCGCTTTTGGGATATCAGTGTCTTGTACATCATATTTCTTATTAAACAAGATTAATACGACATTCTAACCCTATAGATTACATACATAGTTATGTGTACTACTAGTTGCACATGTACGTGTACATGTATACATGTGCAATGTACTGTACATACCTGTATTTACACCTACATGTAAATATAAACACTATACTTGAGAAGAAAGTACCGGTACATGTACAAGTTAATGCAAGGGAAGTACACTATTTAAAGGCATTGCATACGTTTGGTAATGACTCTGAAAATTTATGGCAATAAAAACTTACTTGGTGAGAAGTACAGCTGCTTTGGATAGTATAATGCATATTGAGAAACGTTCAATTCGAAGTACCGCGGTTATGGAAAAATATGTCACTTTTTATCTCAAAAAATTATGAATCTGAGAAGCGTTATGGCCGTAACGCTTCTCAGCTATTGACTTACTGTTCTTTGGCGTGAAATAACCGCTCTAGTTTGTCGCCAAAATCTCAAAATCGCGACCACCTTTTGAATTGAAACTTTCACAGGTTAGTTTTATGGTATATATATACAATTATATTGGTTTGAAACAAACATTAGGCTCAAATTACCAAACGTATGCAATCCCTTTAAATGAACTACATGTACGTTCTTATCTGTACATTAAATGTACATCCCCAAATCTACTTTTGAGTTGATGGATGTTCAATGTTTTTGGTCATCTGACCAGTCATTGACTGTTATGTAACCCATTGTTTTGAGTTTCATGCCTTGAATTTTGTGTATTATTTCTGACTTCATGTAATGTAGGAACTGGCACAATGAGAGACACGTCTACAGGGGCATGGTTGTATTGGAATCCTGTCTGGAGAGGTACACAGTATATAACACAAGCATGCTAATCTACATACCAAAACTCATTATTTCAAATACATGCAGTAATCATCTAATTTAAGGTGACCAGACGTCCCCAATTTGACAGTGCCGTCCCCGATGAAAAATTGTCCCCGAAAATGTCCCCAATTCGACGAAATGCCCCGAAAATTCTAATTGTCCTAAATTTTAAAAAAACCTGAACACAAATGCTGTGCTAGATCCATTCTTCAGAGAAGTATGCGAAGATAACCGCCTAAGACATGCATGTATGTAACCCACTCATGTCAACTGGACAAGATGTCCATAGATGCCACCATTCGGCATGTAGGCACCATCTGGATTCAAATGTTTTCAAAATTATACCCCTCCACCAGGACACGGATCACTGTCCCCGGATCATCTCAACAAAATATGGTCATCTTAATGTAATTAATTTAACTGTAACCCACCTGTATAGCTAGGAATGCCATAGTTTAATACCACACATGGGGCCGATTTCATAAAACTTACGACACGTCGCAGAGTTACATGTAAGACGCATCCTTTATCTATGGACTCACCACATATAGATGCGACACGTCGCAGGTATGACAGGTCGCAAATCAAGTTGCGACGCGTCGCAGAGCTTTATGAAATCGGCCCCTGGTTTTTCATGTGGTCACGTAAGAATATATTAAAAGTTTTAGTAGCACTTATAAAAACTACCGGTAACTATTAAAGGTAATGATTATAAAATGTTAGCTTGAAATTGTAGTAAGTGTGGTTACATATCCTAATTACCACAACTCTGGTTTGTATGGTAATGTGTGGTTAAGGATCCAGTTCCCCTGTGGAGACTGTGGTAATGTGTGGTAAGCAGCTCTTGTCTTGTGTGGTAGGTGCAGAGGGTTAGGGTTAATATCCAGTTCCCTGTGGAGACTGGTAATGTGTGGTAAGCAGCTCTTGTCTTGTGTGGTAGGTGCAGAGGGTTAGGGTTAATATCCAGTTCCCTGTGGAGACTGTGGTAATGTGTGGTAAGCAGCTCTTGTCTTGTGTGGTAGGTGCAGAGGGTTAGGGTTAATATCCAGTTCCCTGTGGAGACTGGTATTGTGTGGTAAGCAGCTCTTGTCTTGTGTGGTAGGTGCAGAGGGTTAGGGTTAATATCCAGTTCCCTGTGGAGACTGTGGTAATGTGTGGTAAGCAGCTCTTGTCTTGTGTGGTAGGTGCAGAGGGTTAGGGTTAATATCCAGTCCCCCTGTGGAGACTGTGGTAGTGTGTGGTAAGCAGCTCTTGTCTTGTGTTGTTGGTAGGTTGCAGAGGGTCAGGGCTGTCAAGAGCATTATTAATTCAAAATGGTAAAAGGTAGATATAGTTTGATCATAGGGTACGTTCAGACAGCCTTTTATTTAAAAACCAATTGAGTTACAATGTAAACCGCTCGGCAACCAAGGGGGTAAGTTAAAATTCTGTTGCGTCCATACAGCGTTTTACTTTTTGCAGTTAAAACAGATCGGTTTTATTTTTGGTTTTAAGAGGTCATGCACTGTGCCTTGACCCCGTACGGGCTTCCAGTTATAAAATAAAGCGCGCGGATTTATCTGTGTGTTTGAATATAAACACACAAAGCGCTAAACCCTCCTTCCGAGCAGTTTTAACTTTGGTGTTTTAGCGGCGGATAAAACCGATCTGTTTTTATAGATCAATAACTGTTTTAGAGCGTCCAGACACATATTGCTAAAACCGATCAGGTTAAAACAGTTGTTTTAGCGAATTTAACACGCTGTCTGAACGTAACCAGTGAGTACCTTCCTCCACGGTTTGATCCATCTATCTTTCTTAAAAATTTACAAGAATACTAGGTGATATCAGTATACATGTATGCACATTGTAGGACAGTGCATAATTTGTGATTAATTCTTTGTACACGTCTATATTTGACAGATTGCAAGTACACATGTCATTACAAGTGCCTGAAGGAAGTACGGTTAGATTGTACAGAGTCTCCAGTCTACAAACAAGCTCAGTCAGAATCACCACAACACACCATCGTTGCCATACAGGTAAGCATACATTAATATCCAGTCCCCCTGTGGAGACTGTGGTAATGTATGGTAAGCAGCTCTTGTCTTGTGTGATACCACTGTAGGTACACAGGGTTAGGTTAATCTCTAATTGCTTGTGGATGTTATCCACCGAAGAAACATTTGAATTTGGCTTAAAGTTACACCAGTTCTAGGGGTTTATTTCACAAAGCATTAAAGGTAATTTCATACTTAAGTTTTTGGGCACAAATATCAATGAAGACCTTTACCGTAATGGAAAGAATTCCACTGACGGCCATGACAGAAACAGGGTTATTTCCTCCAAGAGTTATGATTATTTGATGCATGTCATGATGAACTTCAATCTCAGGAGTGAAAACTGGTGTAGCTTATCTAAAAAGTGAGATTTTCAGGGTTTTTTGACCTACAATTATACAACTCGAATGCAGCGGTAGCCATTTTTATCAAAACGCCCTCTGTTGGTCCCATAGGTTTGTGCACAAGTGATGGCCGTCAGTGGAATTCTTTCCAAATTATTTTATACCATTTGTTTCACTCTTTTCTGGATAAATACAGCATTTCAGGCAGAAAAAAATTGAAAGGTATATTTAATATTTCTACCATCACCATCTTTACATGTATACCCTGTAAGTTATAGGTACATCTGTGAAGATATCTGTTTCGGTATGCTACCAAAGTATGATACTACCTTTAAGGGAGAGAAACTCCAATACTAGTCTGGCCCAGCTATGAAGGCCTGACCAAGCCTAAGCCTTCGAGCCTGAAATCCTCCTTTTGCTACATGTAGCTCTGAACTTCAATACAACAGAGCTGCTTAAAATCATTGAAGTCAAGATTCTGGATACTGTCCGTGATCATTGGGAACTCAGTCTGTCAATCAAGTTTATGCCAACTATGATCCAGGACAAAGCAGGGGCTTGAAGTTGATAGTTCAAGGCTAGGGATTATAGAAGCCCAAAACCCTAGGCAAAGCCCGGACCTGTCCTGGCTTCTCAGTAGCTGGGCCCGACCAATATGACAGTATCTCTCTGTAAGATTGATCTTAATTAGTAGCCATATTACTCATCTTCAGGGTAATCTTAGTGCAAAGGCCATGTAACACATAGAAAACACACACATGCGCATTGCAAAGAACTTCGCAAGGGACCCTTGAGAAATTGTTGTCGAAGGTCTGGACCTCGGTCAAAATCTCTCCCGGATTCACCAGGGACGTCGGTCACTCTCAAGCATTGGTGTCCTTTCACACGATGACATTTTTGTAAGATTTTGCAACCATGAGAGAATTTCTCAATGGTTGAGAGTTTGTTTGGCGTCATGTGAAAAGGCCTTTTAGTCTGAGTGTTTGAAAATCAGGACTCGAGTCTGGAGCCCTCCAGCACTGTTCATCACCATGGTTTGGAATATCAAGTAAAAGATTGATGGGGTCAAAAGTTCTTTGAATGGGCTGTGGTATCATAAAGAGTATGTATTTAGTTTTGACTGAGGAAGTATGTGGGCGTGTGCATGTTCATGTGGTTAGTGAATCACATTGGAGCTATTTTCATAAAATCATGTGATATGGTCATGGACAATTATACAAAAAGTACATTGTTCATGTATGTTGCAATAATAAGGGTGTAACAATGTTTGTCAGTTTTAAAGGTACTATCATACTTAAAGAAAGATTTGAAGCTCTAATTGGTATGTGGATCGGTTTGTGGACAGCTGGAAACACCATGTAAGAATCGTTCGTACTTTTGCACTTCTCGTAAGGTCTCAACATTTCGACTAGCCTGCTCTAGTTATTACAAGGAGACGGATGCGAAAGTATGAGCGATTCTCACATTTTGTTTCCGCAAATCAAACCACATACTGTACTATCATACTTTGGTAGCATATCAAAACAGAAATCTTCACAGATTTAGGTTATAACTTACAGGGTATAAAAATGTTGATGGTAGAAACAAACATATACCGTTAAAATTGTTCTGCCTGAAATGCTGTATTTATCCTGAAAAAGAGTAAAACCAAAGACCGAAAACAGCTTTGATTGATCTCAGTGTGAGATGAAAACTCCTTTGAAGAGATTTGAAAATACTGTGACCATTTTTCACTGTTTTCTCCAAAAGTGGGCACCGCATGGGACTGAAAATTTCACAATTGACTGTCACTGTATCTTTCTTGATATGATTGCCCATGAATCTGTACTTTCTTTGGCAAAAACCAAAGCACTACCTTTTTAGAAATTTAAACATGTCATGCTTGTACACCTACATGACAAGCATGTCAGGGATGAGCCTTTCTTTATAAAGCATGTGACATCATGATAACTTTAATTATGTTAATTTTAGTTATTACAGATTTTAAAAAAGGTTACAAACACAAAGGTGTAACGTGGTTGTCAATCTTAAATTTTTAATACTCGTGTATGACAAGCATGTAAAGGGATAGGCAATAGGTTTATAAAACATGTGGCATCATGATAACTTTTATTCAAGTCATTATAGATATTCCTAAAGGAAGTCTGAATTATATTCTACTATCTAGACTCCTTCAAGTCATGAACAATCTCGTAGCAGTGAGCAAATTTATTTATATTTTAAGTCGTTTTGGGGTCTTTTGCAAAATGTATCCCTAATATACTGTAAACATGAAAATACATGTAACTCTTGAAAATGTTTCAGTGCAGTGGCACGTTGCTATAGGACCTAAGGCCCGTTCACACACACACCAATAATCGCACATTTTTTGGTTCGCGATTTGAATCGCGATTTCAAAAACCGGGTTTTTTTTATTAAACATGTGTGGACCGAAAAGTTACGATTATTAGTGAGTAGAGTATTCTACTCGCAATTTGGACGTCACTATTAGTGTCTTTTTTGTAAAATTTTATAAATTGTCGCGATTATTTGCCATGCGAAGTATGCCATATCCCATCATGCAAGTGGCCCGCTATACAAACTTCCCGTCACAGCACATTGAGTGTAAATTGTACATGTACATTGTACACTGTACCATATCGATTCAGCTGTTCGTGCGCGCAAAACCGGATGTCAGGTCAAACTTTGAGAATTGTTCATGTGCAGTTAAGAAATCAAACCGGTTTGATTTTGTTCATAACTTTTCCACCTGTGTGGACATGCGAAAAAATAATCAGGGCTCAAATCGCTCTTTTTCAGTGTGTGTGAATGAGCATTTAAATGAATACCGCTACACTAAATTTGTTGCTATACTGAACGTAATCCTTCCAAATTTTGTGTACAAAACATAAAACAATTTATCCTTCAAAATTGTTATGAAGGAAGACTGCTATAACGGATAATATCTGTTCAAATTTCTTCAAGATTCTCGTTCATTCTTGATCTCTATCTAGGATGGCGTTGAGGACACAAGTTCATTGTCTGGATTATCAAGAGAAGAGCTAATGTGGAGAATAGAGGAATTCAACATGAAGCAAGTTCTACATCCCATCAAACTGGTAAGCCAGATAACTAATTCGCTTACAGCCCAAGATAGTTTACTGGCCTAGATAAAGATACTGTTTTGAAGTAAGCATCTCATGTGTAGTAAAACCTAGGCCAGTGTGCTTAGTTGTCAGCGGTGTATTGAAGGACAGGGAAAATAGAAAAGACACTATCTTGGTGAGTATGAAAACTTGGCCAGGATTCGATTAGTAGACAGATTACTCATTGTAACTTTCTATCAATCGTAGGACTTAAAACACATTGCAGCCCTATGTAGTATTCAATGGGTTATAAATCCTTTCTAAGCCGAGTTACGATCAACCATAGGGCTTCGTGAAATTGACCCCAGGGTGTTTAGGAAAACTTGGGCCTGTGTGCTTCTTGTCTATGAGAATACATTATAAAAGTACAGGGACAATAAGACAAAATGTTGGGGTTTAAGGAGATTTGGACCTGGCTCGTAGTGAAGTAAGACCAAGAAGTAAGACCAAAGTTAAACCTAAGTAATGTAGCTGAAACCAGATTTTATTCAGCTAAGCGTTTTGTCTGTGAAATGTCGCATCTTCATTACTATTTGACCCCCATAATTTCCCTCAGAAATCAAAGCCCTGCCCACTTTCCACAAATTTAACCTTGCTAATATTGAAGAGGACACCACTAGCAACATCGTTTTAGGTGATGCCAGCTTCAAACATTAAACTTCTGTCGTGTCTAGTTCAAATAATGGCCCAAGATTTGAATTAAACGCAGCAGAAATTCAACTTTTGATCAACTGCCAGCTTTCTGTCAAACGTTTGACAGGTCTTGCCGATTTTAACGGCAGAAGAGCGGCACGGCTTCAAATGTTGGTTTTCTGTCGTGTCTATTTCATTTGAAACATCCCAAGTCAGAGTTCCACCCCGTACCGTTTTAAAAGAGAGAGCGCCGCCTTGTCGCAATTAGAATATATCACAATCGTAACTATCACTTGGTCTTATCCAACATGTACATAAAATAACACACCTGTGAAAATTTGACCTCAATCAGACATCTGAGTCACAAGAAAATAGCGAAAAACCAGCTCAATTTTTCTTTTAAAACATAACGAATGGTTTTGATCTCACCCCGAGATCAAAACTGTTTTTGGTCTTTGTCTTTAATAATAATTTCTAGACAATACAGCATTTCAGGCGGAAATGTTTTAGTCATAGTTTCACCCCGTACCGTTTTAAAAGAGAGAGCGCCGCCTATTCGCAATAAGAATATATCGCAATCGTAACTCTCTCTTGATCTGTCATGTTAACATTGGCATTAATGATAACAGAAAACCGCCGTTTGAAGTAATTGCCGAACTTCCGCCACTTTTATGTCAATTGCAATGTATTGAATTAGACACGCAGAAGTTTGATGTTTGAAGCGGACCTTAACACTTTATAAAAGTGGGTCTATTTCACTCGTCTTATCTGTAGAGCCACTACTTACGCATATTTCCCTAGACCGTCAGGTATTCACGCTAAGAATTAGATACAACAGCGCCCCCTATCGACCTACCCACAGTGCCCCGTGGCATGAATACCTGACGGTCTAGGGAAATATGCATAAGTAGTGGCTCTACAGGTAAGTACTCGTTCGTAGACCCCTACCACACTTCTGTGGGGGGATTTTATTTTCTCCTTCTATGAATAGGTGTCCGAATCAACAGGAATTCCCAAATATTCACGAATCTATCATGAACTGACATCATTTTCTTCTTTACCCGTCATATCGATACAGGAAAGTGACAGTTTAATATTCGTGGGCAGCATTCGAATATTCATGAACCTATCGCGACCAGTCAGCATTCCCAGCGGTTCCCCGTTGCCCAAAGTGTGCAGTACGTTACGTCCTTACGACCACAGTGTGGACCACAGCAAACGTAGAACCTCATTCTTTCTGCCAAAGAACACCTACGAGGTAAGAAATCTTAGAACTTTTCCACCTATCACTTTGTCAGAGCTTATTACGGGCCTGTTTGGTTAATGCACAGGATCAGCGATTCTGCGGATCCAGATCCCATTTTAGCGTACATGTACCTGGCATAGGACGTGGATCCGCATATCTGGGATCCTTTGCCTTAAACAAACAGGCCCTACGTCAAATAAGGCCTTTTCACAGTGGACAAATCTCGGGGTTGAGGCGGGGTTGATGTGGGGTTGAAATCTGCAGCGGCGATTCACACTGGAAATTGTTCAACCCCGCGTCAACCCCGAGATTTAAAATCAGTTAGTTTCTCTTGCAATTATTTGATGTTTATAAACAAAGGTTTTAGACTACATGGATTGAAAAAGAAACATTTCCGACAGTAAAATTCTTTCTAGTTTTAAAGAAAAATATTAGGGCAACACAATTTTGATGCCCTAATGTGGTCTGTCGCCATAACATAGCCAGGCTTGATTGATTTTAAACAACCCAACTATAGTGCAATTCAGGGTCCGGTCAACCAAAGGAGGATTTCGAGCCTGAAGGCCTGGGCCTGGCCAGTCTTTTCAGTGGCTGGGCCTGTCAAGTATTAAAGTTTCTCACCCTAACGAGCTATGAAGTTAATTTATTCCAGTAAACTGCAGCATTTTGTAGACCATTTCTGATTCTCTATGCACCAGTAAATTTCAAAAGGATTTTGGCATCGAATTACCCTGAAAGACCTTGAAAGTTTTAGGCTTCTGATATGACCCTATCTCACTAACTTGTTTGATCCATAAGTTCAATTGGAAACGAATAATCAATACAGCATCCAGTAGGCCACACCCCTTGACAAATTGACCAATCACAACGCGTTATTTAAGGTCCGACAGATTGCACTTTTCGTTGAGTTAACATTTGTTTCGTAAGTACAAGGCAATCTTTTTTACAAATCCGAGTTTTATTCTTAACCATGGTCAAGCGGTTTTTACATTTTCATATTTACACCTCGATTCCCTGGCTGAGAGGAAATGTACATTTTTGGCCTTTTCCCAAACCAAAGTCCAATTTAGAGAGGTGCTTTCAGTGGGTTAGAGTGTGCAACGCTTCGCTTGTGGGCGATTGTGACATGCGTGCGTGTGTGTGTTCATTGTTGCTTGGACGTTGCTATGGTGGGCGTTGCCTACTGGATTGGTGTATTCCAACAAGTTCCTAAACCCAGACAAGCATAGATGAAATATGACAACAACATCAGGAAATGTAGTAGCTCTGCCAGTATCCATTCACACAAATTTCCGTACCATAAAGTTTAGCCACGAACCATTCTAAATTCCAAGAACTTTAATATACACTGTATACCACATGTACATGTATACCATGCTGTGTGTATACATGAAGCATAAGTTCGGGACAGTGCAGATTGGCACCAGTATGGTTAAAGGTGTATGATTGGTAAAGGTCACAGAACAGCACTCCCACTTTGTCTAATCCATCATGTACATAAAATAACACACCTGTGAAAATTTGAACTCAATCGGACATCTGAGTCACGAGAAAATAGCGAAAACTATTAAGTCAGTTTTTATTATAAAACAGAAAGAATGGTTTTGATCTTACCCCGAGATCAAAACTGTTTTCGGTCTTTGTTTGACTAATTTCTGGATAAATACGGCATTTTAGGTGGAAATATTTTAACAGTATGTTTCTACCAGCACCATCTTCATACGCTAAAAGTTATGTGTAAATTTGTGAACATTTCTGTTTGGATACGCTACCAATCCTGTACTGTACCTTTAAGATACTACATGTACATGTATATGAAGCAGTCAGTGCATATTTTGTACAGGATATGGGCATTTCTCTAATCACACCCTACAGGATATGCTTACTACACTCCTGATTTCCCATCCAGTTTCCTTTAATTGCAGGGGCGGAGCCAGGATTTTTGTTGGGGAGGGGGTGCTGAAGGCAATTTTGAAGGAAATTTAGGAGGATTGTGACGCAGTTTTCTGCTATTTCCTATCAAATTTGCTTGAAAACAAATTTCTTCTTGAAATTCACCTGTGGAACAAAATTTGACTATACGCCTTATTCACTCGGCGCATCCATCTTGTCACCTTCCTTTTATACCTATTGGAAACGGGTATACCAATTCTAAGGGCCTTTACAAAATAAGGCATGAGGCTAGGCTTGGGATTTATTTTGCTACTGCCATTTTGTGTCCTAAATTACATGAAGGGCTTGAGATACATGTACATGTGTACATGGCAAAGCTGGAGCCTTTCTTTGGCTTCATCATGTGGCCCAATCCCTTCTTTTCGTTTTGTGGGCCTCAAATGGCAGTTAGCAAAATAAGTACATGTACCAAGCCTAGCCTCAAGCCAGGTTTTGTAAAAGCCGTAAAAAGAACACGGGTACCAGACTACTTTGAATCCAATCCTCGGTTTGATTGCACTGCTTTGAATGTAGGATGGATGCACTGTGAATAAGGCCTATTGAGAGCATGGCTTGACCTACCTTTGGATACAAGCTTGTGTTGATGTAATAAGCCACAGGTCTAGCTAAAATATCAAATATGCCCTCTGTGTCATATACATACTCCATCACTGCCAGCATGTTATGGCAGTCTACATTCTAAATTACATGTACAAGTTTTACTGGTTTTTGTGTGTGCTATATCCCAAGGATCATTTCAGTCAGTTTCCTTTACGGTTATTTGATGATTATATTAATTAAAAAGCCGCATCCTCTTTGAGTGATCCCCATGTACCGTTCTCAGGTTGCAGCATTGCTGCATGTATCAGTGAAATAATCCTTGGGGTATGGCGGTGTGTCCGTGGTTTCATGGCTTCTGACTGCCCAACGAAGAAAGATAATTGACTATTGGGATCACCACCAACGTAGGGCTAGATAGCTCAGTTGGCAGAGCGCCTGTACGGTATTCAGGAGGTCGCCAGTTCAAATCCTGCTCCAGTAAATTGTTCAATTTTCAATGACTAAAAAAGTAATTGATGACATTAAATACCAATAAACTCTATACGATGTTTTACAATTCTCTAAAAATGTTTTGCAAAAGGAAATTCTCCAAAGGACACGACACACTATTTGAATTTCTGTAATCAAAATCAAGACATTAAAATTAGGTAAAAGGTAAATGACATACATTATGGAACAACGCTATTACGAACATGGCGGAATGCACAGATACAACATGTATTGTCTGTTTTAGTGCTCCCTCGTTATAGTGATTTAAAGTGTAACCATATTTGGTACATGTATTGTACACAAAAATTGGGAGCCAAAGATGATGTCCAGCTTAGTCAAATGTTCGGTATAGCGGTGTTTGTTATAGTGGTGTTCCACTGTATTGAAGAACAAAGTGGACTCACTTTTAAAGGTATAATACGTAATTGGTAAAGGTCACAGAACAGCACTCACACTTTGTCTGATCAAACATGTGCATGAAATAATAAACATGTACCTTTATGTACATGTACATATACCGTATGGCACTGTACAAGTTTGTTGATGTAAACTGATCCACAGGCCTATATATAAATGTTTCATCCTTCGCTTCTAAAGTGATACAATTTCAAATTTGATATGGCACAAACAACTCCATTAGGCAGTGTAATTTACATGTACCAGTGTATGCACTACATGTATATTGAAGGTGTCCTCATACTTTGGTAACATATCTGAACAAAAATATTAATTTACGTTATAATTATTTTTTATCTAAAAGCCCTAATTGATAAAAAAATTACAATATCAGTGATCATAACTTGAAAGCATTTCATCAGAATTGTTCCTGTTGATTATAAATCAATAGAAATCTAAAAAAAAATTTGAATTTTCGGAAGTCTCTTGCAGACGACATTTGGAAAAATTTGTGGTTTGGAGGATTTGATCTCGCGTTTCGCATAACAGACTGGCTGAAGTTGGATGCGAGAGGAAACCAGTTAAAAATAATGGCCAGCCTGCAGTTGGTACCCGCTGTGAACGAGGGGGCACTATTCAAATTACGACCACAGTGCTTTATCCACTAGCTGACCGTCTGTGAATGGATTTGACAATCAGGATTTCACTGAAAATAATGTGGGCGTTTTTCACTGTTTTCTCAAAAATAGGCACTGTATGGGACTGGCAATTTCACAGATGACTGTTACTGTATCTTTCTTGATATTAATTTTCCCATGAATCTGCATTTCTATGACCAAAATGCAAAGAGTGAAGCTACGTTTTCAGGGCTCAAAATATCCACTAGACCTTGGACCGAGTCTAGTGATTTTAGTTTCAGTCTAGTAAAGTGTGTACTGCACTAGTCCGGCTGTCTAGTGATTTTGTTTTCCTTGCACGATTTAAATGGTGCCTAAATTGATGATTTTTGACACAATACTGCATACAATTACAGTTTTCCTATGTACACGAATACCACAGTTTTAGTGAACAAAACTCAGGTCTAGTAAAATGCTTTAGTTTCTTACTAGACCTGCTGTCCAGTGCTTCTTTCACGAACTTCGAGCCCTTTTTTTTTTTTTTTTTTTTTTTAAATCGCCAATCACAAGGCCCAAAACAGGCCACTCGAGGTGATAGCTAAAACAAGGAGAAAAGGGAACAAAGAAGAAATCATGGGGTAGAAAGACAACTATTGAAAGACAACTGTATTTAAGTCGAAAGGGCCTAATATACTTAAAAGTCACCTAGGCACACAGTACTTGTAAAGTGTTTGCATTCGTGTACATGTATGATCAATGCAGCTCATACGCAATAATTGTACAGTAATACTCAGGCCTTAACTTTTAAGGAGAGTGAGAGTGATCACTCTCCTCCATTCTCCTAAATGTTTTCCAAGAAGAGTGAAAAAAGAGCTCCTTAACCATCTAAAAGGAGCTGCCTTTTTCAAAACATCATTATGTATACATTTTGCCAGCTGACATTTACCCATTTTGGAAATTTCAAAAATTGTAATTTTTTTATAATCTTTTTCAAGGGGACAAGCACAATTTTGCATCTTTTTCCGACACCGGGCACATGCGAACACGTGGTTTATCAGAGCAAACTGCTCTCTTGATTCACTAGTATGAGGAGGCCCTAGATGTTGATTTAAGGAGTTTTGTATTGACATTTTGCAGCTCAAACTTGATTTTTGTTAGTGAGAGCAAATTACTCTCCTAAATTCTCGACGTTGAAGGAGAGCGATTTCTTTGTCAAAATGTATTTGTCCAATGCCTACCAGTAATTTGTTGCAACACTTATGAACAAGTGTGTGAAGTGTGATAAAATCCTTTTCCTTATGTGCATAAAACCAGGCTACAATGTACACTTTATAAAGTTTATGGTACATGATACATGTAGTCTGGTACTTGAATGTCACACCATTTGTGGCATGTGTTAGTGATAAGCTGTAGTTGACATTTCATGTTGAACCTTGCAGTACTAATAGGAAACTATATCTCAGCCTTCAGGGTAGAAAACATACAATGCAAGTACAGTGTACATGCATGTGCTACCCCTTTTAAAATGTAATCATTCTTTTGCCACAAGGGAGACTGTCTGGATTGACATTACCATACACTGTATGTCACAGAAAAGTGAACACAGAAAAGTGAACACAGAAAAGGGAACACAGAAAAGTGAACACAGAAAAGTGAACACAGAAAAGTGAACACAGAAAAGTGACACAGAAAAGTGACACAGAAAAGTGATCGCAGAAAAGTGAACGCAGAAAAGTGAACACAGAAAAGTGAACACAGAAAAGTGACACAGAAAAGTGAACACAGAAAAGTGACACAGAAAAGTGAACACAGAAAAGTGAACGCAGAAAAGTGAACACAGAAAAGTGAACACAGAAAAGTGACACAGAAAAGTGGACACAGAAAAGTGGACACAGAAAAGTGGACACAGAAAAGTGGACATACTGTAGAAAAGTGAACACAGAAAAGTGAACACAGAAAAGTGGACATACTGTAGAAAAGTGAACACAGAAAAGTGAACACAGAAAAGTGGACACAGAAAAGTGGACATAGAAAAGTGGACACAGAAAAGTGGACATAGAAAAGTGGACACAGAAAAGTGGACATAGAAAAGTGGACACAGAAAAGTGAACACAGAAAAGTGAACACAGAAAAGTGAACACAGAAAAGTGAACACAGAAAAGTAAACACAGAAAAGTAAACACAGAAAAGTGGACACAGAAAAGTGAAAGTGGAAAAGTGGACACAGAAAAGTGGACACAGAAAAGTAAACGCAGAAAAGTGAACGCAGAAAAGTGAACGCAGAAAAGTGAACGCAGAAAAGTGGACACAGAAAAGTGGACACAGAAAAGTGGACACAGAAAAGTGGACACAGAAAAGTGGACACAGAAAAGTGAACGCAGAAAAGTGAACGCAGAAAAGTGAATGCAGAAAAGTGAACGCAGAACAGTGAACGCAGAAAAGTGAACACAGAAAAGTAAACGCAGAAAAGTGAACGCAGAAAAGTGGACGCAGAAAAGTGGACGCAGAAAAGTGGACACAGAAAAGTGGACACAGAAAAGTGGACACAGAAAAGTGGACACAGAAAAGTGAACACAGAAAAGTGGACACAGAAAAGTGAACACAGAAAAGTGGAAAACTGAACACAGAAAGGTGTACTGCAGGATTCGAAACAGTGATACATGTATCCAACCCTATGTTGGCAGTGTACTTACACATGTAATAGTCAATTATCTTTGTTTCGTTTGGCAGTCAGAAGCTATGAAACCACGCACACACCACTGTACATGTACATATACATGTATGTCAAGGAATTTTAATTCTTTAAAAAGATACTTGAAAATATTTCTATGTTCACTTCTCAACGACTTGAAATGAATCCAGTCAGTTTCCCTTTAATGATTATATTGAGTCAAGAGCCGCATCCTCTTTGAGTGATCCCCCATGTACTGTTTCTCAGGTTGCAGCATTGCTAATGCTGCGCATATCGATAAAATGATCCCTATGGAATATGGCAGTGTGTGAGTGGTTTAATGGCTTCTGACTGCCAAACGAACAAAGATAATTGAATATTAGGGGCACCCCCAACATAGGGCTGGATAGCTCAGTTGGTAGAGTGCTGGTTTAGTATTCCAGGGGTCGCTGGTTCAAATCCTGCTTGGCAACATGTATACAATTATGTTACTGAGATGTTGACGAAATACATGTAATGCAGATACCTACATTCCAAGTTTTAACCAATCAGGAATAAGCTCTTAATCACCTGGAGCCAATTTCATGAAACTGTTAAATGCAAAAAAATTTGCTAAGCATGACATTTCTGTCTGAATAAAAACAGGGTTAACAACCAAATTTTCATGTGTTGTGTATCACTTACAATTGTTCATTGGCTGTTGTTCATTGACCATGAATATCAAATGGAATTTTCAATGGTGGTTTGTTTTATTGAGCAAGACATTTTTGTGCTAAGCAAATTTTTGTGCTTAAAGGGATTGCAGACGTTTGGTAATTTGAGCCTACTGTTTGTTTCAAACCAATATAATTGTATACATGTATATACCATAAAACTAACCTGTGAAAGTTTCAATTCAAAAGGTGGTAGCGTTTTTGAGATTTTGGCGACAAACTAGAGCGGTTATTTCACGCCAGAGAACAGTTAGTCAATAGCTGAGAAGCGTTACGGCCATAATGCTTCTCAGATTCATAATTTCTATCCAAAGCAGCTGTACTTCTCACCAAGAAAGTTTTTATTGCCATAAATTTTCAGAGTCATTACCAAACATATGCAATGCCTTTAACAGTTTTATGAAATTGACCCCTGGTCATGTGATTTGGACAAAATGGCAGCCACCATGGGATAGAACAAAAGTTAACACTCACGATCAATCATCATTTGACTAATATACCCCTTGTATTTCTGTTTTCCTTTACATACAGGATATCCAGATAGCCAGTGAGTCTACGGCCATACAGGTTATTCAAGGTGTACTCAGTCACATCCAAGTTATTGACAATTGCCGCAAATTTGCCCTGTTTGAACGCACCGAAGAAAACAGCGAAGGTAAACAAATGACCATTTTTACAATTTTGAATCTTTAAATTGAGAAATTGTACATAAAAGATCTATCTCTTCAAAGGGTAGCGTTTTCCCGAATCGCACATTCACACTGGATTTTCAAGGTATAATACATGATTGGTAAAGGTCACAGAACAGCACTCACACTTTGTCTGATCCAGCATGTGCATTAAATGATACACCTGTGAAAATTTGAGCTCAATCAGCCATCTGAGTCATGAGAAAACAGCGAAAACCTGTCTCAAGTTTTCCTATAACAATTTAAAAAAATGGTTTTTATCTTGCCCTTTAAATACACCGTTTAAGGCAGAAATATTTTAACGGTGTGTTTTTAGCAGCACCATTGTCATACCCTGACATTTTTCTGTAAATCTTTGAAAATTTCTGTTTGGGTATGTTACCAATCATGTACTGTACCTTTAAGGAAATGATGTTGAGCCTAGGCTTGAGATTTATTTTGCTACCACCATTTTGTGTCCAAAATGAAATGAAGGGGTTGAGATATATGACGAAAGTGGAGCCTTTATTCGGCTGCATCATGTGGCACAATCCCTTTGTTTCGTTTTGGGGGGCCTCAAATGGCAGCAGTGAAAAAGTCCCAAGTCTAGCCTCAAGCCTGGTTTGGTAATTCAAGCCCATAATATAAGCTGTGATTGTCATCGAACAGGTATGCAACTTTTCCTCGGATCCGCTGATTTCCTCTTTTTATTCATTTAAAAACACTGTACAGAGTATGATAAAGATAATGATTGCATGCCTGTTTAAAGATGGCCGATTTTCCCCATAGTTGATGCCATGTTGCTGTTATGAAGTACGCACCTACAGTATTAGAATTTGGATGCGCATTCAGCCGCGTAGACCCCCTCCCCCCCCCCCCCCAGGACGATTTGAATCCATACGAACAACTGAAGTTATGGCAAGCCAAATGCCCAATAACTCAATAAACACTGTTTATCGGTGAAAAACAATCTTTATCGAGATAAAATTTGTTTACTACAGAGTTTTTATCGAAAAGCAGTGTTTATCGTGTTGAAAAATATTGTTCATTGGCAAAAAACAGCGCGGATAACTTGTTTATCAAATTATTTGGCATTCGGCTTGCCATGTGAGGTTGGCCTGGCCACAACAGAGTCACCTTCCATTCTGGCTTGATATTTGTTATGTCGCGGCCAGTTAATTGGAACGCAGCAACAAGATGGACGCACTGCCAATGGGAGACTTTTGAAAACCGGTCTTCAAGTCAACAGCTCACGCGCATACAATTGTGAGCATGCACATGTTGTTTTGCGCTGTTGACTTTAAGACCGGTTCTCAAAAGTCTCCCCTTGCCGCAGCCAGTCAAACATGGCCTTATACTCTTTTCTGACCTCACTTACATTATTTTGTCTATATTCAGTGCTGATGAGAAAGCTTGCCGATGAAGACAAACCACTACTCCTGAAGTTATTATGGGGCGGAGACAATTCCACTAAGAGATACGAGTTACGAGAGAACGAAACAGGACAGATAGAGGTGTGTAGCAGTTTCTGTATTAACCCTAACCCTCTGAATCAATCAGACAAGAGCTGCTTACCACATACTATCACAGTCTCCACAGGGGGACTGGATCATAAACCTTGTATAACCACACTGTGGTGTATTATGTTATTTGGGATGGGTTCAAATCCCACTCCAGTCAATTTTTCTTTGTTCTGTTTTCAATAATAGTATAATCATGGAATTTTTGTCTAGTTTTGAGGAGGTCGCCAGTTTGAATCCCGCTCCAGTCAATTTTTCTTTGTTCACCTTTCAGTGACTTAAAACTTCAGCCAGTTCCCCTTGTGGTTATTTGGTGACAGTTTTGATCTTAGCAGGATCTTTGTCAAAGGCTAAATGGTCAGAGTTAGGAGGGCCTGACGTTTCCATCCTAGCAGGGTCTTTCTCAAAGGCTAAATGGTTAGGATGGCCTGACGTTTCAATCCTAGCAGGGTCTTTCTCAAAGGCTAAATAGTCAAGGTTAGGAGGGCCTGATGTTTCCATTCTTGCAGGATCTTTCTCAAAGGCTAAATGGTCAGAGTTAGGAGGGCCTGACGTTTCCATCCTTGCAGGATCTTTCTCAAAGGCTAAATGGTCAGAGTTAGGAGGGTCTGACGTTTCAATCCTAGCAGGATCTTTCTCAAAGGCTAAGCGGTCAGAATTAGGAGGGCCTGACATTCTGATCTTAGCGGGGTCTTTCTTAAAGGTTAAATAGTCACAGTTAGGAAGGCCTGATGTTTCAATTCTAGCAAGATCTTTCTCAAAAGCTAAATGGTCACAGTTAGAAGGGTCTGAAGTTCAGTCCTAGCAGGATCCTTCTTTTAGCCTTTGAGAAAGATCCTGTTAGGATCAAAACATCAGGCCCTCCTAACTCTGACCATTTAGCCTTTTGAGAAAAGATCCTGTTAGGATCAAAACATCAGACCCTCCTAACTCTGACCATTTAGCCTTTTGAGAAAAGATCCTGCTAGGATCAAAACATCGGGCCCTCCTAACTCTGACCATTTAGCCTTTGAGAAAGATCCTGCTAGGATTGAAACGTCAGACCCTCCTAACTCTGACCATCTAGCCTTTTGAGAAAGATCCTGCTAGGATTGAAATATCAGACCCTCCTAACTCTGACCATCTAGCCTTTTGAGAAAGATCCTGCTAGGATTGAAATATCAGACCCTCCTAACTCTAAGCATTATATATAAGTCATTTTGTGGGTTGATGAGCAGTTTGCAGCACTTTCTTACTTGTAATGGTTTGATCTTCTTGAATTTCAGTGGGAGGCCTTCACCGTACCCGAGCTGCAGAACTTCCTCCGCATCCTTGACAAGGAGGAGAAGGACCACATTGAACAAGTGCAGAACAAGTATCTGGAATATGAGAAGCGTCTTAAAGATGCCATGGCTTATATCGATTAGGAGGAAGCTTGGAGGCCTGCTCATCAAGTCAGATCCTCGACGGACAGCTGATGCTCATCCTAGATGGGTCCTGGGGTCAATTCCATGAAGCCCAATGATCGATCGTAACTTGAGATGCGAAGGATAACCCATATGGAAGATAACCCATTGTATCCTTCAACTTCTACCTGGAGCCGCAATGTGTCATACATGGGTACGTTCAGACAGCCTGTTAAATTCGCTAAAACAACTGTTTTAACCTGATCAGTTTTAGCAATATGTGTCTGGACGCTCTAAAACAGTTTAATATCTAAAACAGATCGGTTTTATCTGCTGCTAAAACACCAATGGTAAAACTGCTTGGGAGGAGGGTTTAGTGCTTAAAATCGATTGAGGTTACTGCTTAAACGCTGTCGGGACAGAATAATTTTCCGACATCCTGTTTCAGTGCAGAGAAGCCTGGCAGCTGGTTACTTAAAGGGAGGGTACAGAATTGGTGAGACAAAATACACTTCATAATCACAGATTCACATAAAACTTACACAGTATAATGGTGATGATAGGAGAAAACATCCCATGATATGTTTTTGTCTGAAATGCCATATTCGTTGAGAAATAAATGAAACTATTTTCCGATTGGAATAAATCGCCTTGAAGCATTTTATTCATTCGTTGAAATGTGTACAGTTCTCCGTACACGGGTTTTCACTATTTTCTCGTGACCCAGATGGCTGATTGACCTCAAACTTCTACAGGTTTGTCATTTAAGGTATATGATGGATTACATAATGTGCTTTCACTGTCAGCAACGGTTTTGTCGCAAACACCAGTTCTGTACCATCCCTTTAACACCTGTTGGCGCGGTTGTGTATATTCAACACACAGATAAATCTGCGCGCTTTAGTCAAGGGTAAAGGCACAGTGCATGACCTCTTAAAACCAAAAATAACTCAATTGGTTTTAAATAAAAGGCTGTCTGAACGTACCCCATGTGTCAAAGTCCTATGATTGATGGTATACAAATATCTGTATTGTCCACTATTTCGTCGAGAAGTGCAGCAAAACGTTTGTTTTCGTGAACTTCATGGAGGGCAAAGTTCACACATGCGCACTGCAAACTAGGATAGATGCGCAGTGAGATGTTCCATGCACAGTGAGATGTTACATGTGTAACAGTTCCTTCAGAGATACCCCGGCCTACTCGCTAGTGATGAGCAAATATATCCACTGGCACGTGATGGTGAATTGACCAATTGGGATTCGGCTTTAGGTCATGAATATTTATGAAGTATAGTAATATTGTTATGTTGAGTTTGGTGAAATCGACCGCCGATGTTACAAACTGAAGAAACTGAGTTGTCTTTATGATCAGAATGTATCCCCTGAGCTTCAGTATGTTGGAAGTCTGCAACATGTTGCAAAATGTTTGTGTTTATATTCTGTGAATGAGGCAGTTTGGTGTCTCAGTTAAGTAGTCTTTGGGCCTTTCTTGAAGCTCTGGCTCTGGCTCTGGCTCTGGCTCTGGCTCTGGCTCTGGCTCTGGCTCTGGCTCTGGCTCTGGCTCTGGCTCTGGCTCTGGCTCTGGCTCTGGCTCTGGCTCTGGCTCTGGCTCTGGCTCTGGCTCTGGCTCTGGCTCTGGCTCTGGCTCTGGCTCTGGCTCTGGCTCTGGCTCTGGCTCTGGCTCTGGCTCTGGCTCTGGCTCTGGCTCTGGCTCTGGCTCTGGCTCTGGCTCTGGCTCTGGCTCTGGCTCTGGCTCTGGCTCTGGCTCTGGCTCTGGCTCTGGCTCTGGCTCTGGCTCTGGCTCTGGCTCTGGCTCTGGCTCTGGCTCTGGCTCTGGCTCTGGCTCTGGCTCTGGCTCTGGCTCTGGCTCTGGCTCTGGCTCTGGCTCTGGCTCTGGCTCTGGCTCTGGCTCTGGCTCTGGCTCTGGCTCTGGCTCTGGCTCTGGCTCTGGCTCTGGCTCTGGCTCTGGCTCTGGCTCTGGCTCTGGCTCTGGCTCTGGCTCTGGCTCTGGCTCTGGCTCTGGCTCTGGCTCTGGCTCTGGCTCTGGCTCTGGCTCTGGCTCTGGCTCTGGCTCTGGCTCTGGCTCTGGCTCTGGCTCTGGCTCTGGCTCTGGCTCTGGCTCTGGCTCTGGCTCTGGCTCTGGCTCTGGCTCTGGCTCTGGCTCTGGCTCTGGCTCTGGCTCTGGCTCTGGCTCTGGCTCTGGCTCTGGCTCTGGCTCTGGCTCTGGCTCTGGCTCTGGCTCTGGCTCTGGCTCTGGCTCTGGCTCTGGCTCTGGCTCTGGCTCTGGCTCTGGCTCTGGCTCTGGCTCTGGCTCTGGCTCTGGCTCTGGCTCTGGCTCTGGCTCTGGCTCTGGCTCTGGCTCTGGCTCTGGCTCTGGCTCTGGCTCTGGCTCTGGCTCTGGCTCTGGCTCTGGCTCTGGCTCTGGCTCTGGCTCTGGCTCTGGCTCTGGCTCTGGCTCTGGCTCTGGCTCTGGCTCTGGCTCTGGCTCTGGCTCTGGCTCTGGCTCTGGCTCTGGCTCTGGCTCTGGCTCTGGCTCTGGCTCTGGCTCTGGCTCTGGCTCTGGCTCTGGCTCTGGCTCTGGCTCTGGCTCTGGCTCTGGCTCTGGCTCTGGCTCTGGCTCTGGCTCTGGCTCTGGCTCTGGCTCTGGCTCTGGCTCTGGCTCTGGCTCTGGTTTCGGCTCTGTCATCCATATGCTGAAAATGTAGGCTGTGGTTTTTCATTGAAGCTGAAGTTCTTTTTTCTTTAAAACCAGAGAATCTACTTCTGAACCGCAGCCAAAAGCCTCTATTTTGATACAGCCTGAGCCTGAGCCTGAAACTATTTTTGGTTTATGGTTGTACTCTGTTCTGGATTTTATAAGCATTTTAGGCAGGAAAATGTTAACGTTATGTTTCTACCATCACCATCTTCATACCCTGTAAGTAAATCTGTCAACATTTCTGTTTAGATATGCCAACAAAGTATGATAGTACCTTTGATAGGAATAATACATGATTGGTAAAGGTCACAGGACAGCACTCACACTTTGTCTGATCCAGCATGTACATGAAATAATAAACCTGTGAAAATTTGAACTCAATCGGACATCTGAGTCACGAGAAAATAGCGACAACCCGACTCAATTTTTCTTATAAAACATAAAGAATGGTTTTGATCTTACCCCGAGATCAAAACTGTTTTTGGGATTTGTTTTACTAATTTCTGGATAAATACAGCATTTCAGGTGGAAAAATGTTAACAGTAGGTTTCTATCATCACCATCTTCATACCCTGTATAAGTTATAGGTAAATCTGTGAAGATTTCTGTTTTGGTATGCTACCAAAGTATGATACTACCTTTATGTATGCATTATACAACCACCTGGCATATATCTAGGTTAGAAGGGCCTGATGCGTTTCAATCCTAGCAGGATCTTTCCTGCTTGGACCGAAATGCGTCAGGCCATCCTAACTCCAAGCATTTGATATATTTCAGGTCATTTTGGCTGATGAGCAGTTTGCAGAAGTTTGTGACTTGAATTGCTATTAATACTGAGTAACTAGTGACACATATCACTGCACGCCTGTGCTAGTTCCATCCATGATTAACAGCCCGTTATGACGTACAAGCTTACTGCCTGATACTTGACTCATTATTGCACTGTGAGTGACGTATAGGATCAGCTGCCGCACGGATCACTGACGATAACTTATCAAAGTGAAAGTATTTATCGTTTGTGGCATTACACCTTTTTATTTCACAGTTCACTTTTGCTAATCATCATTTCACAATATTAAAGGCAGTATCATACTTTGGTAGTAGAAATCTTCACAGATTCACCTATAACTTACAGGGTATAAAGATGGTGGTGGTAGAAACATTTAACATTGTTCTGCCTGAAATGCCTGATTTGTATTTATTCAGAAGAAAGTACATGTACAACCAATGACCAAAAACAATTTTGATATTTTAAAGGTAGTATCATACTTTAGTTTTTGTCAAAGAAGTACAGAAATTTGGGCAAAAATATCAAGACAGATGCAGTAACAGTCATCTGTGAAAATTTCAGTCAAATAGGGTGCCCACTTTTTGAGAAATTCGTGAAAAATGGCCACAGTATTTCTTAAGTCTTTTCTCTTTTATTTTTGATCTTTTAAAAGATCAAAAAGATTTTTTGTCGTTTTACTAATTTCCGGAGAAATACACCATTTTAGATGGAAACATTTTAACAGTAGATTTCTACCAGCACCATCTTCATACCTTGAAAGTTATACAGAAATCTGTTTTGGTTTCTTACCAAAGTATGATACTACCTTTAAAGTTAAAAGGAAATGGTGAAAAGATTTTTTAAAAACTGTAGCCGTTTTTGTCACTGTTTTCTCAAAAAGTGGGTTAGAGGTAGTATCATATTTTGTTTTTTGTCAAAGAAATACAGAATCATGGGCAAAAATATCAAGGAAGATTCAGTAACAGTCATCTGTGAAATTTTCAGTCCCAAATCTTTTCACCATTATTTTTTATCTTTAAAAGATCATTGGTCTTTTTGGTAATTGGTTTTCCTTTTTTTCAATACAGCATTTCAGGCAGAACATTTTCACGGTATGTTTCTACCATCACCATCTTTATACCCTGTACGTTATAGGTACCGGTATATCAAAGATTTCTGTTTCGATATGCCACCAAAGTTTTTATACTACCTTTAACAGTTTCTGTTGATCATAATCATTGTAATAAGGGAATTTCTAATTGTTTTAATTAAGAGTTTCTAATCATTTTGATTAGGAATTTCTAATCATTTTGGTAAGTAATTTCTAATTGTTGTGATATGGAATTTCTAATTAATTAGCAGTTTCTGATTATTGTATTAAAATTTTTAATCCTTTTAATTAGAAATTTCTTATCATTTTCATTGGAAAATTTATCTAGAAATTTCATGAAGAACAAATTGCCCATCAAATTGCCCCTTAGACTGGCTCCCTGACAACCTGTCCAGATTCAGATCAGTTTGTGTGTAGCTGTTTGCAAGTGATCAGGGTACCAGACCACTTCAAGAGGCATTTGATTCTACATGTAGTTTTGGCTTTGGGCATCTGCTCTCTTCAAAACTTGAAAGCCAAAAGGATGTTCTTCAAACAGTAACTTTGCAAAACCTCTGGAAAATTGAAACCACCCAGTAAATGTAATGTAAGTACGTATTCTTAATTTATTATATTTGTATTGTTGTAGCTGTCATCATTTTGTTGAAAGTGCTGAAGCGAAAGATATGTGTACAGGGAAATAGCTGTATTCAAAGACATTGACTATTAATTTGGTGATTATGGGTTGACGGGATCCCAAAACACATTGATTTTTTTGGCTCTGAACTAACTTCTTCTCCTCAAAAATGATACTTTTGACTTTCAGCAAATGTTCCTGGGTCCTTAAAAGCCTAGATTGAAGAAATTTGTTAAACATTTCAGGGTTAAAATTCAATTTTCTTACGCGCTTCTTGTAAACTTTAAAACAGACCGTCTGATCGCGTGAGGCCATTTTGTCTGGTCTGGTTAGTCTAGTGCGGAGACCCAACAGATCAAGAGTCCTCAAAGTGTCAGAGTGGAAACCAGACTATTCTCGTCTGCGGCCGTCCGTGCGGCGGTGAAATGTTACAATCTTGGTTACCGTTTTTACCCCATGATTTCCCTCAAAAATCAAAGCCCTGCCATCTTTCCAAAAATTTAACCTTGGTAATATAGAGGAGGAGACCAACAAAGTATATGTAGGTAAGTTACTTTTCAAAATGTAGTTTCCTTTTCTTTATAGTTTTAGGACCCGTCAACCCACAATCCCCATTAATTTTCAATATCTTGATATTTCTTTGAAAATTAGCAAATCCCTGAAACATGGTGTATATTGCATTTACAAATTGTTGAAAAATACTCAAATTCTTTGTTGTTTTTTGGCTGATTTTGAGTACTGCTACTGCTGTTGCTTTAAAATCATAAGCATACTTATTGTGGATCGCTGTTATAATGATGAGCATTTACGGATACGGATCTACACAATAATTGGTTGGGAAATTTGTTGTTCTGTATTGCACTTGGTATTTGTAGGTTGTATGGTGTTCTTAAGTAGCGCCCTCTTGTGCCCAACTGCAACTGCATCTTCTTTCTATTATATTTTCTTATGTATAGCGCCATCACATATAATCTATGTGATAGACGTACAGCGAGCGAGCGTCTATCACATGCGTGTAGATTTCCTGATTAATATGCAAGCCAACCCAGCACTGACCTCTAGGTTTTGACCAATCAACATCCTCGGCCTCCGTCACGATCCAGGTGGATTGTTCTCAAAACAGATCTGATTGGCTGATTGCTGCATTGCATATAATTTGCGTGCATGTATCAGAGTTCGTACGTAGTGACACAGAGTAGAAGTGGTGGTACTCAGACTATCACACATAAATGCCTTCTTACTGAAAGCATAAGAAGTATTTGATTTGGAAATATTTCCACTGACGGACAACGCTTTGACTGTGCACAAACCTTATAATACGGGACTGAATTGGTACCCAACAGAGGTAAAAAATGGCTGCCGCTGCAACTTCAAAGTGTATCAAAAGACCCCTTAAAACTCACTCTTCAGATATGCTACCCCAGTTTTACACAGCTGAGATTGAAGTTCATCATAGTTCTTATGCAGTAGTTAATTCTTAAAGAAAACTGTCAAAAATCTTGGGGTTTTACATGGATCTGACCCGTGTAAAAGTCCTTGTAAAGCACTCAACCCGTTCTGAAATTACGTTAATCCTATTGAAAATGTCAACATGTATTGAGAGTGATAGTTTGAACGTCTTCAAGCACATTTGTGTTGTAACGCGGAGTATGATAACCCGTGTTGAAATTTTTAAGAGTTGACACAGGGTGGACCTGTGTTTCTCTGGTTGCAGCATTGCCAATGCTGCACATATCATAAACGATCCTTGGGATATAGCGGTATGTGCATGGTTTCATTGCTTCTGACTGCCAAACGAACAAAGATAATTGACTATTAGGGACACCACCAACATAGGGCTGGATAGCTCAGTTGCTGCACCAGTACAGTATTCTGGAGGTCGCTTGTTCGAATCCCGCTCCAGTAACTTTTTTGTTGTTCACTTTTCATTGACTTAAATTTTCACACATTTAAAAGGTACTGTACATTTAATGTGAAAAGCCCTGAAATGTTTTTGCCATTTTGTTGTCACTTTTGTGTTATATTTTGTTTTGAAAATGATGGCACAGTAACACATTGAAACCAACATTCAGCCATCCTCATTGTGGATTGTAGATACATAAATGTGTCGTATGCATCTAATAATTGGCGAGTCAAAAAGAAGTTGATCGGATGTTTTTCAAAACAAACAAATGACATTCAAAAGTTCAGTAAAGCTTATATTTAACAAGCACTCTCTCCTGCTTATTAGAAAAAGCTGTCCATGGAATACTTAACTACCCATTGCTACGTACTCAGAAGTTTAGATTCAGTCAAGCATTAACCCTAACCCTCCTCAATCCTCAAAAATCCTATGGTAAATTTGGAGGATTTCGGAGGATTCAGGATATAATGTCATTTTCAAGTAAGGACCACTGGAGGAGTGGCAAGGATTTGGGATAAACGCATTTTTTGAGGTAGGGCCACTGAAGGATTCTGAAGGATTCAGGATTCAGGTACCTCTCATTTTGAGTATAAGTGAGATCACTGGAGGACTGTGGAGGATTCAGGATGAACGCAGTTTTTAAAGTGTGACCATTGGAGGATTGTGGAGGATTCAGGATGGTACTCAGTAAAATGCCCCTAGGTAGTATCATACTTTGGTTTTTATCAAAGAAGTACAGATTCATGGGCAAAAATACCAAGACAGATACAGTAACAGTCATCTGTGAAAATTTCAGTCCCATACATTGCCAACTTTTTGAGAAAACAGTGAAAAACAGCCACAGTATTTCTTAAGTCTTTTCTCTTTTATTTTTGATCTTTTAAAATATAAAGATTTTCGGTCGTTGTTTTACTAATTTATGGATAAATACACCATTTCAGGCGGAAACATTTTAACAGTAGGTTTCTACATAGCATCATCTTCATACCCTGTAAGTTATACGTAAATCTATGAATATTTCTGTTTTGGTCTCTTGCCAAAGTATGATACTACCTTTTACATTCTATGGACAGCTTGCAAAATGAGTACCTTCATTCAAATAGACAAAATTCTATCTTAGGAATGATCAATTTGTTTGATTCTTTGTTTCTAATAAGCAGGAGAGAATGCTTGTTATGCTTTACTGAACTTTTGAGTGTCATTTGTTTGTTTTTGAAAAACATCACCAATCCCGGTCAACTTCTTTTTGACTTTGTATTTCTAAAAAAAAAAAACTTCCAGCAAATCAGGGGATTTCAAACCACCAGTCACTGTAAAGTTAAATTTGTTTTAAAAAATCAAATGGTTTTAGTGTTGTTATTTTCAAGCACGTTTTTGCGAAGATTATCTGCTGTGAAATAGTTGTGTAAGTTACGTTGTAAATACACTGTACATGTACATGTACATCAGTAGAGATTTACTGGTTATGTAAGGTTAGTGTAAATTAGATGTCCGAAATAAAACATTATATATTGAGGATTATAAAATCCATATAATTTGAGCTAAGTGCATTAGAATATCTTGATAATTCTGTACAAATTTATTTGGGTTATTGAGGTTATTGAAAGCAAATGTACAAATCTTTTACTTTTGAGAACGTTGTAAAAAAAAAATGTTTTCTAGATATTAACTCAGATCGGATAATTCAGGCTCATAACCCTAACCCTCTGCACTGACCACACAAGACAAGACCTGCTTACCACACACTACCATAAACTATCATAAACCATGCACTGCCACACAAACCGTACTGTGGTGTATTGTGGTATTCAGGATACTACGCTCATAGATATATAAAAAACAAAACTAGATGACGCATTGGCTGCTTGTTGACGCGTTTTTCACTGGCCCATTTGTAAAGGGTGTTTCAAATCCGTTTTTATGGAACGCCGTAGCTATCTTCTTTAGATTGTTTGCTTTGGTAATTCCATCATTCATTTTGCCAAATTGAATGATGAAATTTGCGAACAGAATGACAGAATGACAAACTGAATGATGGAATTGGCTAATGGAATGACAACATGGCAAATAAAATGATGAAATTGGCAAATTAAAATGGAATTACCGAATCTAAGCCACCGATTATAGCTACGGCGTTCCATCATGTTTCTGGTGCATCACGTAACGCGTAAATGCCGGCACCACGTACCCACGGCTTGGCTGGTCGTTCTAATAAGCGCTTGAATGTTTAGGTTCATTTTTCCCCTCCAAAATATGGTCGCGTCCTGCATGACGGATATAGCTCCCATTGGCTTGTTCACGGGTGCGTCATCTAGTTTTTATATGTATCTATGACTACGCTTACCACAGTCTCCACAGGGGAACTGGATCATTAACAATGTATTACTACACAAACCACACTGTGGTGTATGGTGGTATTCAGGATACCACACTTAGCATTTAAGAAAAATAAAAATGTGTGGTAAACTGTGGTATGCAGTTGGGTTTAGGGTTATTCAAGTACATTTCCAATAAAACATTCGCATTTATTCTTCTCTAAAAACAAAATTTAATTTTGCATGTTTTTTTTGTACATGACATATTGCATTCCTTGATTTGGTTGGTGATACTACTAAGGCCAAGTAAGAAAAAAAACATGTTTGGCGTTGCTGCCTGCTTCCTTTTTGACGGCCGCCTGCTTTTTTTGGTATAAAACCTGGACAAAAGTGTACATTTCATGATTTGTTTTCAAAAAGGTCTAAAAACTTGAATTTTTAGTTTTTTCTTGGCCTGTGGGTCCTAGCCATGTTTTGGATAAATGGGTCAGTCGGCCATTTTTTTTTTGGGGGGGGGAAGGAAAAAAGGGCCTCCTCCTTCCTTTTTTCAAACAACGCAGGACGCTAAACATGTTTTTTTTTTTCTTGGCCTAATGCACCAAGTATTGTAGCCTTGATGTAAAGATCTGTTTTCTGTATATAAATGTTATATAGTATTTGTAAAACTTGTGTATATTTGAAATATTTTTGTGTGGAGTTTACCTATAATGTGGTCATATGGGTTGATGTGGCTGGCAGCCAATGGCGCCCATGAATGCTGGCAACTCGATCACATTTTAGCCGCATCCTTCGCAATTCAGCACCCTGCTGCGAGTAAGGATGATTAGCCTCCCAAATTATGATCATTTTCATTAAATAGCACCACAGTATCGTACGTAGTTTTGACTTTTTGTCCTTCTGTTTTGAAATGTTTTTGTGCTTTGTAAGTTTCCAGTATATTTTCTGGTAAAAATGCTAAGGAGGTTTACGAAACTCAGGCTCAGGCTCAGGCTCAGGCTCCAGCTCTGTCATCCATATGCTGAAAATATTAATTGACTTGTGGTTTTTCATTGAAACTGAAGCTCTGTTTTTCCTTTTCAAAACCAGAGAATCTACTTCCAAACCGCAGCCAAAAACCTCTATTTTGAAACCTGTTATTTTAGAATGGATTCACAAAAAGGAGCCGGAGCCTTAGCCAGAGCCGAGCTTGAGAAAGGCCCAGGGCTTACATTTACTGCATTTAAAGGGAGCATATAGGATTTGCAAAGATCTGCGTTTTGGCTGAATTTGGTATTTAAACACAAGTGAAGGTCTTAAACTTCCTTACAGACATTGATTCATGTACCTTTTTACGCTTTGTTCATCTGGATAGCAGACATATACGGCCAAGATAATCTTGCCCCCTCCGAATCCTTCATGGTTACACCACACTTTCGAAATACTACTAAATCGTTCAGACGAACGATCTTTTTAAAAGACACTAAATCTTGATTTCCTTGAAAAACCCAGCATCTGATGAACCAAGATTTCCCATGGTGACTGTTTGCACTGTTATGAACTGCTGAGTAAATTTTCTGTCTCAAATTCAATAAAAAATTTGGAGGCCTTGCAAATCCTTTAAGCTGCTTCAATGTGGGAAATTTGAAAGAGTGGTTGACCATGTACATCAGTAATTTATTAGGATATCAAAGACATTTTGTTCCCAAACGACTGTATGTTCAATCAGGCAACAGAGATGTGCAACCACTCAGTTGGACACTAGATGGCGCTGTTCAATAACAGTACACGTAGTCTCTTATCCTTTCTGTGGGTGTTTACGAAACGGAGGCTTAAGCCCTTTTCACACAACGCCAAAAAAACTCTCAACCATTGAGACATTTTCTCATGGTTGTGAAATCTTACAAAACGGTTTTACGCTGGCCGCTTTTGCATTCTTTCACACGGCACAGTGTAACATTTCGCAAGCCTCCCTTGTGACGAAATGCGGGTAATCGATAAACTATGCATTTATGTATGTAAAACGGCACTAGTACCATCACGACGCTGAGGTTGCGCGTGAAGCGTGCAGGAGTGCGCGCGGTCTGCAAAGGCCATGAAAAACATAGAAAACACACGCATGCGCATTGCAAAGCACTTCGCAAGGGACCCTTGAGAAATGTTGTCGTAGGTCTGGACCTCAGTCAAAATCTCTCCAGGATTCACCAGGGACGTCGGTCACTCTCAAGCATTGGTGTCCTTTCACACGATGACACTTTTGTAAGATTTCGCAACCGTGAGAGAATTTCTCAATGGTTGAGAGTTTTTTGGGCGTTGTGTGAAAAGGCCTTTAGGGCCTGTTTGTTTAATGCACAGTATCACGAAAATTGCGGATCCAGATCCCATTTTAGCGCACCCTGCATGTAGGTGGATCCCTAAATCTGGGCTCCTGTGCGTTAAACAAACAGGCCTTTATAGGCTCAGGCTCCAGCTCTGACATCCACATGCTGAAAATAGGTTGTGGTTTTTCATTGAAGCTGAAAATCTGTTTTCCTTTTCAAACCAGAGAATCTACTTCCGAACTGCAGCCAACAGCCACTACATGTATTTTGATACCAGTTATTTCAGAATGGATTCACGAAATGGAGATGGAGCCTGAGCCTCTGTTTCGTAAATGACCTGTTTCTGGGACGGAACCACTTGACATAAAGACACACCATGTATAAGACACACACATGCAGCAAGCCATTTACAGGTCAGTTAAGTTTATTTCATTGCTTTATAAAGTAATAAACTCTTTACATTCACTTTTACTGTTTCATTAGCAAATGCAATGGCAACATTTTTCAATGACAATCCAATTGTTTACGCTGAGCTCACTGCACACATGGCCCGGCCAGAAGTGCTGGGATTTTTATCCGGTTATGGTAGGAGTCCACTGGGCTGGCGCCAGTTGGTGCCAGTTCGCACCAAAGATTATGTGATTGGCGCGTAGTGGTTCAACTTGGCGCGCGCCATTACATTGAAGTGGATTCCAATAGGCGGATTGTTTGCACCATTTGGTGCCACTTAGTGGACACTTCGCGCTGACTGCTCGATGCAAGTGGAGCAATGAAAATTTCAAACATTTTGAAATTTTCAAACATTTTGAAATTTCTTTACGCCAAATTCAATTTTGTAAAAAGCATTCTGAAAGCGACGATCACATTGAATAAGACGTATACACCATAAATCGCACACGTTACACATGATCACATAGGTTAACTGTTAATTTTTTTTGCAATCAGTAACCGGATATGAAATTACCCGATTTTGCCCAGCACTAACGGCCAGATGACCTCTATTTGACCAGTGGCTGATAATGAGGCTGGTAGAAACAAAACAAAAATCCCGGGCTGTAGAGTGCAATGACCTGTATGACATTGTCACCATACCAATCGATTCCTGTCGTCTGTTACATCTTTCTGTAGATGCTGTAACTCCCTCAAACCCTGCATAGCAAAGAAATAAATATTATTGAATCAATGCACGTTGATTCTTATTAACCCTAACCCTCTTCATCTACCGGCAACAGCTGCTTACCACACACTACCAGTCTCCACAGGGGGACTGGATCATAAACCATGTATTGCCACACAAACCACACTGTGGTGTATTGTGGTATTCAGGATACCACACTTACCACAGGAAAATCGTGTGGTAAACTGTGGTATGCAGAAGGATTAGAGTGGGTTAGGGTTTACACTGATTAAGTACTGTAGAGAATCGTACAAATTGCTTGTACGAAACCAATGTTTGCCATTTCATGCAGTGGAACGCCACTATAACAAACACTGCTTTACCAAACATTTGGTTATACTGAACATCATCCTTGGCTCCCAATTTTTGCATCGCAGACATATCGAACATTGTTCTTTAAAGGTAATATCATACTTTGGTTTTTGTCAATATGCAAATTCATGGGCAAATATATCAAGAAAGGTATAGTAACAGTCATCTGTGAAATTCCCAGTCCTATACGGAGCCTAATTTATGAGAAAACAGTGAAGAACGCCCATAGTATTTTAAAAATCTTTTCGGCATTATTTTTCATCTTAATAAAAGATCAAAATTGTTTTTGGTCAGTGGTTTCACTCATTTCAGGTTAAATACAGCATTTCATGCAGAACAATTTTAACGGTATGTTTCTACCATCACCATCTTTATACCCTGTAAGTTATAGGTAAATCTGTGAACATTTCTGTTTTGGTGTCTTACCAAAGTATGATACTACCTTAAAGTTCAGTTTTATGAAATTGTAAATTTTGTTAAGCTTACCTCATAGACAAGTTTGATGTTTGCTTTAATCTCGGCTGAATTTTTGGTCAGCTTATCGCTCAAACTAAAGAATGAAAATGGGAAAAAAAAATGTCAGTACAACGAACACAGCTATGCAAAATGAGATTTAGTCGGGGATGTGCCACATTGTCAACAAAAATCATTTTCTTACGATTTTCTGGCTGGATTTTATCATATTTCTTGTTTCCATGGCAAAAGGCACTTTGAAGAAACTTTTAAAAAGCCATCGAGAATTTTAGAAGGGGCATTAATTGACTGGAGCGGGATTCGAATATTGGACCACTGGCATACAGTACCAGTGCTCCCACTCTTGGTAGAGCAACCGGTACTGTAATCCGTGGGTTGCAGGTTCAAATCCTGCTCCAATCAATTTTTCTTTGTTTACTTTTTAAAGATTACTAACCTTGTTAGATGATTGACCTTCTTTTCAATAAATTCCAATGCTTCTGGCAACGTAAATTCCACGAAAAACCCAAAACCGACGAGGACGTAAATCCTGCTTGCATCAGGTCTGTAAAACACAGCAGAAATAATTATGGTCAATTGAATTGACACAGGTTCGAATCCCGCTCCATCCAAATTTCTTGTTCGCTTTTCAACATTTCACTTTGTAGTGAAAGAGAAGAAATTTGATCACTGAATTGACAATAGGGCTCCGCGCTCGAGCTATTTTTTTAATACGCCCTTTGTTATGGACAGCGATAGTTACCCGGATGTTTGGACAAACATCACAACGTTTACGTGTAAGTTAATGTGGACACGTGCGACTTGTTTGTCCGAACTTCTGAATGTGACATCACGAGCGCGGAGCCCTATTTAGGACACCTCCAACATAGGGCTGGATAGCTCAGTTGGTAGAGCACTGATACCATATTTCGGGGGTCACAGGTTCGAATCCTGTTCCACTTGGTTTTCTTTGTTCAGTTTTCAATGACTCACTTTCTAGTCAAAGTATTTCACAGAGGAAACAAAAATACATGGCCTTGTTACTGGCAAACCAAGTGGTAAAGTAAACATCACATGAAAATTTGGTTGGAAATCCTGTTTCATCAAGGCTGCACAATAGATTGAATATGTCTCCACAGGGAAATTCTAAAGGTGCATAGGTCTCCACAAGGTTTACATGAAACTGATATTTGGAATTAACTCAAAAAGGAGGAATTTCCAAGGTATGTGTTGCAAAGTATTTTATATAAGGGATGTTCGCTAGAAATTTCAATGCAGGACAGTAATTCTGGTTCAAATGGGAGTGATTTCAATTCTGCTCTTCAGAGAGTGTTCATTTTGAGAACAAAGCCATGTCTCCACAAGGATACACATTTCGGTATGTGTGTACTTACACGTTTGCTTGCACATAAAAGTTGCAGCCCAAATCCACTTTGGTCTTCATATCTTGCTTTGGTAAACTGCCATCCTATAAACAATGCAGAAAAAGACCAACATCTGTGATTCAAATGTAATTTTTTGTGCTGTTTTCTACATTAAACCCACGCAGAATGGTAAAGGTCACAGAACAGCACTCACACTGTGTCTGATCCAGCATGTAGTATACATGTACAAGAAATGATAACCCTGTGAAAATTTGAGCTAAATCAGACGTCTGAGTCACGGGAAAATAGCGAACTTGACTCAATTTTTCTTATAAAACATAAAGAATGGTTTTGATCTTACCCCCGCATCATAACTGTTTTGAATTTTCGGTCTTTGTAAGACTAATTTCTGGATAAATATGCATTTCAGGCAGAAATATTTGAACAGAATGTTTCTACCAGCACCATCTTCATACCCTGAAAGTTATAGGTAAATCTGTGAACATTTCTGTTGGGGTATGTTACCAATCCTGTTCTGTACCTTTAAAATCAATTACCTGCAGTTTTTCAATGGTGGTTTTTAATTGTAGATAATGTGCCACTTGCTCATAAATCTTGTCTCTGTTTTGCAACACTTTCCTGTAAATGAAACAGAAAACAGCTGAAATCGTTATTCTTATTATTATTTGCATATGTGTAATTAAAGGTAGTATCATACTTTGGTTTTTGTCAAAGGAGTACAGATTCATGGGCAAAAATATCAAGGAAGATACAGTCACAGTCATCTGTGAAAATGTCAGTTCCATACGGTGCCCTCTTTTTTAGAAAATCGTGAAAAACGGCCACAGTATTTCTTAAGTCATTTCTCTTTTATTTTTGATCTTTTAAAAGATCACAAAGATTTTCGGTTGTTGTTTTACTAAATTCTGGATAAATACACCATTTCAGGCGGAATCATTTTAACAGTAGGTTTCTACCACCACCATCTTTATACCCTGTAAGTTATATGTAAATCTGTGAACATTTCTGTTTTGGTTTCTTACCAAAGTATGATACTACCTTTAAAATAGAAGAAGATTTCAACACTATTTTGTCAGTTACAAATATTCCAGAAATTTGTGCCTTATGCAGTCATTGCAGAGGGTTAGGGTTTATAAGAGTAGTGGTGGGATTTTTATCCAGTTTTAGATAAACCGACCCGGATTTAATTATCCGGTTACAAATTTTCACTAACTGTTAACCGAAACTGAAAGGGAAAAAAGGGACAAACATTTGGCCTATGCTCAACAACCCATAAGTGTAAACCGTAGAATACTGTACTTGAATTTCAGTCAATTATTTTGTCCATTTTGCCAAGTAGAAACACACGCTTTTCACATACTTGATCTAAACAAAACCCCGTACTTGATCTAAATGCTTGGTCTTAAAAATAACATCGTAAAGAGCATTCCGTAAGCGACAATCACATTGAACATGTTGAAGGAAAAACTATGTACCATAAATCGTGCACATTGTGGACATCGCACGTGGTTACAAAACCTGATTTTGTCGAGCTAGCTGGGGTCAACGGAGTAAATAAGAGTGACGTCAGAAACGCTTTCCTGGTCACATCTGCCAAAACACCCCTGCGCCCCTGACTTTCAGAGGAATAGTGGTCAACTCACTGTAGGTCTTCTCGCAAGACATCGTTGACAAATTGTTCATACTCTGTCACCTTGCTTGATATAGCGTCAGGCTCTGCCATCTTGTGATCATGTCAATCGTCTCGCAGTTTCCAAAACTTTCTGATTCCCTGCAGCAAAGAGAAGTCAGCTAATATGACGTAATAATATGATCAAATTTGCTAAAACAATGTAGTGTAGTTATTACTATTTGTACCACTATCATAGTACCGGTACCACCACCAGTTCAAAACTTAAGGTATATCGCAAATACCATTTTCACCAAGAGAGGGCGCTTCCACAATGCATTGTTGGAAACAAGTTCATGCGATACAGTGCACAAAGAGAATTTCACTCAGACTGACTAAAAGTAAGCAGGTGGTGGCGCCCTTTCAACCCTTGTGCATCCTACAACTCCCAACATTCACAATTTGCGATTGTGGTCTATTCTCTCGGTCGAACATCCTGGCTTTTTTGGTCAATGAACAATGCTTGACAATGTGGCTGGAGTGAAAACAAGCACGTGTAGCTGTAGCAAAATGCGCTAGAGTGTGCTTACAATTTACATTGTGCTTAGACAAATAAGTGACATGTTGCCGACCGACAGAATAGGCCTAGCTAGTTGAGATAACCTGGCCTTGGCTGTCTGACGGCGTTACCGGAGATTAGTTCACTCAGGGTAGCTGGTACCTAGTTGCGATGATCGTAACCCTAGGTCTGACATGGGGACAGGGACCTTAGGGTTACGACAAAACTTGTTTAAAAAAATGGGTACGACCTTTTTGGCCAACTCCTGAAGTACGTTTCCACTTAGTTTTCCACTTTCCAAAATCCAAACACAAAATCTGACTACATGGATCTGATTGGTACTTATCAATGAGTCATATAAAACCACTTCGAATATCAAAAGATCATTTTCTGCAGAAAAAATGACCAAAAACTTACCGAAGGTGTCGAGATTCCCTCCGTTTGCCGACTGCACGTTAGTGGTAGCCTTGTTGCCATCTTGTGATTGGTCCATCCGTGTGTGCTACACACTGCCTGCACTGCATGCTATGCACTGCGCGACTCGTGGGATAAATACAAGTACCGCACGCACGACGTACGTACGTAGTGTGTGATAAAATACCGCACGCACGTACGTCGGGGATGTGAGTGGCCAATGGCCAAACAAAACAAAATCTGAAGTTAAAAACACCGAGAAATAAGCTCAAAATTTAAAGGAATGTTTTCTTATACTTCCGTGCAAAGCAAAGCTGAAATTCTGAGTATAAAAAACTTCGGAATTCAGATTAAAATTTCAAGTCTCACGTCAGCCACACGTACCCCGTACAATGCGGATGCACTGTACTTGTACATGAATCGAGGCTGTACGGTAACGACTACACACTAGCCACTGCCTATGTGTATGTACATTGTCTGCACGACTACGCATCGCTGCACACGGACCAATCACAAGATGGCAACAAGGCTACCACTAAGGGTGCAGACCAGTAAATAAATTCCCATAGGCTCCCACGCAAAATGGCCAATTTCAAAAAAATATTAAAAATACTCAGAAGTTTCTGAGGCAATCGACCAATACGGCAAAATAAAGGTGAAAACTTCAATTTTCATTTTCTTTTCAATTTTCTATAGGTTAACCGATGACTTTTTGCGTAAAGTACATTCAAAGAAAAATACCCCTAAAATGGCCGAATTGACCGGTGCCAGACCAAAAATAGTACCCCTCCACTACAGGGAAAAAATAGAGCGAATTTAGGGCCTGATTTCATCCAAACGGCTCAGAGGTGAAAGTCCAAACTCTGGTGATCGGGTTCCATCCATTTTGTCTACAAGACTTACCACGTAGGGCTCACCAGACGCTTTAAGAGAAAAGATTTTGAGGGTATACAAAAAATTAATGAGCTCCGCGGACCGATTTGGGCCTATTTACTGGTCTGCACCCTTTATAGTGCATAAAGTATTTTATTTTCTTATAAAACCACCCTTAAGACAAAGGGAAGTGTTCACTGACCATGAATCTGCAAAAAAAATTGAACAAAATTGAACCCTTTTCGAAATACAGGCCAATCTTGGAGGAGGGGCGGCCATTTTGTTTATGCAGTTTTAGCACGGTATCCATTATGTAATGCATCCATGGATCGATATGTGCATCGCAGTTCCTTTTTTAATATTACAAGTCTTCAAAGTAAGCAAGGAGCAATCGTTGAATGCTTCAAGATTGTTGAGTTCACAGCCAGGGGTTGTGACGGGTGGCCAGGGCTATGCGACAATTTATTTCGGGGGGGGGGGGGGGGGGGGGGGGAAACAAGAAGGCTAACAAGAATTGGTCCAGCAAGTGGACTCTAGCTAGGGTTAGGTTCGCTAGGGTTAGGGCAACTAGGGTTGGACTATTTTTGAGGACTCTTCGCATCTTGTTTGCAAGACTGATGTTTTTATAATTTTTTTCCCCGGTTTTTGGGATAGTTGACTGACTTGGGGGTCAAAGAAAAGGTGTTTGATAAAGCAAACGCGCAACAATATCACTGGCCAAAAGTTGCTACCCTCGTCACGGGTAACCCTCTTTGCTATGCTCTTTTGTCTTTGCATGAATATAAAGAACTTCACTAAAAAGGCTGAAAACATGCACAAACAAAGGAAAATCCTAACCCATATTTGTTTTGCCGAAATAATTCAAACTCAGTCCACTCCAAAGCGATAATACAGTTATTTACGCAGGGGAATCCCCAAGCATTTACACGCACGCGCGTTGATACCGCGTTGACTATGGCAAACATGGCCGCCGTATGCTTTATTTCGGAAAAATCTAATTTATGGTAATTTTAATGGATTTAAAAGGAAACTAATAGTGGAAAACGACATGTCAGATAGTGCAAAAGTTGTGTCCGTCAATATTTTCTGCCTACAGTTCACTTTAGCGACATTTAAAGGGCAAAATTGCAACGGCATGCCGCCATCTTGGATTTCGCTATTTATAGTGCATAAAGTATTTTATTTTCTTATAAAACCACCCTTAAGACAAAGGGAAGTGTTCACTGACCATGAATCTGCAAAAAAAATTGAACAAAATTGAACCCTTTTCGAAATACAGGCCAATCTTGGAGGAGGGGCGGCCATTTTGTTTATGCAGTTTTAGCACGGTATCCATTATGTAATGCATCCATGGATCGATATGTGCATCGCAGTTCCTTTTTTAATATTACAAGTCTTCAAAGTAAGCAAGGAGCAATCGTTGAATGCTTCAAGATTGTTGAGTTCACAGCCAGGGGTTGTGACGGGTGGCCAGGGCTATGCGACAATTTATTTCGGGGGGGGGGGGGGGGGGGGGGGGGGAAACAAGAAGGCTAACAAGAATTGGTCCAGCAAGTGGACTCTAGCTAGGGTTAGGTTCGCTAGGGTTAGGGCAACTAGGGTTGGACTATTTTTGAGGACTCTTCGCATCTTGTTTGCAAGACTGATGTTTTTATAATTTTTTTCCCCGGTTTTTGGGATAGTTGACTGACTTGGGGGTCAAAGAAAAGGTGTTTGATAAAGCAAACGCGCAACAATATCACTGGCCAAAAGTTGCTACCCTCGTCACGGGTAACCCTCTTTGCTATGCTCTTTTGTCTTTGCATGAATATAAAGAACTTCACTAAAAAGGCTGAAAACATGCACAAACAAAGGAAAATCCTAACCCATATTTGTTTTGCCGAAATAATTCAAACTCAGTCCACTCCAAAGCGATAATACAGTTATTTACGCAGGGGAATCCCCAAGCATTTACACGCACGCGCGTTGATACCGCGTTGACTATGGCAAACATGGCCGCCGTATGCTTTATTTCGGAAAAATCTAATTTATGGTAATTTTAATGGATTTAAAAGGAAACTAATAGTGGAAAACGACATGTCAGATAGTGCAAAAGTTGTGTCCGTCAATATTTTCTGCCTACAGTTCACTTTAGCGACATTTAAAGGGCAAAATTGCAACGGCATGCCGCCATCTTGGATTTCGCTATTTATAGTGCATAAAGTATTTTATTTTCTTATAAAACCACCCTTAAGACAAAGGGAAGTGTTCACTGACCATGAATCTGCAAAAAAAATTGAACAAAATTGAACCCTTTTCGAAATACAGGCCAATCTTGGAGGAGGGGCGGCCATTTTGTTTATGCAGTTTTAGCACGGTATCCATTATGTAATGCATCCATGGATCGATATGTGCATCGCAGTTCCTTTTTTAATATTACAAGTCTTCAAAGTAAGCAAGGAGCAATCGTTGAATGCTTCAAGATTGTTGAGTTCACAGCCAGGGGTTGTGACGGGTGGCCAGGGCTATGCGACAATTTATTTCGGGGGGGGGGGGGGGGGGGAAACAAGAAGGCTAACAAGAATTGGTCCAGCAAGTGGACTCTAGCTAGGGTTAGGTTCGCTAGGGTTAGGGCAACTAGGGTTGGACTATTTTTGAGGACTCTTCGCATCTTGTTTGCAAGACTGATGTTTTTATAATTTTTTTCCCCGGTTTTTGGGATAGTTGACTGACTTGGGGGTCAAAGAAAAGGTGTTTGATAAAGCAAACGCGCAACAATATCACTGGCCAAAAGTTGCTACCCTCGTCACGGGTAACCCTCTTTGCTATGCTCTTTTGTCTTTGCATGAATATAAAGAACTTCACTAAAAAGGCTGAAAACATGCACAAACAAAGGAAAATCCTAACCCATATTTGTTTTGCCGAAATAATTCAAACTCAGTCCACTCCAAAGCGATAATACAGTTATTTACGCAGGGGAATCCCCAAGCATTTACACGCACGCGCGTTGATACCGCGTTGACTATGGCAAACATGGCCGCCGTATGCTTTATTTCGGAAAAATCTAATTTATGGTAATTTTAATGGATTTAAAAGGAAACTAATAGTGGAAAACGACATGTCAGATAGTGCAAAAGTTGTGTCCGTCAATATTTTCTGCCTACAGTTCACTTTAGCGACATTTAAAGGGCAAAATTGCAACGGCATGCCGCCATCTTGGATTTCGCTATATAGGGTGCAGACCAGTAAATAAATTCCCATAGGCTCCCACGCAAAATGGCCAATTTCAAAAAAATATTAAAAATACTCAGAAGTTTCTGAGGCAATCGACCAATACGGCAAAATAAAGGTGAAAACTTCAATTTTCATTTTCTTTTCAATTTTCTATAGGTTAACCGATGACTTTTTGCGTAAAGTACATTCAAAGAAAAATACCCCTAAAATGGCCGAATTGACCGGTGCCAGACCAAAAATAGTACCCCTCCACTACAGGGAAAAAATAGAGCGAATTTAGGGCCTGATTTCATCCAAACGGCTCAGAGGTGAAAGTCCAAACTCTGGTGATCGGGTTCCATCCATTTTGTCTACAAGACTTACCACGTAGGGCTCACCAGACGCTTTAAGAGAAAAGATTTTGAGGGTATACAAAAAATTAATGAGCTCCGCGGACCGATTTGGGCCTATTTACTGGTCTGCACCCTTTATAGTGCATAAAGTATTTTATTTTCTTATAAAACCACCCTTAAGACAAAGGGAAGTGTTCACTGACCATGAATCTGCAAAAAAAATTGAACAAAATTGAACCCTTTTCGAAATACAGGCCAATCTTGGAGGAGGGGCGGCCATTTTGTTTATGCAGTTTTAGCACGGTATCCATTATGTAATGCATCCATGGATCGATATGTGCATCGCAGTTCCTTTTTTAATATTACAAGTCTTCAAAGTAAGCAAGGAGCAATCGTTGAATGCTTCAAGATTGTTGAGTTCACAGCCAGGGGTTGTGACGGGTGGCCAGGGCTATGCGACAATTTATTTCGGGGGGGGGGGGGGGGGGGGAAACAAGAAGGCTAACAAGAATTGGTCCAGCAAGTGGACTCTAGCTAGGGTTAGGTTCGCTAGGGTTAGGGCAACTAGGGTTGGACTATTTTTGAGGACTCTTCGCATCTTGTTTGCAAGACTGATGTTTTTATAATTTTTTTCCCCGGTTTTTGGGATAGTTGACTGACTTGGGGGTCAAAGAAAAGGTGTTTGATAAAGCAAACGCGCAACAATATCACTGGCCAAAAGTTGCTACCCTCGTCACGGGTAACCCTCTTTGCTATGCTCTTTTGTCTTTGCATGAATATAAAGAACTTCACTAAAAAGGCTGAAAACATGCACAAACAAAGGAAAATCCTAACCCATATTTGTTTTGCCGAAATAATTCAAACTCAGTCCACTCCAAAGCGATAATACAGTTATTTACGCAGGGGAATCCCCAAGCATTTACACGCACGCGCGTTGATACCGCGTTGACTATGGCAAACATGGCCGCCGTATGCTTTATTTCGGAAAAATCTAATTTATGGTAATTTTAATGGATTTAAAAGGAAACTAATAGTGGAAAACGACATGTCAGATAGTGCAAAAGTTGTGTCCGTCAATATTTTCTGCCTACAGTTCACTTTAGCGACATTTAAAGGGCAAAATTGCAACGGCATGCCGCCATCTTGGATTTCGCTATATAGGGTGCAGACCAGTAAATAAATTCCCATAGGCTCCCACGCAAAATGGCCAATTTCAAAAAAATATTAAAAATACTCAGAAGTTTCTGAGGCAATCGACCAATACGGCAAAATAAAGGTGAAAACTTCAATTTTCATTTTCTTTTCAATTTTCTATAGGTTAACCGATGACTTTTTGCGTAAAGTACATTCAAAGAAAAATACCCCTAAAATGGCCGAATTGACCGGTGCCAGACCAAAAATAGTACCCCTCCACTACAGGGAAAAAATAGAGCGAATTTAGGGCCTGATTTCATCCAAACGGCTCAGAGGTGAAAGTCCAAACTCTGGTGATCGGGTTCCATCCATTTTGTCTACAAGACTTACCACGTAGGGCTCACCAGACGCTTTAAGAGAAAAGATTTTGAGGGTATACAAAAAATTAATGAGCTCCGCGGACCGATTTGGGCCTATTTACTGGTCTGCACCCTTTATAGTGCATAAAGTATTTTATTTTCTTATAAAACCACCCTTAAGACAAAGGGAAGTGTTCACTGACCATGAATCTGCAAAAAAAATTGAACAAAATTGAACCCTTTTCGAAATACAGGCCAATCTTGGAGGAGGGGCGGCCATTTTGTTTATGCAGTTTTAGCACGGTATCCATTATGTAATGCATCCATGGATCGATATGTGCATCGCAGTTCCTTTTTTAATATTACAAGTCTTCAAAGTAAGCAAGGAGCAATCGTTGAATGCTTCAAGATTGTTGAGTTCACAGCCAGGGGTTGTGACGGGTGGCCAGGGCTATGCGACAATTTATTTCGGGGGGGGGGGGGGGGGGGGGAAACAAGAAGGCTAACAAGAATTGGTCCAGCAAGTGGACTCTAGCTAGGGTTAGGTTCGCTAGGGTTAGGGCAACTAGGGTTGGACTATTTTTGAGGACTCTTCGCATCTTGTTTGCAAGACTGATGTTTTTATAATTTTTTTCCCCGGTTTTTGGGATAGTTGACTGACTTGGGGGTCAAAGAAAAGGTGTTTGATAAAGCAAACGCGCAACAATATCACTGGCCAAAAGTTGCTACCCTCGTCACGGGTAACCCTCTTTGCTATGCTCTTTTGTCTTTGCATGAATATAAAGAACTTCACTAAAAAGGCTGAAAACATGCACAAACAAAGGAAAATCCTAACCCATATTTGTTTTGCCGAAATAATTCAAACTCAGTCCACTCCAAAGCGATAATACAGTTATTTACGCAGGGGAATCCCCAAGCATTTACACGCACGCGCGTTGATACCGCGTTGACTATGGCAAACATGGCCGCCGTATGCTTTATTTCGGAAAAATCTAATTTATGGTAATTTTAATGGATTTAAAAGGAAACTAATAGTGGAAAACGACATGTCAGATAGTGCAAAAGTTGTGTCCGTCAATATTTTCTGCCTACAGTTCACTTTAGCGACATTTAAAGGGCAAAATTGCAACGGCATGCCGCCATCTTGGATTTCGCTATTTATAGTGCATAAAGTATTTTATTTTCTTATAAAACCACCCTTAAGACAAAGGGAAGTGTTCACTGACCATGAATCTGCAAAAAAAATTGAACAAAATTGAACCCTTTTCGAAATACAGGCCAATCTTGGAGGAGGGGCGGCCATTTTGTTTATGCAGTTTTAGCACGGTATCCATTATGTAATGCATCCATGGATCGATATGTGCATCGCAGTTCCTTTTTTAATATTACAAGTCTTCAAAGTAAGCAAGGAGCAATCGTTGAATGCTTCAAGATTGTTGAGTTCACAGCCAGGGGTTGTGACGGGTGGCCAGGGCTATGCGACAATTTATTTCGGGGGGGGGGGGGGGGGGGGAAACAAGAAGGCTAACAAGAATTGGTCCAGCAAGTGGACTCTAGCTAGGGTTAGGTTCGCTAGGGTTAGGGCAACTAGGGTTGGACTATTTTTGAGGACTCTTCGCATCTTGTTTGCAAGACTGATGTTTTTATAATTTTTTTCCCCGGTTTTTGGGATAGTTGACTGACTTGGGGGTCAAAGAAAAGGTGTTTGATAAAGCAAACGCGCAACAATATCACTGGCCAAAAGTTGCTACCCTCGTCACGGGTAACCCTCTTTGCTATGCTCTTTTGTCTTTGCATGAATATAAAGAACTTCACTAAAAAGGCTGAAAACATGCACAAACAAAGGAAAATCCTAACCCATATTTGTTTTGCCGAAATAATTCAAACTCAGTCCACTCCAAAGCGATAATACAGTTATTTACGCAGGGGAATCCCCAAGCATTTACACGCACGCGCGTTGATACCGCGTTGACTATGGCAAACATGGCCGCCGTATGCTTTATTTCGGAAAAATCTAATTTATGGTAATTTTAATGGATTTAAAAGGAAACTAATAGTGGAAAACGACATGTCAGATAGTGCAAAAGTTGTGTCCGTCAATATTTTCTGCCTACAGTTCACTTTAGCGACATTTAAAGGGCAAAATTGCAACGGCATGCCGCCATCTTGGATTTCGCTATATAGGGTGCAGACCAGTAAATAAATTCCCATAGGCTCCCACGCAAAATGGCCAATTTCAAAAAAATATTAAAAATACTCAGAAGTTTCTGAGGCAATCGACCAATACGGCAAAATAAAGGTGAAAACTTCAATTTTCATTTTCTTTTCAATTTTCTATAGGTTAACCGATGACTTTTTGCGTAAAGTACATTCAAAGAAAAATACCCCTAAAATGGCCGAATTGACCGGTGCCAGACCAAAAATAGTACCCCTCCACTACAGGGAAAAAATAGAGCGAATTTAGGGCCTGATTTCATCCAAACGGCTCAGAGGTGAAAGTCCAAACTCTGGTGATCGGGTTCCATCCATTTTGTCTACAAGACTTACCACGTAGGGCTCACCAGACGCTTTAAGAGAAAAGATTTTGAGGGTATACAAAAAATTAATGAGCTCCGCGGACCGATTTGGGCCTATTTACTGGTCTGCACCCTTTATAGTGCATAAAGTATTTTATTTTCTTATAAAACCACCCTTAAGACAAAGGGAAGTGTTCACTGACCATGAATCTGCAAAAAAAATTGAACAAAATTGAACCCTTTTCGAAATACAGGCCAATCTTGGAGGAGGGGCGGCCATTTTGTTTATGCAGTTTTAGCACGGTATCCATTATGTAATGCATCCATGGATCGATATGTGCATCGCAGTTCCTTTTTTAATATTACAAGTCTTCAAAGTAAGCAAGGAGCAATCGTTGAATGCTTCAAGATTGTTGAGTTCACAGCCAGGGGTTGTGACGGGTGGCCAGGGCTATGCGACAATTTATTTCGGGGGGGGGGGGGGGGGGGGGAAACAAGAAGGCTAACAAGAATTGGTCCAGCAAGTGGACTCTAGCTAGGGTTAGGTTCGCTAGGGTTAGGGCAACTAGGGTTGGACTATTTTTGAGGACTCTTCGCATCTTGTTTGCAAGACTGATGTTTTTATAATTTTTTTCCCCGGTTTTTGGGATAGTTGACTGACTTGGGGGTCAAAGAAAAGGTGTTTGATAAAGCAAACGCGCAACAATATCACTGGCCAAAAGTTGCTACCCTCGTCACGGGTAACCCTCTTTGCTATGCTCTTTTGTCTTTGCATGAATATAAAGAACTTCACTAAAAAGGCTGAAAACATGCACAAACAAAGGAAAATCCTAACCCATATTTGTTTTGCCGAAATAATTCAAACTCAGTCCACTCCAAAGCGATAATACAGTTATTTACGCAGGGGAATCCCCAAGCATTTACACGCACGCGCGTTGATACCGCGTTGACTATGGCAAACATGGCCGCCGTATGCTTTATTTCGGAAAAATCTAATTTATGGTAATTTTAATGGATTTAAAAGGAAACTAATAGTGGAAAACGACATGTCAGATAGTGCAAAAGTTGTGTCCGTCAATATTTTCTGCCTACAGTTCACTTTAGCGACATTTAAAGGGCAAAATTGCAACGGCATGCCGCCATCTTGGATTTCGCTATATAGGGTGCAGACCAGTAAATAAATTCCCATAGGCTCCCACGCAAAATGGCCAATTTCAAAAAAATATTAAAAATACTCAGAAGTTTCTGAGGCAATCGACCAATACGGCAAAATAAAGGTGAAAACTTCAATTTTCATTTTCTTTTCAATTTTCTATAGGTTAACCGATGACTTTTTGCGTAAAGTACATTCAAAGAAAAATACCCCTAAAATGGCCGAATTGACCGGTGCCAGACCAAAAATAGTACCCCTCCACTACAGGGAAAAAATAGAGCGAATTTAGGGCCTGATTTCATCCAAACGGCTCAGAGGTGAAAGTCCAAACTCTGGTGATCGGGTTCCATCCATTTTGTCTACAAGACTTACCACGTAGGGCTCACCAGACGCTTTAAGAGAAAAGATTTTGAGGGTATACAAAAAATTAATGAGCTCCGCGGACCGATTTGGGCCTATTTACTGGTCTGCACCCTTTATAGTGCATAAAGTATTTTATTTTCTTATAAAACCACCCTTAAGACAAAGGGAAGTGTTCACTGACCATGAATCTGCAAAAAAAATTGAACAAAATTGAACCCTTTTCGAAATACAGGCCAATCTTGGAGGAGGGGCGGCCATTTTGTTTATGCAGTTTTAGCACGGTATCCATTATGTAATGCATCCATGGATCGATATGTGCATCGCAGTTCCTTTTTTAATATTACAAGTCTTCAAAGTAAGCAAGGAGCAATCGTTGAATGCTTCAAGATTGTTGAGTTCACAGCCAGGGGTTGTGACGGGTGGCCAGGGCTATGCGACAATTTATTTCGGGGGGGGGGGGGGGGGGGGGAAACAAGAAGGCTAACAAGAATTGGTCCAGCAAGTGGACTCTAGCTAGGGTTAGGTTCGCTAGGGTTAGGGCAACTAGGGTTGGACTATTTTTGAGGACTCTTCGCATCTTGTTTGCAAGACTGATGTTTTTATAATTTTTTTCCCCGGTTTTTGGGATAGTTGACTGACTTGGGGGTCAAAGAAAAGGTGTTTGATAAAGCAAACGCGCAACAATATCACTGGCCAAAAGTTGCTACCCTCGTCACGGGTAACCCTCTTTGCTATGCTCTTTTGTCTTTGCATGAATATAAAGAACTTCACTAAAAAGGCTGAAAACATGCACAAACAAAGGAAAATCCTAACCCATATTTGTTTTGCCGAAATAATTCAAACTCAGTCCACTCCAAAGCGATAATACAGTTATTTACGCAGGGGAATCCCCAAGCATTTACACGCACGCGCGTTGATACCGCGTTGACTATGGCAAACATGGCCGCCGTATGCTTTATTTCGGAAAAATCTAATTTATGGTAATTTTAATGGATTTAAAAGGAAACTAATAGTGGAAAACGACATGTCAGATAGTGCAAAAGTTGTGTCCGTCAATATTTTCTGCCTACAGTTCACTTTAGCGACATTTAAAGGGCAAAATTGCAACGGCATGCCGCCATCTTGGATTTCGCTATATAGGGTGCAGACCAGTAAATAAATTCCCATAGGCTCCCACGCAAAATGGCCAATTTCAAAAAAATATTAAAAATACTCAGAAGTTTCTGAGGCAATCGACCAATACGGCAAAATAAAGGTGAAAACTTCAATTTTCATTTTCTTTTCAATTTTCTATAGGTTAACCGATGACTTTTTGCGTAAAGTACATTCAAAGAAAAATACCCCTAAAATGGCCGAATTGACCGGTGCCAGACCAAAAATAGTACCCCTCCACTACAGGGAAAAAATAGAGCGAATTTAGGGCCTGATTTCATCCAAACGGCTCAGAGGTGAAAGTCCAAACTCTGGTGATCGGGTTCCATCCATTTTGTCTACAAGACTTACCACGTAGGGCTCACCAGACGCTTTAAGAGAAAAGATTTTGAGGGTATACAAAAAATTAATGAGCTCCGCGGACCGATTTGGGCCTATTTACTGGTCTGCACCCTTTATAGTGCATAAAGTATTTTATTTTCTTATAAAACCACCCTTAAGACAAAGGGAAGTGTTCACTGACCATGAATCTGCAAAAAAAATTGAACAAAATTGAACCCTTTTCGAAATACAGGCCAATCTTGGAGGAGGGGCGGCCATTTTGTTTATGCAGTTTTAGCACGGTATCCATTATGTAATGCATCCATGGATCGATATGTGCATCGCAGTTCCTTTTTTAATATTACAAGTCTTCAAAGTAAGCAAGGAGCAATCGTTGAATGCTTCAAGATTGTTGAGTTCACAGCCAGGGGTTGTGACGGGTGGCCAGGGCTATGCGACAATTTATTTCGGGGGGGGGGGGGGGGGGGGAAACAAGAAGGCTAACAAGAATTGGTCCAGCAAGTGGACTCTAGCTAGGGTTAGGTTCGCTAGGGTTAGGGCAACTAGGGTTGGACTATTTTTGAGGACTCTTCGCATCTTGTTTGCAAGACTGATGTTTTTATAATTTTTTTCCCCGGTTTTTGGGATAGTTGACTGACTTGGGGGTCAAAGAAAAGGTGTTTGATAAAGCAAACGCGCAACAATATCACTGGCCAAAAGTTGCTACCCTCGTCACGGGTAACCCTCTTTGCTATGCTCTTTTGTCTTTGCATGAATATAAAGAACTTCACTAAAAAGGCTGAAAACATGCACAAACAAAGGAAAATCCTAACCCATATTTGTTTTGCCGAAATAATTCAAACTCAGTCCACTCCAAAGCGATAATACAGTTATTTACGCAGGGGAATCCCCAAGCATTTACACGCACGCGCGTTGATACCGCGTTGACTATGGCAAACATGGCCGCCGTATGCTTTATTTCGGAAAAATCTAATTTATGGTAATTTTAATGGATTTAAAAGGAAACTAATAGTGGAAAACGACATGTCAGATAGTGCAAAAGTTGTGTCCGTCAATATTTTCTGCCTACAGTTCACTTTAGCGACATTTAAAGGGCAAAATTGCAACGGCATGCCGCCATCTTGGATTTCGCTATATAGGGTGCAGACCAGTAAATAAATTCCCATAGGCTCCCACGCAAAATGGCCAATTTCAAAAAAATATTAAAAATACTCAGAAGTTTCTGAGGCAATCGACCAATACGGCAAAATAAAGGTGAAAACTTCAATTTTCATTTTCTTTTCAATTTTCTATAGGTTAACCGATGACTTTTTGCGTAAAGTACATTCAAAGAAAAATACCCCTAAAATGGCCGAATTGACCGGTGCCAGACCAAAAATAGTACCCCTCCACTACAGGGAAAAAATAGAGCGAATTTAGGGCCTGATTTCATCCAAACGGCTCAGAGGTGAAAGTCCAAACTCTGGTGATCGGGTTCCATCCATTTTGTCTACAAGACTTACCACGTAGGGCTCACCAGACGCTTTAAGAGAAAAGATTTTGAGGGTATACAAAAAATTAATGAGCTCCGCGGACCGATTTGGGCCTATTTACTGGTCTGCACCCTTTATAGTGCATAAAGTATTTTATTTTCTTATAAAACCACCCTTAAGACAAAGGGAAGTGTTCACTGACCATGAATCTGCAAAAAAAATTGAACAAAATTGAACCCTTTTCGAAATACAGGCCAATCTTGGAGGAGGGGCGGCCATTTTGTTTATGCAGTTTTAGCACGGTATCCATTATGTAATGCATCCATGGATCGATATGTGCATCGCAGTTCCTTTTTTAATATTACAAGTCTTCAAAGTAAGCAAGGAGCAATCGTTGAATGCTTCAAGATTGTTGAGTTCACAGCCAGGGGTTGTGACGGGTGGCCAGGGCTATGCGACAATTTATTTCGGGGGGGGGGGGGGGGGGGGGAAACAAGAAGGCTAACAAGAATTGGTCCAGCAAGTGGACTCTAGCTAGGGTTAGGTTCGCTAGGGTTAGGGCAACTAGGGTTGGACTATTTTTGAGGACTCTTCGCATCTTGTTTGCAAGACTGATGTTTTTATAATTTTTTTCCCCGGTTTTTGGGATAGTTGACTGACTTGGGGGTCAAAGAAAAGGTGTTTGATAAAGCAAACGCGCAACAATATCACTGGCCAAAAGTTGCTACCCTCGTCACGGGTAACCCTCTTTGCTATGCTCTTTTGTCTTTGCATGAATATAAAGAACTTCACTAAAAAGGCTGAAAACATGCACAAACAAAGGAAAATCCTAACCCATATTTGTTTTGCCGAAATAATTCAAACTCAGTCCACTCCAAAGCGATAATACAGTTATTTACGCAGGGGAATCCCCAAGCATTTACACGCACGCGCGTTGATACCGCGTTGACTATGGCAAACATGGCCGCCGTATGCTTTATTTCGGAAAAATCTAATTTATGGTAATTTTAATGGATTTAAAAGGAAACTAATAGTGGAAAACGACATGTCAGATAGTGCAAAAGTTGTGTCCGTCAATATTTTCTGCCTACAGTTCACTTTAGCGACATTTAAAGGGCAAAATTGCAACGGCATGCCGCCATCTTGGATTTCGCTATATAGGGTGCAGACCAGTAAATAAATTCCCATAGGCTCCCACGCAAAATGGCCAATTTCAAAAAAATATTAAAAATACTCAGAAGTTTCTGAGGCAATCGACCAATACGGCAAAATAAAGGTGAAAACTTCAATTTTCATTTTCTTTTCAATTTTCTATAGGTTAACCGATGACTTTTTGCGTAAAGTACATTCAAAGAAAAATACCCCTAAAATGGCCGAATTGACCGGTGCCAGACCAAAAATAGTACCCCTCCACTACAGGGAAAAAATAGAGCGAATTTAGGGCCTGATTTCATCCAAACGGCTCAGAGGTGAAAGTCCAAACTCTGGTGATCGGGTTCCATCCATTTTGTCTACAAGACTTACCACGTAGGGCTCACCAGACGCTTTAAGAGAAAAGATTTTGAGGGTATACAAAAAATTAATGAGCTCCGCGGACCGATTTGGGCCTATTTACTGGTCTGCACCCCTAACGCGCAGTGTTTGCCGTCAGTCGGCCATTTTGAATAGTGCGCAGTGCCATCTCGACCAAATTACGTCATGCGCAATGCCGTTTTGGCTGTTCCACCTTTCAAACTCAAACTCGCAGCCCTATGGAGGGTGTTCCCAGAATAACACGTGCGCTGTGCATGATATACCGTGTACACGCATATCGTATACAGTATGGAGGAGGTTTTTTTTTAAGTCCGCATTGTTTGCCCATGTCAAGCTGCCGCTGATAATTCAAATCTTTCATCATGAACTAAAGGAAATTGCTAAGATTATCAAATGATTTCCTTTATGAATGGTCTCACAAACAGACAAAATATGTTAGCAGGTCACAAACTCGGTGCCGACACAATCCATGATCAAACAGAATAAAAAGGTCATCCACCTCATCACAGATCGCGCAGTGGTCGGAATTAACGCTGGACTGAAAAATATATCCGGTCATCAATTACACAAAAAATGATCATACCCGGTAGGACAGTGAGGACATATTAGTAAAAATATCACCGGAATATTCCACTGCGGATCGCGGAAAAACCACAATTTCTTACTGCAAATCTGTAGTTCTGTACCGAGCCGTATACGGTAACGAACCCGGCCGCGATCCAAAAAGGTGCCGACCGAGCGCAACATTTCAAGCCCACGGTGAAATCTGTACCGAGCCGGCCGGCCGTGAGCCACCGACCGTAACGGTGGAGCGACGCCGGCCGCGATCTAAAAAGGAAGGCCTTCCGACCGAGCGCAATACACTTCATTTCAAGCACACGGCACGTGTGTAACGTACTGATTGAGACTTTCGCTGGTGCACGTTTGCTTTGAAACTGTGGCTATTACGCACGCGGATACCAGGCTGTCTTTCTCTGCGGTGTGGGCAATGTTTGTACGTCTTAATTTTTTAATGCGATCGTCGGTCGGTTTCGGAAGGATTTCACGAAAAAAATTTTAGATTCAGTATAATTATGAAAAGAGTGTTTCTACTTGGCCAATTGAACAAAATATTGAATACTGAAATTGAAATTCAAGTAAGATTTATAAGCTGATCAGCCGACGATTTACGGTACTTTAGAAGGACGGTCGATCAGAATATTTTTATTTTTATTTAGATTTCGCATGTGTTCGATGTCGGCCTGTGTTGGTTGTCGGAAACAAATCACGCCGTATACGTTTTTCTTCACCTGTCATATCAGAAGAGCGGCGGAAAATAAACTTAATTCGGCAGTTTCGGCGCACGGGTCTGGTCACTGATTCAATAACCTGTGATTTATTTGACGGACACGCTCACACACTGTATGCGATATGCCGTGTATAGCACTGTACAACGCACGTGATACGAGCCCTCCATAGGGCTGCGAGTTTGAGTTTGAAAGGTGGAACAGCCAAAACGGCATTGCGCATGACGTAATTTGGTCGAGATGGCACTGCGCACTATTCAAAATGGCCGACTGACGGCAAACGGAGGGAATCTCGACACCTTCGGTAAGTTTTTGGTCATTTTTTCTGCATAAAATGATCTTTCGATATTCAAAGTGGTTTTATATGACTCATTGATAAGTACCGATCAGATCCATGTAGTCAGATTTTGTGTTTGGATTTTGGAAAGTGGAAAACTAAGTGGAAACGTACTTCAGGAGTTGGCCAAAAAGGTCGTACCCATTTTTTTAAACAAGTTTTGTCGTAACCCTAAGGTCCCTGTCCCCATGTCAGACCTAGGGTTACGATCATCGCAACTAGCTGGTACCCAGCTTGTACAGTAAACTAACTCACCTATTGCTTACATATGACTGGGTCTGGATACCAGCTAACCTGAGTGTACTAAACTGAGGTAACCCCGTCTGAGATTAGGACAATGTCCATATCCGAATGGCAATGTCAGACCAAAGGTTGACTTATGATTATCGTAATGCCCATGTCCCAATGTCAGACCAAGGGTTCAGATTATCGCAATGTCCCAATGTGTGATGAGACAGTACAACCAGTGACTTCTTCCTTCCTCCATGATTGATCTAACGTAAACGTTAGAACTTTTACCAAAAACAGTCGAACACTGACACCAATTTAGCTAATTTGTACAAAATCAACATCCACAATTAAGACAAATCAAGTTAGAAAACAGCCACTGCAACCAGGACCTACCGATTACGAAGTTTCAACGCTACATTCTGTCAAAATTCCTGTCAAAAATACGTGCAGACCATTTCCATATACACGCACATGTGCACAGTACTTCCGTGAAAACAAATAACACAGCGCCCTCATTTGGCGAATTACAGCCAATCGAGAGGCGTGCATTGTCATTTAAAGTTCTGAAAAAGTGGGCGCTGGCTGGATTTTACTTTTTAAGAACCGGATTCCTTCGAATTTTTTAACCTTGTTTGCAAATTTGAGGACTAAAATACATTTTGGAACAACGTTTTAATGTGTCTGAGTGATTCTAGGAGCAAATGGACCGGAGGAATACAGGAATTTTAGTACAAGATGAAAGTTTGGGTGAGTCAAAAATCTGAAATGTCTGACTCTAGTCTGAGTGATACACTGAATCATTTGTTTTGTTTGCACAAATAGTTATCGTCTGCTCACATCTCATATTTTCGCAATTGGCATGGCATTGTCATGTGAAATAGGATTTGGTAGATTAGTCCACAACGAATATTTTTAGCTCTTAAAAAGCTTCTGCTGTTCCAAAATGAGATTTCCTAAAATGTAAAACCCTAATGTCTGACTGAACAAAATTTTTAGTAGGCTAATTGCATTGTGGACAAGTGGTTTATAAAAACTATGGGGATTGTGATAAGACGGGTCCCAAAACTATAAAGGAAAGGAAAACTACTTTTTGAAAGTTACTTACCTAAATATACCTTGGTGATGTCCTCTTCTACATTATTAGCAAAGTTAGTTTTGTGGAAAGAGGGCAGGGCTTTGATTTTTGAGGGAAATTATGGGGTAAAGACAGTTACGAAGATGGAACAATTCACGGCCGCACGGACGGCCGCAGACGAGAATAGTCTGGTTTCCACCCCCGAGATTGGTCAAGTGACGTGGGAAATGGCCTTCTGACATTTTGAAGACTCTTGATCTGTTGAGTCTGGGCACTAACTGTTAGACTAACCAGACAAGACAAAATGGCCTCACGCGATTAGACGGTCTGTTTTCAAGTTTGCAAGAAGCATGTAAGAAAATTGCATTTTTACACTGAAATGTTGCAGAAATTTCTTCAATCTAGGCTTTTAAGGACCCTAGAACATTTGCTGAATGTCAAAAGTATCATTTTTGAGGAGTAGAAGCTATTTAAGGGCTAAATTAATCAATGTGTTTGGGGATCCCTTCTTATCACAATCCCCAAAACGATAAAGTTATGCCTATATGAAAACTTGAAAGGAAAGCAACTTTTTATAGCTTCTACTGTTCCCAAACGATATTTTTGACTTTCAGCAAATGTTCCAGAGTGTCCTTAAAAAGTAAAAAAGTACAATTTTCTTACCTGTTTGTGTACCTGAAGGTGGTGGGCCGATTTCAGGCTGTTTTACCCCATCATTTCCCTAAAAAATCAAAGCCCTGCCCTATTCCCACAAATTTAACCTTGCTAATATTGAAGAAGACACCACTAACGTATATTTTATCTAGGTAAGTCTCTTAATACAAAAAGTTGCTTTCCTTTCCTTTATAGCTTTAGGAACCAAGTCCACAAACAACCTTTTTTGGATAAAAACAGCATTTCAGGTAGAAAATTATGTTTCTACACCATGTGTATGTGTACCTTTACCATCTTTATTCCCTGTAAGTTATACGTAAATCTGCGAAGATTTCGGTTTCGGTATGCTACCAAAGTATGATAGTACCTTTAATCAAAATAAAATGTTCCTTATTAATTAAAACCCTTATGACTGAACAAATTTTGAGAATGTATTTCAGTACGATCTAACAGATTTTATTTCAGCAGACGAAAAGTTTTCGCCTGAAGGGTGCAGACCAGCTATAGGCCTACTAATAGCCTGTCCAAATCAGTCCGCGGAGCTTAAAGAGTTCCTGCAGTGCTTTTTTCAGTGAGGTTATTTTATTGCCTTCATACAGAGAATATACTGACAAGTAATGAATGGCAAGTCTTATTTGGGGGATATTCATGCATACTCAGGTAGGGAACCAACAGTATAATGAAAAAACATAGAAAATGAAGAGGCAAACTTGACCTACAGAAATGGTTTTGTAAAAAAATTACGTGCCACCAGTTGAGTGAAAGGAACATATATTTGGCAAAATAAAACCCATTGAGGAGGAAAAGGTCTGTCAGAAAACCTATAAAACAACCCCAACTTTTTGTGCACAAATCAATTGGGTTACTGCTCTCGGTTCCTCAGATGACATCACAGTTTTGCTCATGAATATGGAAATGCTAATTAGCATACAAACCAAAAAACCTGTTTTTAACTTTGAATCAGTGTGAGGAAGTGGGTAAAGTCTCAATCCCTACATATTTTTTTATTGGCACATGTTCAAGCCATAATATTCCCATTGCAGAGACCCTTTCATATTTTGTATACACTTGTACCATCAAAATGTTTTTTTATAAAAGCATTTGCTGAGCCTTAGGGCCATGCCACACGAGGAAATTTTTCAAGGCAACTCGGAGGCAACCAAGTACACCACGTGCAAAATGAAAGTCTTGGTAGAACAAAAGTCATTTTTCTTTCAGTTTCTCATTATCCCCTATAAAGTTAAACCACGATTTCAAGAGGAAGACAATTTCCTCTTGGAGATTGCCTGAAACTGGTTGCCTGTAAATTGCCTAGTGTGACATGAGCCTTAGATAGGAAGTTTTGTAAAGAAAATGGATGGAACCCGGTCACCAGAGTTTGGACGTTCACCTTTGAGTTGTTTGGATGAAATCAGGCCCTTAAGTCACTCTACTTTTGTCATTTATAATGTACTGTAGTTCAGGGATACATGTAGGCTATATTTTTCTTAGTCTGGCACCAGTCAACTTGGCAGTTTTAGGGTTATTTTTCTTTAGATGGTCTTTTCTCAAAAAGTCATTGTTTACCATTATAGAAAATTTTAAAGAAAACGAAAGGTGAAGTTTTCAGCTTCATTTTTGGTATGGCTTGATCGCCTGAGAAACTTGAGTATTTTTAATAATTTGTTTGAATTGGCCATTTTGCATGGGAGCCAAGATGGGAAATTATTTACTGGTCTGCACCCCCATGTTTCATACTCATATATAATAAGCGTTACTGGTATACCTTTATAATTACTCAAGTCTTGAAATATCACGTTGCGAATGTTTGGCGTCTGTGTTTTTTATAACAATAGGCACGTTCTCACACACCACTATTTAGGTCGCGCTCCAAATCGCGACCCAAATAGTCGCGCTTTTTGTTGTGTTCCTACAGCCAAAAAAGCGCGACCCAAATCGTACCGGTACGATTTCTATCAAAAAACTGCCCGTGCGCAGTGATGCGTGAAGTTGGCATGCATCCTGTGCTAAACTCGCGGGCCCGCCTTGCATGATGGGATATAAAAACCGGTATTTTTTGGTGCAACGTTCACACAGCAAATAATCGCGACTACATGTATGAATTGCAAAAAGACGCACTTTTAGTGCGATTTGGAGTGTGCTCCAAATCACACTAATAGTCGCGATTATTTGTGTCCCCACACAAATAAGCGCGACTATTTGGGTCGCGCTGCAAATCGCGACCCAAATAGTCGCACTTTTTTGGTGTGTGAGAACGTGCCTATTGTTAAAGTGCTTTATCCCCCTTGCTGTGCAAATTAGGCTGAAAGATAGTTATTTTCCTTTTTTCAGTATTGGATAGGCTTGTTCAACTCCATGAAACATCATTTTGGGGAGAAGTTCTCTTGTCAAGACGGGATTATGCTAGGACACATGTTTAATTAACTGGGGCTAATGATCTAGAGCTGCTTTATAAAATTTGCTTTTAAGCTTGAAAAGTATTCCTTTATCCTTCATGTGATGTTTACTGCTTTTGACTTGCCTTATTCAGCCATTGTTTGCTGAGCATAACACGCACAAGGAGTTTTGGCTGACTGATTTTATTAACCAATGTTTTTGGTGCGTTTACAAGCAAATTTTGGTGCTTAAAGGTAGTATCATATACTTTGGTAAGAAGCCAAAACAGAAATTTTCACAGAAATTTACACACACACATGTACATATAACTAAACATGGTATGAAGGTGGTGGTGTTAGAAACATGCTGTTAAAATTTTTCCTCATGAAATGGTGTATTTATCCAGAAAAGAGTAAAAGAACGACCAAAAATGAAAGAGAAAAGACTTAAGAAATACTGTGGCCGTTTTTCACTGTTTTCTAAAAAAGTGGCCACCGTATGGGACTGAAATTTTCACATATGACTGTTACTTTATCTGTCTTGATATTTTTACCCATGAATCTGCATTTCTTTGACTAAAACCAAAGTACAGTGTGATACTACCTTTAAGCAGATCTATGAAATTGGCCCCTGGTCATTATGTTTAATTCATGACATGTACAGTATCATGTCAAAAATTTGTGTTCAATGTTTGTAAATGATGGACACGAATGGGAGCATGAGCTATTTTTAAACAGACCTACATGTATGACTCCAGTGAGAAAAAACTCAGAATACATACTTTGTACAATAACAGCGTACATGTAGCTGAAGTGATTATTTTCAAACCTCTTTTAAAAAGGTACAGTACAGGATTGGTAACATACTCAAACAGAAATGTTCACAGATTTATGTTTAACTTTCAGGGTATGAAGATGGTGCTGGTAGAAACATACCGTTAAAATATTTCCGCATGAAATGGTGTATCTATCCAGAAATTAGTCAAACAAAGTCCAAAACCAGTTTTGATCTCGGGGTAAGATCAAAACCATTCTTTAGACCTATGTTTTGTAAGAAAAACTGAGTGTGGGTTTTCGCTATTTTCTCGGAACTCAGATGTCCGATTGATCCGGCTCAAATTTTCACAGACTTATTATTTAATATTATTATTATCAGAAAAAAATAGTGCTGTTCTGTGACCTTTACCTATCATGTTTTTACCTTTAAATCAAATTGTTTGAGCAAAGTCTTAAAGGTAATATCATACTTTGGTTTTTATCAAAGATATACAGATTCATGGCCAAAAAAATCGAGACAGATACAGTAACCGACAGTCATCTGTGAAAATTTCAGTCCCATACGGTGCCCACTTTTTGAGAAAATAGAGAAAAATGGCCGCAGTATTTCTTAAGTCTTTTCTCTTTTATTTTTGATCTTTTAAAAGATCAAAAAGATTTTCGGTCGTTGTTTTACTATTTATTTCTGGATAAATACACCATTTCAGGCAGAAACATTTTAACGGTATGTTTCTACCACCACCATCTTTATACCCTGTAAGTTATACGTAAATCTGTGAACATTTCTGTTTTGGTTTCTTACCAAAGTACATGTATAATGATGAACATTCAATTTTGGTTTAATATCCTTCAGAGCTATCATAGGGGCTGCAATATGCACCACTGTGATTTTATTTGTGAATGCTTGCCTAGTAACACATGGGAGACCAGTTTTCGTATGTCAGTGAAGGATAGGGTAACCATAGTACAATGTACATGTACTTGGGGAGACCTTTTAAAGACACTTTTTTACTGTCCAAATTGTTATAGTAGACAGAGAATGCTCTCAATATGAACATGTCAATTTCAAGTTCATTGGGTTGAAAGATGTTTAGAAATTGGTAAATTAAGTTTTGTGCACAACCCTATGGAAATGTCACCCAATAACGCAATATTAAAGGTAGTATCAACATTTGTTTTTTTGTCAAAGAAATACAGATTCATGGGCAACAATATCAAGGAAGATACAGTAAGGGCCATCTGTGAAAATTTCAGTCCCATACGGCGCCCACTTTTTGAGAAAATTGTGAAAAACGGCCACAGTATTTCTTAAGTGTTTTCGGTCGTTGTTTTACTAATTTCTGGATAAATACACCATTTCAGGCGGAAAATTTTAACGGTATGTTTCTACCATCACCATCTTCATACCCTGTAAAAAAAAATACATAAACTGTGAACATTTCTGTTTTGGTCTCTGACCAGAGTATGATACTACCTTTAAAGTAGTTTTTTCAAATAATCTAAGTAGTTATTACGATCAAACCAATACCTAAATAATCATTGACATAAAACAATGTTGTGTAATCAAGGAAATTGACTCAATGTGGAATTTGAACCATTGCCTTTGTGTGCTTACTCTGAGGATGTTTTAATAGATCAATATGTCATCTGACTCAAGATTTTTCATTTTCAGTTTGTATTACTTGTAGTGTGTAATACGCAACGGTAATTAATGTGAAGCATTACGTGCAATGACATACAGACATTATGTTATTACATGAATGTGTTTTATACAAGGATGCGTTATTGTACAAATTATGAAGGATTGCGCAAATTTTCAGGCTAAAAATGTAGTTAGCTTCACCTTTAAAATCTAAGTGCCACTTCCATTGAAACAACAAAAACGGACATTTCATTTCGTTTTTTTATATTGTAAAATGTTTAATGTTTCATGCAAACCCAAATAATTATTACTTGCAAACAAGAACGATATGTAGCACAATGTCATTTCCATTGCACAAATCACATTACAACTAATAGAAAGGAACTTCTAAAGGGTTTTTCATCGTGGTGAATATACATGCAGTACAAGTAAAAAAAAAGGGTGATCAAAGTCACGCGATGTTGTGTTGCTGGAAGCGACGTTTCGGCTGCTGGTAATGCTAGATTTCAATGTCAGTGTTGTGGTCGAGTACTTTTTTCCGAGTACCGAGTACTGCCGAGTACTTTGACAGGTCGAGTACTTTGCCAGTCAAGTACAAGTACTGGTTTTTCGAGTACAAGTACGTTGTGCACCCGAGTACAAGTACGAGTATAAGTATTTATCTTCCGGAAAAAAATCCAAACAAGTTGCGCTGTAGGTGATCTAAAAATGGTAGTCAACACACGTGGCTATGTGTTGCAACAGTAATACATGTACGTTACAACAACGTAATGCCAAGCACGGCGTAGTCTATTTTCCAGACTCAACTATTGTATTCATAAGCATGTAATTTCTATATGCTAGATTTGATTCCTTGTTAGAATTAATGCTCAGATCCACGAACTTTCAACTGAACAGATTTTTTTATTGAGTACTTTTTATCGAGTACGAGTACGTAGATGCTCGAGTACAATTTTTGGATGTCGGGTTCCGAGTATTTTGTAGCCCGAGTACAAGTACCAAAGGACGAGTACGAGTACTCAGAAAACGGTACTCGAGTACTACTCAGGTACGAGTACCGCGTACGAGTACTACAACACTGGCTTTCATCAGGCACCTGAAGAACTGGATGCTGTGGTGTCCGTTATATCCTGTTGGGCGGGATTCACATTCAGCCTTGATCAGCAGACTTTGGACGGGTCACTTCAGCGGATGTTGTACGGCTCACTCTGCGGTCAGCTGGGGTGGTTCCATCCTTTGCGTCACGGTGGTCGTGGTGCAGGATGGTGGGAATTAGCTAAAATCCGGGGATGTTGATGCCGCTGTCCTCCGATTCATGTTGTTCTCTCGAAGGCGGAAGTGGAGGGCCTCCTTGATGTGCCTGGTGTACCAATGTTGTTCACTATTGAAACACCGTACATCGTCCATCAGTTAGGGTGGTGGCCAGCTCCCCAGGCGTGCTCAGCTACCGACGATCTGTTCACATGGGAGAGTCTCACGTCGTGTTGATGCTCCTTGATCTTCTCTCTGATGGGTCTGCCACTCTCCCCAATGTACACATGGTTGCAGTCGCTGCACAGGATGTGGTAGACAACTCCTCCGCGTCTTCCTGGTTGGACCGGATTCTTTGGGTGGACGAGCTTTCCTCAAGGTGGTGGAAGATTGGAACATGGTACGGATGCCATATATGTCAAGGGGAGAACCGTGAAGGATTTGTCCTCCGTCCACTTGGTGTCGGTGCTGGTCCTGGGCCTTGAAGCATGCCGGATGAAAGGTGGTGGGTATCCATAGACCGTGAGGGAGGCATTCACATCGCATCTCTCGGTGGCCTTGCACTGCAGACTTCTCATCACCAGGCGTGAGGTGCAGTCATGGAGACACTTGGCCATTCCCCGCTTCACGGACTCTGGATGGTGCGAGTCGAAAGCCAAGTATTGGTCGGTGTGCTTAGGCTTGCGGTACACGATGCTGGTCAGGCTTCCATCAGGTTCCCTGTGGACCAAATTAAGTGTCCAGGAAGGCGATCTTGTCATTCTCCTCATTTTGGATAGTGAAACAGATGCTAGACTGGATGCTGTTCAGATGGGCGAGCAGCTGGTTGGCCTGGTCCCGCGGTGCAATGATGAAGGTTGTATTAACGTATCGCTTCCATACTGTGGGGCAGCAATCAGGGCGGGCAACTCTGCAAGGCTTTCTCCTCAAACATCTCCATGTACATGCATGTACTGGACTGCCCATAGCTGCTCCATCTGTCTGCTCATAGAATGTCCAGAAAATACGTGGAATGCAAGACAAACTCCAAGCAAGGTGACGATCTTGGCAGACGACAGCGAAGTCCGGCTAGACAGAATCTGGTCTTCCTCCAGGCGACGTAAAGCCAGTCTACACACGCCGTCAATGGGGACATTGGTGAACAGTGACTCAACATTGAAGGAGATCAGCGTCTCGTGGTGGCCGATCCATTGCCCGCGGAGGAATTCCACGAAGGATGTGGAATTGGGCACTGTGTTCGCTCTGTTGCCGGTCAACGGAGCCAGTCCTGATCCCGCCAAGTACTTCGACAGGTCATATGCCAAAGAGCTCACACAGCATGGCCCTCAGTGGTGTACCTGGTTTATGGATCTTCGGTAAACCATATATTCTGGGAGGCTGCTTGCTGGTGGGGCGGAGTTTCCGGTAGGTTGCACATCAAGATCCCCCGGTCCTGTTGAGTGCGAGCAATTGGGCTATGATCTTCCTGCAGAGCCGGTCGGTAGGGACCCGAGGTGATCAGCTCACCCATCTTGCTGCGGTAGGCGTCTGCGTCGAGGACTACGCTGTCACGGCCCTTGTCGGCAGGAATGATCATGATGGAACAGTCCTCCCGAAGAGACCTCAGCTCAGGGCCACGCGTTGCTCCATTGACTTCTCTGCGGACCAAGTCGGCTGCCTTTGGGTCAAGTCTCTTCAGCGCCATCTCAACATTAGCCACGATCTCCATAGCCTGGACACAGTCGGGGGCGACGGCGAAGTTGAGACCTTTCCCCAGCAGTGACTTCTCGGCGGTGGAAAGGGTCCTAGCAGAAAGGTTGAGTACACACTTCGATGTATCCACAGAAGACTCCGCCTGGTGCTGGCTGGCGAGATGGCATGTCTGTCCATTGACTAATTCTTGGTACTTGGCAAGCTGGTGGGTCTTGCACTTCTTGAACTCCTGATGGCAACGGTCGTCAATTTTCTGGATCATCCGGGTACATGCAGTCAGCATTGGCAAAGGTTGACAAAGGTTGTCAAAGTACTTGGCGGGAATCCTGGCTCCTTTGACCGGCAACAGAGTGAACACAGTGCCCAACTCCAAGTCCTTCGTGGAATTCCTCCGCGGGCAACGGATCGACCACCACAAGGCACTGATCTCCTTCGATGTTGAGTCACTGTTCATCAATGTCCCCATTGACGGCGCGTGACTAGAGTGGCTTTTTTATGTCGCCTGGAGGAAATATCAGAACCTGTCTAGTTGGACTTCGCTGTCGTCTGCCAAGATCGTCACCTTGCTGGAGTTCGTCTTGCATTCCACGTATTTTCTGCACGATGGGACGTTATCTTGTAATGGGTAGTTTGTGAGGCGACTCTGTTTCTGAGTATCGTTTTCAAATGCTCTAAAATGCGTCTTTTCGACTCTTTTTAAAAAAAAGTTTTAAGTCCCTGATTTATGTACATGTACGGTACATGTACTATATGCATTACGCTTGGTACGTGGCACAGAAATACCTTGTATGTATACGACAAGGCAGTGTAGATGTGGGGGGGTGTATCTGCTCCCCCCCCCTCCCTCCCAGCTCGGTGGCTTCCCTCCATCGCATAGGACACCAATCACTAATCACCTTCGTCATTGCACCGCGGACCGACCGGCTGCTCGCCCATCTGAACAGCATCCAGCCTAGCATTTGTTTCACCATCGAGAGGTCGAGAAGACACCACCGCCACGCAACGGATGGTACCACCCTAGCTGACTACAGATTGAGCCGTACGATATATCCTCTGAAATGACCCATAACATGACATTGTGTAACATGGACGCCGACCAACAGGATTTAACAGACACCGCAGCATCCAGTCTTTCAGTTGCTTGATAAAGGCTAGCAGTTCCAGCAGCTGAAACATACCGTTAAAATATTCCCGCCTGAAACACTGTATTTATCCAGAAATTATTATTTAAAACAAAGACCGAAAACAATTTTGATCTCGGGGTAAGATCAAAATCAATCTTTCTGTTTTATAAAAAAAAATTGAGTATGTTTTTTGCTATTTTCTTGTGACTCAGATGTCACCTTTGCAGGTGTGTTATTTTATATACATGTTGGATGAGTGTGAACCTGTGCTGTTCTGTGACCTTTACAAATCATGTATTATTAAAATGAATTTGTCAAAAACAGTCAGAACTAGACATCGGTACACAACCACTCTTTGTATTGCAAAAATGGATACAAGTATGATGATCAATACATTTTTACAAGGAAAAGAAAGAGTAAAACCAATGACCAATTTCATTTTTGATCTTCAGAAGATAAAAAACAAATGTGAAAGGATATTAAAAATTCTGTGGCCGTTTTCACTGTTTTCTCAAAAATTAGACAACGTATGGGACTGGGAATATCACAGGTGACTATTACTGTCTCTTTCTGGATATTTTTGCCCATGAATCTGCATTTCTTTGACAAAAACCAAAGTATGAACAATATGATGTTATACCTTAATGCACATTTTGTGTTAGCAGCTCTATGAAACAGTATTGTAGTACTCGTACTCAGTACTCGCACTCGAGTACTACTTGAGTACCCTTTTCCGAGTACTCGTACTCGTACTCGCACTCGAACGTCCAAATACTCGCACTCGTCCTTTGGTACTTGTACTCGGGCTACAAAATACTCGGAACTCGACATCCAAAATTGTACTCGAGCACTACGTACTCTTACTCGAAAAGGAGTACTCGATAAAAAAATCTGTTCAGTTAAAAAATTGTGGATCTGAGCATTCTGACAACGAATCGAATCTAGCATATATATAGAAATTACATGCTTATGAAGAGTTGAGTCTGGGAAATAGACTTCACCGTGCCTGGCGTTTACATTGTTGTAACGTATTACTGTTGGAACGCATAGCCACGTGTGTTGACTACCATTTTTAGATCAGCTACAGCGCAACTTGTTCGTTTTTTTACCGGAAGATAAGTACTTGTACTCGTACTCGTACTCGGAAGATAAGCACTTGTACTCGTACTTGTACTCGGGTGCACAAGCACTTGTACTCGAAAATTAGTACTTGTACTTGACTGGCAAAGTACTCGACCTGTCTTGGTACTCGGCAGTCAAAGTACTCGGCAGTACTCGGTACTCGGAAAAAAGTACTCGACTACAACACTGCTATGAAATAATTGGCCCCAGGCTGCTGCACTACATGTAGAAATAATCAATGACTGATTTGGTGATGGTTTCTATTTATTACAGCTATGCTGGGACAGCACCTTCCACTCCTGACCCCCTACAAGTGTCTGATGAAAACCAGATGAATGATGGACCTTCTTTCACTGCTGAGATGATTCTCTATTCACTCAAGATGATCCACAGTATCAGGTATGTATCTATAGATACTGTACTTTAGGGAGAGAAACTTTGGGGTGTTCAGACACAGTACTAAAAGTTTTAAATTGAAAAGGGTCCACCTACACGTCTGAACGGTTTTAATACGATAGACTGTTTTGGGTGCTAAAAACGGTCTATCTTTGAAAACTTATACCGCTGAGGAGGGACGGTCTAGACTACAAATTGGCCTTTAGACATCTGAAAGGTCTGTCCCAACCATATCCGGTTTAGCTTGACCATGAGCGGGTCCATAACTCACCGTGATTTATGTCACCGCTCGTGAATTAAGGGAAGTTCTTTTTCGGAATAATGTGACACAAGTGACATATTCACAGATTTACCTACATGTATAACTTACAGGGTATAAAGATAGTGATTGTAGAAATATATATACCATTAAAATGTTTCTGCCTGAAATGCTGTATTTAACCAGACATTAGTAAAAACAATGACCAAAAACAATTTCCATCTTCGGAAGATAAAAAATAACGGTGAAAAGAATTTAAAATACTGTGGGCATTTTTCACTGTTTTCTCAAAAAGTGGGCACAGTATGAGACTGGTAATTTCTCAGATGACTGTTAATGTATCTTTCTTGATATTTTTGCTCATGAATCTGCATTTCTTTGACAAAAACCGAAGTATGATACTACCTTTTAATGTGATTTGTCAAATTACAGTGAGTTCCTGCAGCATGCTGCGCCCAAGGTTTTGATTTAGTGCTTACCAGAAGCTGTCTGCTGACTAAGCATGGCACATCAGGCACTGACGTTCAAGAAGCACCAGAGATCCACCATCACCACGGACATGACTGCAAACATCAGCTTATAGCTGGCATTTTAAGAGCCTCATCGAAGACACCATCCTCCGGCCCTAGGATGATGCAGAGCACCGCGCCGTCTTGAGTGGCTGTAGAGTCCTACTCTAGAATGACAGTCTCTCTCGCAGATGGCACAGACGGAGTAGGATGGTGCTGCAGTTGATGCTGCCCTGGTCTTCCTCCTGGTCCTGCTGGTCGTTCCTGGTAGACTCTGCCCTCTTGACTCCAGATGATAGAGCATGCCCCTAGAACTAGACCCCTCTTGTAACTTCTGTTCTTTGATTCATCAGCTGCCGTTCGCCATCAGGAGACGATGGTGTAGCGCTATGGCAATGAGGAGCATCATCTTGAGTGGCTGTACTCTAGAATGGCAGTCTCTCTTACAGATGGCACAGACGAAGGAGGATGGTGCTGCAGTTGAGACTGCTCTGGTCTTCCTCCTGGTCCTATAGTGATGGCCTGCTGATCGTTCCTGGTAGACTCTGCCCTCTTGACTCCAGATGATAGCGCATGCCTCTAGACCCGGCCCTCATGTAACTTCTGTTCTTTGATTCATTGATTCCGTTCGCCCTCATGAGATGATGGTATAGCGCTATGGCGATGAGGAGCATCATCTTGAGTGGCTGTATTCTAGAATGGCAGTCTCTCTTACAGATGGCACAGACGAAGGAGGATGGTGTTGCAGTTGAGACTGCTCTAGTCTTCCTCCCGGTCCTCTAGTGGTGGCCTGCTAGTTGTTCCTGGTAGACATCTACCCTCTTGATGCCTGATGATAGAGCATGCCTCTAGACCCCTCTTGCTACATGTACTTCTGTTCTTCGGCTCATTGGCCGTCGTTCGCCTCGGGAGATGATGATGTAGCGCTAGGATCATTTTGAGTGGCTGTGAAGACCCACTCTGGAATGGCAGTCTCTATTACAGATCGGGTCGACAAAGACAGATGGTGCTGCAGTTGAGGCTGCCCTGGTCTTCCTCCTAGTCCTGCTGGTCGTTCCTGGTATACGTACTCTACCCTCTTGACACCTGATGACAGAGCATGCCTCTAGACCCCTCTGATGTTGGCTATGGTTTCAACCAGTGTTGGAATCGAGTCCTCAAATTCGAGTACAGACTACTCCAAGTACTTTAAGGTTCGAGTACTGGGCCGAGTCTGAGTACATTGCTGGCGAGTTCAAGTCCAGGGTATGGAGTACGAGTATATTTAAGGTAGAGTACAGGGCCGAGTCCAAGTACCAAAGTCTGAGTCCACGTCTGAGTACATGCACAGTATCAAAAATGCACTAAGTTTCACAAAGATGTTTATAGTTGGACCTTGTTCCACTCCACAGTTTGGAAAATGCCTTAAGAAGCAGGTTGACAATATTGAGAAAGTCCAAAGACATGCCACTCGTTTGATCTTTGATCAGAAGCATGCATGGTGCAACAAGTTACCAAGATTAGAAACTCTGGGTTGGTCTGAATTGACATCATGATCATGCTGTTCTCTTGTTTGTACCTATGGGGGTTTACGAAACGGAGGCTCAGGCTCATGCTTTTTCTCTGTCATCCATATACTGAAATTGAAGCTGAAGCTCTGTTTTCCTTTTCAAACCAGAGAATCTACTTCCAAACCGCAGCTAAAAGACTCTATTTTGATATCCGTTATTTTAGTATGGATTCACGAAATGGAGCCAGAGCCTGAGACGGAGCCTGAGCCTCTTTTTTTGCATTTTGTTGACCCATTATCTGTTTGATATTGTTGTACATGTATGTAATGACTGTGCCTACCATGTTTCTGTTAATTCCCGTCATGAATGTATTGTTCCAGTACTATCAAGCTATAAGACTCAATCCCTGCATTTATTTTGTTTCCACATTTTCGCTAATTTTTTTTCAAATCTGTTTGCATTGCTGTTGTTCTACAACCTTTTTCATCTTTTCTTCACACTTTACAGGGCATGTACAACATTGGTAGAGGTGACAGAACAGCTGCAGGCTGCTCATAATTTGATTTGTCATGGAATCAAAATAATCAAACCTGTGAAATTTTCAGCTCAATTGATCATTGGAAACAGTAAAAAAAAATTTTTAAAAACCGTTACAATTGTTATGCCAAATTGTGTGTCTCATTTTACTCTTTTCTGGATAAAAACAGCATTTCAGGCAGAACAATTTTCACAGTATTTTTCTTTCATCAACATCTTTGTACCCTGTAAATTATACATAAATCTTTGAACATTTCTGTTTCGGTTTGTTACCATGCAATTGTACATGCCCTTTATTGAATATAGTGTTCTTGTAATTTTCAACCCCAAATTTTAATAGTCTCTTAATGTTTCATATCATTGAGTAGGATTTGAGCCTCTTCTATTGTGCCAAGTATCCTTCACTTTTTCTTCAGATTTTTTGAACAATTTCCTCGGTTTTCTTTGTTGAATTTTGATTATCTTATTTCTTTTGTGAATTCATTGTCTTTATCACTTGATTGCTAATAAGTTCTTTTAGTTTGGCAAGTACCTTTTTCATTCATCTTCTTATGTTATATTAATACACAGTTCAGTGGTGGTTTCATTTCTACCTTTTTATTAATATCAAACTTAATTAAAGGTAGTATCATACTTTGGTAAGAGACCAAAACATATATGTTCACGGATTTAAGTATAACTTACAGGATATGAAGATAGTGTTGGTAGAAACATTTGTTAAAATTGTTCCGCCTGAAATGGTGTATTTATCCAGAAATTAGTAAAACAACAACCGAAAATCTTTTTGATCTTTTAAAAGATCAAAAATAAAAGAGAAAACACTTCAGAAATACTGTGGCCGTTTTTTGCTGTTTTCGCAAAAAGTGGGCAACGTATGGGACTGAGATTTTCACAGATTAGTTTTACTGTATCTTCCTTGATATTTTTGCCCACGAATCTGTATTTCTTTGACAAAAACCAAAGTATGATACATGTATTACCTTTAAGTAGTTACAAGTTCTAGGTTTTTGTTTTGTGTCCACCGAACATTTATATATAATTTATATTCATTGAACAAAGAAAAATTTACTGCAGCGGGATTCGATTTAATGAATTAAAATTCAGTCAGTTTCCCTTGTGGTTATTTGATGAGTATATTGATTAAAAAGCTGCATCCTCTTTGAGTGATCCCAAATGTATGTTTCTCAAATTGCAGCATTGCTAATGCTGCATGTATGATCCTTGGGATATAGCGGTATGTGAGTGGTTTCTTGGCTTCTGACTGCCAAACGAACAAAGATAATTGACTATTAGGGACACCACCAACGTGGGGCTGGATGGCTCAGTTGGTAAAGCGCCTGTACGGTATTCAGGAAATCAGGAGGTCGCCAGTTCGAATCCCGCTCCAGTCAATTTTACTTTGTTCGCCTTTCAATGACTTAAAATTAAGTTTCCCTTGTGGTTGTTTGATGATTTAAGTTATTTAATTTATACACAACTTGATGTGGAGTCGCAGGTGTCTGGCCATGGTAATTAATTGTTATCACTTTTGTTTTTCATTTTGCCTTTCTTGTATGTGATATTAATGAAATGGCATAAATAAATATTAATAATAATAATATCAAAACATATCCCCAAGGATGGAAGCCATCTTGTTCTGTTAAAGGTACAGTACAGGATTGGTAGGATACCCCAACACTGTTCACAAATTTACGTATAACTTTCAGGGTATGAAGAATTGAAGATTGCGCTGGTAGAAATTATACCGTTAAAACATAATACGTCTGAAATTGGTCAAAGATAGACTGAAAACAGTTTTGATCTCGTGGTAAGATCAAAACCATTCTTTGTTTTATAACGGATAAATTGAGTCAGGTTTTCGCTATTTACTCGTGACTCAGATGACTGATTGAGCTCAAATTTGCACAGGCTTGCTGCATTTCATGTACATGTTTGATCAGACAAAGTGTGATCGAGTGCTGTTCTGTGACCTTTACCAACTTGTGTTATACCTTTAATTAAAGGTAGTATCATACTTTGGTAAGAAACCAAAATAGAAACGTTCACAGATTCACGTATAACATACAGGGTATGAAGATGGTGGTGGTAGAAACATACCGTTACCGTTACCGTTTTTTCCACCTGAAATGGTGTATTTATCCAGAAATTTCGACCAAAAATCTTTTTGATCTTTTAAAAGATCAAAAATAAAAGAGAAAAGACTTAAGAAATACAGTGACTGTTTTTCATAGTTTTCTCAAAAAGTGTGCACCGTATGGGACTGACATTTTCACAGACGACTGTGACTGTATCTTCCTTGATATTTGTGCCCATGAATCTGTATTTCTTTGACAAAAACCAAAGTATGATATTACCTTTAAGCCAAGACCATGAGCCAAGTCATTTGGCCGTGTATGACATGTACTGATGTAATTTACTCTTAATGTACACTGGCAAGAGAGCATTATTTAAATTAAGGAGCTAGTTTGGGGTGATATAGTGCAGCAAGTTAGGTCTCCTAAGCAGATAATGGCTAAGCCTTACGTCTGTGAAATGTCGCATCTTCCTTACCGTTTTCCCCATGTATTTCCCTCAAAATTCAAAGCCCTGCCCTCTTTCCACAAATTTAACCTTGCTAATATTCAAGAGGCCACCACTACCAACGTACAGTGTATTAGGTGAGTTACTTTACAAAAGTGGTTTTTAGTTCTTAAAGGTAATATAATACTTTGGTTTTTGTCAAAGAAATGCAGATTCATGGGCAAAATTATCAAGGAAGATACCGGGGTACAGTAACAGTAATAATTTTCAGTCCCTTACAGTGCCCACTTTTTGAGAAAACAGTGAAAAACACCACAGTATTTTTAATATCTTTTCACCATTATTTTCGATCTTCAAAAGATCCAAATTGTTTTTGTTCATTGGTTTTACCACTTTCTTGATCAGGGAGAAATACTTGGAATGGTAGCCTAGTTTCTACCATCACCATATCTTTATACCCTATAGGAAATAGGAAGGCTGTGAACATTTCTGTTTTGGTTTCCTACCAATGTATGATGGTACCTTTAACATTATTTGCTAGTCTCGGCGGCCATTTTGGACACAATAAATCTGTATACAAATCAATGATGAAGGTTTGAATTGGGCCACGTTTTGGAAACATGTTTTGCCACCAAAACTGGGATTCAAGTTCAACTTCACCAGCAAAAACACTATTGTTTAGGCATAAAATTAAATTTCAGCCTGATGATAAACCCCAGGCTGGGTGCCGAATCTGGGGGTTAGAAAAGACCCTGTCACGGGTGTCTCTTTTGTGGGAATCATGGTCTGAACCACACAAAAAGCACGGTTCAATACACCATGTAAAACCATGTTTTTAGAGCATGCAGTGGCTCCGAATACAAGAATAAGACACATCAGAACGTTGGTGGCGCCCGTTAGTCCCGCCCACCGTATGCGATTTGGGGATAATGACCAATCGGACACGTCTTGTACACCTGTTTTATAATTTTGCCTTTCCATTGGCTGATATGAAATAGTCCAATGTAAGGGGTGAACAAATACGCAAAGAATGCATTTTCCGGTTTAAAACAAATCTGTGTGACAAAATGGAGTTCGTTTAACACTTCTAGAAGATCTTAGAGAACAAAGCGAGTAATTTGAACTTGAAAACAATCGAGAAATTTCACAGAAGAGCTATAGTTTCCCCATCCCCTCAAACGACATGGTAACCGTGTTACACATTCCTAAGTCGAATACCCCGCGTCGTGTCTTCTGAATGCTGATTGGTCAGATTATCTATAAAATCATGGCGGCGATTAGTCGGAGCTACACTGAACTGTTGCTGCCCAAGATGTTACAGGAGTCAGGGAACCGCACCATCTCCATCTACGTGAAGGGAATGACGATTTTGACGCCGAAATTCATCCAAATTGAAGGTAAATTTCATCAAAATTCTTCACAGTTTGTAGTGTGTCGTGTGTCTGACATATCTGAATGTGTTCTTTTGCCTGAAATTTTGATTTTTATCGTAAAACTTGCCGTGTCGGAAATACAGGTCTTAACAGTTGTTTTGTGCTGGAAAATCAGCAGTTGCATGTTCCAATTCCAGATTGAGATATTTGACAGATGAAATAAAATCTTGCATTCATTTCTATCCCTCAAATCGAATAGATAACCAGGGGCCAATTTCATAAAACTGTTAAGCACAAAAATTTGCTTTGCACAAAAATGTCTCGCCCAATAAAACAAACCACCATTGAAAAATTCCATTCGATATTCATATTTCATAGGGCCTAATTAGCCTAGGCTTATCGCAAATACCGCCTGGTTGATTTTGGACAATGGTGGAAAGGCACCACGGGAAGGAAAAAGGGGGCATATTTTGTCCCTTTTCCCTTCCCACAGTGCCTTTCGACTATTGTCCAAAATCAACCAGGCGGTATTTGCGATAAGGCTTATGGTCAGCGAACAACAGCCAAAGCAATCACAAGTGATACAGAACACGTGGAAATTTGGTTGTTAACCCTGTTTTTATTAAGACAGAAATGTCATGCTTAGCTAATTTTTGTGCTTAACAGTTTTATGAAATTGGCCCCAGGTTGACGTTTGTTAATTAAAAACCACAAAGTCAAAAAAATAAAAATAGCCTACTGGGTTAACATAATTTATTAACTACACAAAATAGCTTAAAAGCATAGGTCTAAAACTTTCTACAGACATTACCCATATAAAGTGTTAACCTAATTAATTGCTTCCTGAAAAAAGTCATTAACAGCTTGAAACCACAAATTTCTGTATAATTTGCTGACCAAAAAATTCACCTGTTCCACTAACTATTACTAGGCCTAGGCCTAATCATTGTTATTTAATTGAACCTCAATATTTACGTAGCACTTTCAGATCTTTCATGTTAAAAAAGTACTAAAGCCTGTTTTAAAAATGTTTGTCTGATTTAGCGAACTGAATTGAACAGTAATTTTAAAGGTAATTTGGTTTTTGTCAAAAAATTCAGATTTATGGGCAAAAATTCCAAGGAAGATAAAATTGTTTTGGCCATTGGTTTTAATATTTTCTGGATAAATACAGCATTTCAGGCAGAATTTGTTAACAGTATGTTATCACCATCTTTATACCCCTAAAAGTTAGGTAAATCTGTGATTCTTTACGGATTCCTAATTTGTATGGTCTTGTTCCAGGTACTCTGAAAAGAAATAGCTAAGCAAACCATTGATTAAATTTTCATGTAGGATTTTAATAACACACCTGACACATTTTTTGCAGTTAGTTTCCCTTGTGGTTATTTGATAATTTAAATAAACCTTGGAAAAAAAAAAACTGGCATTTTTTTTCCATTCTGCCCATTTCAGTTATAAATGTGTAAAACCAGGATATTTTCATCTTAGTACATGTAGGCCTACTTGAAAATGAATTTTCATTTTATTCTCAATAAATAAAATAATGAAACAGGAAAGAGTTGATTTAAGATGTATTTCACTCGTTTCACGGTTCAAACTGGGGGTGAAATGCTAAAGCCTACATGTAGTCTGAAAACCCACAACAGGTTTTTGAAACAAAACATTTCTTTAATATTTCAGCCCAAACAAGTTTCATCTGTTCCAAAAACCATAAATCATTGTTGTTTTAATTCAAGATTAATATATGTGCTTTGCCTGATTTTAGGCCAGCTGGACAATAACATTTTAAGCTTATTTTTCCTAACTTTTACCAAAAGTAATCAACTTAGATTTTATAACTAAGATGAATAAATAAATAAATCACATCTTCCAGACATTAGAAATCCATTTATTTATGTAACACACTCATTATCTCATTATCATTATTTAGCCTTTGAGAAAGATCCTTCTTGGATTGAAACGCGTCAGGCCCTCCTAAGTCCAGTCCAAGCATTTGATATATTTCAGGTTATTTTGGCTGATGAGCAGTTTGCAGCAGTTTATTACTTGTAGTATTAAACTCGTTATCTGTTTAAATGCCAATAATTTATTATAATTAACCAATTTAAAATGTATACAGTTAATAAATGCAGTATGTACTATATATGTGTGTAAATTTATCAACTTAAAAGACCAATACACAAATACATTAGAAATTTAACAATTTTAAAAATGGCTGAAGAACTACATTTTATAAAATACAAGTAGTATTAAACTGCTGCAAACTGTTCATCGGCCAATATAATGACCTGAAATTCATAAAATGATTGGAGTTAGGAGAGCCTGACACTTTTCAATCCTAGCAGGGTCTTTATTGAAGAATAACATTTATTTTATAAATGATAAACATTGACTGAACAAAGCTTTGAATGATTATATGGGCCAGTGTCATAGAGCTGCACATCTTCCTTAGTTCGAGCCCTTACATTATTAGCTGGGTTCTTGGGTTTTGAGTCGGGTTTAAACATGTATCATACTTTGGTAGCATGCCGTAAGAGAAATCTTCACAGATTTACCTATAACTTATTGGGTGTAAAGATGGTAGAAACATACCTTTACAATTTTTCTGACTGAAATGCTGTATTTATCCAGAAAAGAGTCAAACCAATGACCAAAAACAATTTTGATCTTTTACAGATCAAAAATAACGGTGACAAGATTTGGGAAATACTGTTGGTGTTTTTCACTGTTTTCTCGAAAAGTGGGTACCATTGAAAAATTTCACAGATGACTGTAACTGTACATTGTATTCCTTGATACTTTGGCCCATGAATCTGCATTTCTTTGACACAAAAATGATTAATACTTTGTACTACACCCCATTACCCAACTTGAAATTTGTCATTTTTAAGAGAAATGTATTTGGTCATGTGCGACAGCAATGATACAATGAACTATAGCTGGACAAATTTTACTGCGACAAATATCGATAACAAATGCATAATCTTCTTTCCATGCCATAGTCAAACCCATTATTTCTCAGATTTCTATTTGGACCAAGAACTAGAATAATAACCACAAATATGAAATTTCTTTTTTCTGCACAGATACCACCCTTCATGAGACATCTGGTTTCAACCGGTTGAAAAGCTTATGAAGATGTTCTTGAATGGTAAGTGTCTTCTACATGTTTTCTTCATATCCCTTTAAACTACACGATTGGTAAAGGTCACAGAGCAGCATTCACACTTTGTCTGATCCAATATGTGCATGAAATAATACACCTGTGAAACTTTGAGCTCAATCTGAGTCACAAGAAAATTGCAAAAACCTGACTAAATTTTTCTTATAAAACATAAACAATTGTTTTGATCTTACCCCGAGATCAAAACTGTTTTTGGTCTTGCTTTTACTAATTTCTGGATATATACACCATTTCAGGCGGAAATATTTCAATGGTATGTTTGTACCAGCATCATCTTCATACCCTGAAAGTTATACAAGTCTGTGAACATTGCTGTCTTGGTATGCTACCAATATTGTACTGTACCCTTTAAAGGGCATGTACAACATTAGTAAAGGTGACAGAGCAGCTGCAGGCTGCTCATAATTCAAATTGTCGTGGAATAAAAACAAACCTGGGGCCAATTTCATAAAACTGTTAAGCACAAAAATTTGCTAAGCATGACATTCTGTCTTGATAAAAACTGGGTTAACAACTAAATTTCCATGTGTTGTGTATCACTTGTGATTGTTCTTTGGCTGTTGTTCGCTGACCATGAATATTAAATGGAATTTTCAATGGTGGTTTGTTTTATTGGCCGAGACATTTTTGTGCTAAGCAAATTTTTGTGCTTAACAGTTTTATGAAATTGTCCCTGGATAAATACCCCATTGCATTTGCAGACATACACATTTGTACAGTATGTTTCTATCATTAGTATCTTTATACCTTAGTTATATGTAAATCTGTAAACATTTCTTTTTGGGTTTGTTACCAATGTTGTATATTAATTACCTTTAATATTTGAATCAAATATCCACTTAACTCGACCAAAAATCTCTGTGTATAAGGTACTGTGCTGTATGAATTTTAAAAAGCAATGCTTGATTTACATGTTACTATCACCTACAGTAGATGATATGATGGACTGCAGTACCATCTGATACAGTTTAAGTATTCCCACAGACCTTTTGGTGGTTTTATTGGTCCGACATTGGTGCTATCCTAAACCTAATTTGGTTTGACTTTCACATCCCACCTTTAGAACCTGGGGCAATTTCAGAAAGCTGCTTAAGCGCAAAACTTTGCTTAGAGCATGAAAAGTGTTCCTTGATCAAACAATTACCAACCAAATGTTCATGTGATGTTTACTGCTTTTGACTTGTATTCGGCCATTGTTTGCTGAGCATAACATTCACAACGAGTTTTGGCTGGCAAACTGATTTTATTTAGCAATGTTTTTGGTGCTTAAAGGTACTATCATACTTTGGTAGCATACCGAAACAGAAATCTTCACAGATTTACCTATGACGATGATCATAGAAACATATCGTTCAATTTTTTCTGCCTGAAATGCTAAGTGTAAAACCAATGACCAAAAATAATGTTGAAAAGATTTTTCAAAGAAATACCCCACATGCGTATTTTTTACTGTTTTCACACAAAATGGCCACTGTATGGGACTAGAATGTTCACAAATGACTGTTGCTGTATCTTTCTTGATATTTTTGCTCATAAATCTGCATTTCTTTGACAAAAACCAAAATATGAATAGTCTATGATTACCTTTAAGCAAATTTCGGTGCTTAAAGGTATAGTACAGGATTGGTAACATACCCAAACAGGAATGTTCACAGATTTACATATAACTTTTAGGATAGGAAGATGGTGCTGGTAGAAACATACTGTGAAAATATTTTCGTCTGAAATGGTGTATTTATCCAGAAATTAGTAAAACAAAGACCGAAAACAGTTTTGATCTTGGGGTATAAGACCAAAACCATTCTTCATGTTTCATAAGGAAAATTGAGTCAGGTTTTCGCTATTTTCTTGTGACTCAGATGTCCGATTGAGGTCACATTTTCACAAGTTTATCATTTCATGTACATGTTTGATCAGTCAAAGTGTGGGTGCTGTTCTGTGACCTTTACCAATCATGTATTAGACCTTTTAAAGGGAGGGTACAGAATTGGTAAGACAAAATACACTTCATAATCACAGATTCACACAAAACTTACACAGTATAATGGTGATGATAGGAGAAAACATCCCATGAAATGTTTTTGTCTGAAATGCCATATTCGTTGAGAAATAAATGAAACTATTTTCCGATTGGAATAAATCGCTTCGAAGCGTTTTATTCATTCGTTGAAATGTGTACAGTAATTCTCCGTACACGGGTTTTCACTATTTTCTCGTGACCCAGATGGCTGATTGACCTCAAACTTCTACAGGTTTGTCAGTTAAGGTATATGATGGATCACATAATGTGCTTTCACTGTCAGCAATGGTTTTGTCGCAAACACCAGTTCGGTACCATCCCTTTAAGCAGCTCTATGAAATTGGCCCCGCTTACATTTTTTGATGGCAGGAAACAAAAGCTAAGTGGATCTAAAATGTAAACTGTTTATCCATTTCATTTGTTAAAAAATACACATTTATAAATAACATATGAAATCTGTTTGGCCCTACAGACATCTATCTTGTTGTATGTCGTCTTGTCTTCTTCAATGTCTCGATCGACAGCTTGAATTCGTCCTGAAGTATTGGTTTGGGGTGAGTGAGAGAAATTCCTGTGTTTCTTTTCTGCACATTCTAAGTCCCTCTGCCCCTCTACACACAACATTAGAGGCCACTCAAAATGTCAAATGTTTGTAAAATTTTGACTTTTTTTCGAAATAGTGGGTGTGTCTGGGAAATAAATTGAAGTAAATTGAAAATCGAAATTCACTTTCCATAAATTAAGGCCATGACAAATAAACAGTTGGTCTCTGGTCAGCGCGTGCATCGATTTTGAACGTGTGTGTCAATTTTTTTTTTCCAAATTTTGTTTGCCTCCAAATTTTCCAAATTAGGTCTTGATCAACTTTTCAATTCAAACTTTGCATGTACGCAGAATGTTTACCTAGTAAGCATTCGTTTGATACTTACTTTCATCTGACCATGTTTGAAGAAATGGATGTTTTCGAAATAAAATAAATCTTGAACTTAATTTTTGATAAAGCTTGTATTTATTATTTTTAAAAGGCTTCTGGTCCCAACTTGAATTTAGCAGCCACTTTGCTTTTTATGGTATAAAAAAAAAATACAGCATACCGGGGAAAAAAACTGCATTTGTGCATCAATTCTGGAACTTTGGTCTGACCAGAGACCGAGAACTTTTTTTTTTGGTGCCTAAAATCCATCTTTTTTTTTTCTGACTTGCCTGAAAAACATGTAGCATGCGCACCTTACCAGCACTCCAAAATTGCATGTTTTTCAACTTTGTTTCCAAATCAGAGTCATATTTGTGGGTTTCCGGACTGTAACTTGGCATTGGTTACATTTTACCAACGAATGAAGCACAAGAAATATCCAGGGCACCTGTATGTAAAAGGGGAAGACCGACAACTTCATCTGCCATCACTGAAATACATGTATCGTTCACTTGCATACTATGTTGCATTAGGCCAAGCAAACAAACAAAAACATGTTTAACGTCCTGCCTTTTTAGAAAAAAGGAAGGAGGAGGTCCTTTTATTTCTTTCAAAAATGGCGGACCAACCATTTTATCCAAAACAACCGGCCAGGGCCCACAGGCCAGGAAATGACTACAATTGCAAATATTTAGACCTTGAGTCTTTGATTTTTATCAGAACAGCTGTATTATTCATTTTTCTCGACAACAAATCATGAAATTTACAGTTTTTTCCCGTTTTAGACAAAAAAAAGCAAGTAGGCGGCTTCCAAAAAGGAAGTGGGCAGGGACGCTAAACATGTTTTGTTTTTAACTTGGCCTTCTAGATTTTAGTATCATGTATATGAATTCACATCAAATGCATGTACAGTGTACTAGAAGAACAATCAATTTGGTTTTAAACAACATAGGGGGGTCGATGATTTGGTCAAACAAATTTGGAGAAAAAAGTTGAAATTTAAAAAAAATAGGTATGTGCTTCACACAGCGCGGTACGGTATAAACACAAAGAACGAGCTAGCTCTGAGTTTATTGCTGGCGCTTGTGATGTGCCTAATGCACATGTGGTCATTGTATACCTGAAACCAACACCTCTCAGTAGTACGTATAGGTCGCGTATTGAACACGGCAATAGCGCTCCGCACTTACTTGCGCTCAAAATAGCACCCTGGATCTCAGACAAACATTGCAAACGTGTGTGACGTGGGTGTGCATCTGTGCATGCATGTATTGTACGTGCATGCATGAAGTTTGTTACTGAATGTTTGAAATTGAAAGTGCATTGTTGACCATAGTGCGGCCCGCCAAATTTTCCATTCCTCGTTTCTGGCGCATTGATTCAAAAAGGTTGCCTACCCCTGATCTAGTAACTGTTGCAGTTCATGAAGAAAAAAAGCAAAGATTCAATTGGGTGTGTCTTTTTATTCCAGTAGAAACGCTGGAAAGTTCACCATTTTCAGAAAAGAGATGTTCACATTATTATAGGATATTGCATATTTTACATATCTGCAGTTTTAATTTATGAATTATGCCATGCGACTTAAGTGCAAGAGCACTATGTAAATAACCACAAGGTTAAAACTGACTGGATTAATCTGAAGTGATTGAAAAGTGAACAAATAAAAATTGGAACAAATTTGAGGCTTTGCATGGTGACAATTGGTATGTGGATCGGTTTGCGGAAACACCATGTAAGAATCACTCATACTTTCGCACTTCTATTTCGTTCGCACTTCTTTTAAGGTCTCAACGTTTCGACTAGCCTGCTCTAGTCCTCATTGGGAGGGCTGGATCTTCTATATCCATGGTCTCTATACTAGGCTCAGGACAGGGCACAGGACCAATACAAATTGACTGGAGCTGGATTCGAACCAGCGACCTTCTTTCATATTCAATTGAAACCATGAATACCTGTGAACTTCTTTGCTGGAAATTGTGAGGAACTCAGCGAAGTAGACAATCAAATCTACAGGCACACATCAAATCTATAATGTTGTTATTCAACTTCAAGTTTCGTTTGCTTTTTGTTTTCTTTTTTTACTGCAAAATTGCGTGAAAAACCGGTATGAAATCCTAGTTATTGTTGTAGAAAATATTGAATCTTGCATTATGTGTGTGTGCTTACTGAGCTTTATTCCAAACAATATGAAGATCACCTTTGGGCTCCAATAGGGCGTGGTCCAGTGGATCTTCTATATTCACGGTCACTTAAACTAGGGTCCAATAGGGCGTGGCCCAATGGATCTTCTATATCCTCGGTCACTTAAACTAGGCTCCGATAGTGTGTGGTCCAATGGATCTTCTATATCCACGGTCACTTATTGCTAGGCTCCAATAGGGCGTGGTCCAATGGATCTTCGACATCCACGGTCACTTAAACTAGGCTACAATAGGGCGTGGTCCAGTGGATATCCACGGTCATTTAAACTAGGCTTCAATAGGGCGTGGTCCAATGGATCTTCTACATCCACCGTCACTTAAACTAGGTTCCAATAGGGCGTGGTCCAGTGGATCTGCCATATCCACGGTCACTTAAACTAGGCTCCAATAGGGCGTGGTCCAGTGGATATCCTATGTCCATGGTCACTTAAATTAGGCTCCAATAGGGCGTGGTCCAATGGAGTAAGGCTCGAGTAGGGCACTGACCAATGGATCTTCTAAACCCCTCCCAAAAAAGTTCTGCAACTTAAGTTTGAGGGATATGTTTTTTGTTACTGAACTATGAATTATGAAACTGGCATCATTGGAAAGCTTCATTATTCCTCTTTACAATGATGTGCCATTTGTTGTGATTGTGTAATCATGGAATGTGCATTTCTCCTGAATAGCACAAAGTCAGAAGGGAAATGATGCAAATGAGAATACACCATGTTTGGACCGTGCTTTCACGCATCAGAGCATCAACACCATTCATCAAACTCAGTCCATCCTCCAAACGATTGGGAATTCACTACTGAATACAATTAATTTTGCAACATTTCATTTTTGACATGCTGCATATCAGAACTGTACATTCCACGATTACATTAGGCCGAAACAAAAATGGTTGTGTTGCCCTCAGCGACCGACCGTAAAATGCCAAAACTTTGAGTCAGGATTTTTTTCTTTCTCAGAGTCCTAAAGTATAAAAACTCACCATTTTTTACAGAAAATGTAAGATTTAGCAGTAAAAAAGCGCGTCTCCTCAAAACGACCCAAGACCGTTGATTTATAAGCCCTGCTGACCATACATCCTGCTTGGTATTCACGATAAAATCATGTTTGAAAGTCGGCCCCAAAAAAAATAAAATAAAAATCGACCGACCGACCCAAAATGTTAATTTTTCCACTTGAGGGCAAAACAAAATTTTTTGTTTGGCCTTACCTTAGCATAACAGATGACACATGATTGTAAAGAGGAATAATGAAGCTTTCCAATGATACAAGTTTCACTATTCATAGATCAGTAGCAAAAAAGATATCATCCCTCAAACTTGAGTTGCAGAACTACAGTCACTTTTAATACTAGACTTGACCATATAGGCCTACATCTTCTTTATCCAGGCATTGACAGCTCAGAAAGCGTATACACAGGTGCACTTTGTAGCGCGCTGTACCTTCATATTAAAAATATCAGTTGTTTTGTTGTGTGCTTTGTAGAATTGGGTTTTATCTATTTACTAACATCCCCAGATATACATGCACTTTAATGGGCAATTTTTAGCTCGAGCAACATTTTTCTTTCGAGCAAAACAGCGTACAGACAGGTCATAGTCCTACACTAATGTTGTACAGCAATGTACTTTGGAAACACTTTTCTGAAGTTGTAAGAAAATGTTTTCACTGCTTAAAGGTAGTATCATACTTTGTTAAGAAACCAAAAACAGAAATGTTCACAGATTTACATACAGGATATGGAGATGGTGCTGGTAGAGACATACCGTTAAAATTTTTCCGCCTGAAATGGTGTATTTATCCAGAAACTAGTAAAAAAACAACCAAAAATATGTTTGATCTTTTAAAAGATCAAAAATAAAAGAGAAAAGACTTAAGAAATACTGTGGCTATTTTTCACTGTTTTCTCACAAAGTGGGTAACGTATGGGACTGAAATTTTCACAGATGACTGTTAATGTATCTGTCTTGGTATTTTTGCCCATGAATCTGTATTTTTTTGATAAAAGCCAAAGTATGATACTACCTTTAAAGTGAGATAAAAAATAATCTTGTTCATAATTTGTTAATTTGCATCTTGAATTTGCAGGCAGCGTGACTTGCCTACCACAAGCAATGCATGGGCATACAGTTTCACATGAAAGCATCCATACTGGTTACACTGCCCAAGTAGATGAGACTCGTTGTATGTTTTGAAAACCAAAAATTGTTGACATTTTTCATCGGTTTGAAATGGTATTGGTATTTGGTAGCAAAGTAAGTAACACCCTTATGAAATTTTGTGATGGACACTAGTTCAGTTCTGTATGAAAATTGGCTTAGTGGTTTGAGGTTTGGTCAATCTCGGACAATGTAGAATTTTGTGCGCATTTTGTTTGAAGGTGGCTATGCATACACATTTGTATGATGCTGTTAGGTGGTAGGCCTACATGGAGTATGGAAAACAAAAATAACCAGTAATTTATGATGCTTTTGGTTCACATGTTATCTTTGCCTTTTTGTTCTTCAAAATTTGAATTGGAACAGAAATGGCATGGAAAAGTATCCTAAAAAAAATTGGTTCAAAAAAACCTTTATACAAAGTGGTTAAGTCCCAAAGAATGTTCAATTTCTGAAGTTGATAATTATTGTTAGGCCTACTGGTCTTTCTGTATTATTTTGTCCTGTTTTGTAAACCTGAACACCATTTTTGATCAAATTTACATGAAATGTATGATTTGAACCCTAAAACCTGTACATTTGAAGCATCTTTGTATGCTTTGCTTGTCCTCAATCGCTTCTTTCTTAAGAGGCACTTGCGGACATCTTGTCTTTGGCTTTTGCCATTAGGAACAATTTTTCACATTATTAATAAAGCGGGAATAGCAGCACTTTTGAAATTGCAGCGCACTCCCTGTCCATGCTTCAACTTTTTTGTGAAAAACTTGTACTGCACTTTTAAAGTGCATGCCTTGCCACCAAATTTGCTCGGTTTAGCAAACTCCACGTACCAACTCTGGTTTTTTAAGTTCACAGAATCATTATTAAATAACTGCACGTCCATCACCCAAGTTTCTGTAAATGTGATTTGGTTTGGTTTAAAAGTTGTAATGTAGTTTTAACAGTGAAATTTATGTGGATAGAAAACCTACACATTATGTCGTTGGATATACATGTGCAACTTTGTTCAAGTCTGATTTGTTATAAATTTAATTGTAATATCATACTTTGGTTTTTGTCAAAGAAATGCAGATTCATTGGCAAGAATATCAAGAAAGATATAGTAAAAGTCATTTGTGAAATTCCCAGTCCCATATGGTGCCGACTTTTTGAGAAAACAGTGAAAAACGGCCACAGGATTTCTTAAGTCTTTTCACTGCCATTTTGTTTTACTTTTAAAGATCAAAACTATTTCCGGTCGTTTCTTTTACAAATTTCTTGATAAATTTTATCAGCACCATCTTTATTCCCTGGTAAATCTGTGAACATGTCTGTTTTGGTTTCTGCCAAAGTATGATACAACCTTTAAAAACTTTACTATAAAATTTCCATCAGTTGATTGTGATATAAAAAACTTGTAAAATTGATTACCAATTTTGTCAAATTTTCAAAAATTATATACTTTCTGTTCTAGACTATTGCACAAAATCCTTGTTTATCGTCTACAATAATTTTTCATAATGTATTGAAAGGTGAAAAATATATAACGAGAAAAATAAATAACGATGGAGTATAATAAAAAATCAAAGTACAAATTGGTTCTTAAAATGTTATTGTCTCTTGTCACTGTGTCAATTGTTAGTTGGGTAGTTTATTTAACACCTTCATTACTGTAAACTGAAATTGTCCTGTTTGTTATGTACATGTAATTATTGTGACAAGAAAGTCCGACGTTCTGCGTTTTCTTGTTTTTGAGTCTTGACGTTACGCGTTTACTTGTTTCTGAATCTGTCGTTCCGCGTTTTCTTGTTTCTGAATCTGACGTTCCGCGTTTTGTTTTTTTTTTAGTCCGACGTTCCACGTTTTCATGTTTTTGAGTTTGACGTTCCACGTTTTCTTGTTTCTGAATCTGACGTTCCACGTTTTCTTGTTACTGAGTCTGACGTTCCACGTTTTCATGTTTCTGAGTCTGTCGTTCCACGTTTTCTTGTTTCTGAGTTTGACGTTCCACGTTTTCTTGTTTCCGAGTCTGTCATTCCACGTTTTCTTGTTTCTGAGTCTGTCGTTCCACGTTTTCTTGTTTCTGAGTCTGTCGTTCCACGTTTTCTTGTTTCTGAGTCTGTCGTTCCACGTTTTCATGTTTCTGAGTTTGTCGTTCCACGTTTTCTTGTTTCTGAGTTTGACATTCTGCGTTTTCTTGTTTCCGAGTCCGACATTCTGCGTTTTCTTGTTTCTGAATCTGTCGTTCCGCATTTTCTTGTTTCTGAATCTGTCGTTCTGCATTTTCTTGTTTCTGAATCTGTTGTTCTGCGTTTTCTTGTTTCTGAGTCTGTCGTTCCGCGTTTTCTTGTTTCTGAGTCTGTCGTTCCGCGTTTTCTTGTTTCTGAATCTGTCGTTCCGCGTCCAATGTTCTGCGTCCTCTTGTTTCCGAGTCCGATGTTCTGCGTCCACTTGTTTCCGAGTCCGATGTCCTGCGTCCACTTGTTTCCGAGTCAGATGTTCTGCGTCCACTTGTTTCCGAGTCAGATGTTCTGTGTACACTTGTTTCCGAGTCCCATGTCCTGCGTCCACTTGTTTCCGAGTCCGATGTCCTGCGTCCACTTGTTTCCGTGTCTGATGTTCTGCGTCCACTTGTTTCCGATGTTCTGCGTCCACTTGTTTCCGAGTCCGATGTCCTGCGTCCACTTGTTTCCGAGTCAGATGTTCTGCGTCCACTTGTTTCCGAGTCAGATGTTCTGCGTCCACTTGTTTCCGAGTCCGATGTCCTGCGTCCACTTGTTTCCGAGTCCGATGTCCTGCGTCCACTTGTTTCCGAGTCCGATGTCCTGCGTCCACTTGTTTCCGTGTCTGATGTTCTGCGTCCACTTGTTTCCGATGTTCTGCGTCCACTTGTTTCCGAGTCCGATGTCCTGCGTCCACTTGTTTCCGAGTCAGATGTTCTGCGTCCACTTGTTTCCGAGTCCGATGTCCTGCGTCCACTTGTTTCCGAGTCCGATGTCCTGCGTCCACTTGTTTCCGAGTCCGATGTCCTGCGTCCACTTGTTTCCGAGTCCGATGTTCTGCGTCCACTTGTTTCCGAGTCCGATGTTCTGCGTCCACTTGTTTCCGAGTCAGATGTTCTGCGTCCACTTGTTTCCGAGTCAGATGTCCTGCGTCCACTTGTTTCCGAGTCAGATGTTCTGTGTACACTTGTTTCCGAGTCCGATGTCCTGCTCCGCATCCACCTGATTCTGAGTACGATGTTCTGTGTCTACCTATTTCCGAGTCTGATGTCTACTTGTTTCTAAGTCGGATGTTCCTCGTCCCTTTGTTTCCGAGTCTGATGTTCTCCCTCCTCTTGTTTCTGAGTCTGCGCCTGCTTGTTTCTGCGTCCACGTCCTTTTGCTAAGTCCTCTAGTTCATGTCAAAAAACAGTGGCTTATAAGCAAAGGACAAAGGACAAAGGACAAAGGACAAAGGACAAAGGACAAAGGACAAAGGACAAAGGACAAAGGACAAAGGACAAAGGACAAAGGACAAAGGACAAAGGACAAAGGACAAAGGACAAAGGACAAAGGACAAAGGACAAAGGACAAAGGACAAAGGACAAAGGACAAAGGACAAAGGACAAAGGACAAAGGACAAAGGACAAAGGACAAAGGACAAAGGACAAAGGACAAAGGACAAAGGACAAAGGACAAAGGACAAAGGACAAAGGACAAAGGACAAAGGACAAAGGACAAAGGACAAAGGACAAAGGACAAAGGACAAAGGACAAAGGACAAAGGACAAAGGACAAAGGACAAAGGACAAAGGACAAAGGACAAAGGACAAAGGACAAAGGACAAAGGACAAAGGACAAAGGACAAAGGACAAAGGACAAAGGACAAAGGACAAAGGACAAAGGACAAAGGACAAAGGACAAAGGACAAAGGACAAAGGACAAAGGACAAAGGACAAAGGACAAAGGACAAAGGACAAAGGACAAAGGACAAAGGACAAAGGACAAAGGACAAAGGACAAAGGACAAAGGACAAAGGACAAAGGACAAAGGACAAAGGACAAAGGACAAAGGACAAAGGACAAAGGACAAAGGACAAAGGACAAAGGACAAAGGACAAAGGACAAAGGACAAAGGACAAAGGACAAAGGACAAAGGACAAAGGACAAAGGACAAAGGACAAAGGACAAAGGACAAAGGACAAAGGACAAAGGACAAAGGACAAAGGACAAAGGACAAAGGACAAAGGACAAAGGACAAAGGACAAAGGACAAAGGACAAAGGACAAAGGACAAAGGACAAAGGACAAAGGACAAAGGACAAAGGACCCTAAAAGCTGTGACCCACCGGGGGCGGACCCTAAAAGCTGTGACCCACCGGGGGCGGACCCTAAAAGCTGTGACCCACCGGGGGCGGACCCTAAAAGCTGTGACCCACCGGGGGCGGACCCTAAAAGCTGTGACCCACCGGGGGCGGACCCTAAAAGCTGTGACCCACCGGGGGCGGACCCTAAAAGCTGTGACCCACCGGGGGCGGACCCTAAAAGCTGTGACCCACCGGGGGCGGACCCTAAAAGCTGTGACCCACCGGGGGCGGACCCTAAAAGCTGTGACCCACCGGGGGCGGACCCTAAAAGCTGTGACCCACCGGGGGCGGACCCTAAAAGCTGTGACCCACCGGGGGCGGACCCTAAAAGCTGTGACCCACCGGGGGCGGACCCTAAAAGCTGTGACCCACCGGGGGCGGACCCTAAAAGCTGTGACCCACCGGGGGCGGACCCTAAAAGCTGTGACCCACCGGGGGCGGACCCTAAAAGCTGTGACCCACCGGGGGCGGACCCTAAAAGCTGTGACCCACCGGGGGCGGACCCTAAAAGCTGTGACCCACCGGGGGCGGACCCTAAAAGCTGTGACCCACCGGGGGCGGACCCTAAAAGCTGTGACCCACCGGGGGCGGACCCTAAAAGCTGTGACCCACCGGGGGCGGACCCTAAAAGCTGTGACCCACCGGGGGCGGACCCTAAAAGCTGTGACCCACCGGGGGCGGACCCTAAAAGCTGTGACCCACCGGGGGCGGACCCTAAAAGCTGTGACCCACCGGGGGCGGACCCTAAAAGCTGTGACCCACCGGGGGCGGACCCTAAAAGCTGTGACCCACCGGGGGCGGACCCTAAAAGCTGTGACCCACCGGGGGCGGACCCTAAAAGCTGTGACCCACCGGGGGCGGACCCTAAAAGCTGTGACCCACCGGGGGCGGACCCTAAAAGCTGTGACCCACCGGGGGCGGACCCTAAAAGCTGTGACCCACCGGGGGCGGACCCTAAAAGCTGTGACCCACCGGGGGCGGACCCTAAAAGCTGTGACCCACCGGGGGCGGACCCTAAAAGCTGTGACCCACCGGGGGCGGACCCTAAAAGCTGTGACCCACCGGGGGCGGACCCTAAAAGCTGTGACCCACCGGGGGCGGACCCTAAAAGCTGTGACCCACCGGGGGCGGACCCTAAAAGCTGTGACCCACCGGGGGCGGACCCTAAAAGCTGTGACCCACCGGGGGCGGACCCTAAAAGCTGTGACCCACCGGGGGCGGACCCTAAAAGCTGTGACCCACCGGGGGCGGACCCTAAAAGCTGTGACCCACCGGGGGCGGACCCTAAAAGCTGTGACCCACCGGGGGCGGACCCTAAAAGCTGTGACCCACCGGGGGCGGACCCTAAAAGCTGTGACCCACCGGGGGCGGACCCTAAAAGCTGTGACCCACCGGGGGCGGACCCTAAAAGCTGTGACCCACCGGGGGCGGACCCTAAAAGCTGTGACCCACCGGGGGCGGACCCTAAAAGCTGTGACCCACCGGGGGCGGACCCTAAAAGCTGTGACCCACCGGGGGCGGACCCTAAAAGCTGTGACCCACCGGGGGCGGACCCTAAAAGCTGTGACCCACCGGGGGCGGACCCTAAAAGCTGTGACCCACCGGGGGCGGACCCTAAAAGCTGTGACCCACCGGGGGCGGACCCTAAAAGCTGTGACCCACCGGGGGCGGACCCTAAAAGCTGTGACCCACCGGGGGCGGACCCTAAAAGCTGTGACCCACCGGGGGCGGACCCTAAAAGCTGTGACCCACCGGGGGCGGACCCTAAAAGCTGTGACCCACCGGGGGCGGACCCTAAAAGCTGTGACCCACCGGGGGCGGACCCTAAAAGCTGTGACCCACCGGGGGCGGACCCTAAAAGCTGTGACCCACCGGGGGCGGACCCTAAAAGCTGTGACCCACCGGGGGCGGACCCTAAAAGCTGTGACCCACCGGGGGCGGACCCTAAAAGCTGTGACCCACCGGGGGCGGACCCTAAAAGCTGTGACTTTCCACTTTGAGATTTTTATTGAACTGTATGATATTTTGGGAAGAGGTCAAAGTTCAAAGGTCAGGTCAAAGGTTAGGTCAAAGGTCAGGTCAAAGGTCGGGTCAAAGGTCGGGTCAAAGGTCAGGGGTCAAATTTGGAAAAAGGGTTAGGCCTACTGTATGTACATGTACATGTTTTTTGTATTACTATAATCTATTTTGTATAATAAACACTGCAATAAAGGAAACAAGGACACATTTGTTTGCTTTTTATTGGTTTTGCTTTATTTTGTCTGTAAATATGTACAAAAAGGAACGTTTTAAGTGAAAAAGTGAAAAGTAAAGGGGAAAAGATTGGAAATAAAGGAGGGTATTAGGTACGGGTTAAGAAGCTGGTGGAAGGGAGGTAGGTATAAGAGAGATAGATGAACGGAAATGAAATGAAGTTTGAGAAGGATGGTAAAGAAGGAAGGAAATAGAATGAACTGGAAAGGCAAAAGCCTGTCTTCTCTAAAACATTACCATTCCCGAATTCACAGAGGTAGCTGTCTTGACACAGTCCTTAATATAGCATGTTGGTCCTAGATATAACAGTCTAGTGTTCAGTCACTTCATTATTTCTCCGTACGAACAGAAGTTGATCCGCTCTAGACAAAGCTGTCGTTGCTGTGGAATTGTCAACATCCAAAATACTGTCTGGTGACCTCCCTCGGCAGACTCGTGATTATTAAGAAGCAGTTTGTACATCAACAATTGAATTGTTCAGTCATTGTCATTTGTTGCCGTGAGAATTAAGAGTTCATGCAAGACGCTCCTCCATGATGATGCAAGTTTCTTGTCCTCGCGGAATGCTTTCTCTGTTACCACGGACATCTAAACATCGGAGGCAGGGTCCTCTGGCCTTTGCAGACTCATCAGATGGAGTTGAGAATCACGAATTCTGGGTGTAGTTTGTGGAGGGAAGTAGGTCAGCTCAGGATGTCAGCAGTTGTTAGGCCTATGGTCTACAAGCTTGAGACCATCCTGATGAACATTGAGTACAATCTGCATCAAGAGAGAAAAATATGAAGAGATTGTTAGAGTCAAACAGAACCATTACGTGTACCTGATGATATGTGTGATTGACACCACAAACTTTCCTTATGATCAATGATTCTTTAGAGTACAGTGTGCTGAACATTTGGCTATACTGAACATCACCCTTGGCTCCCAATTTTGGTGTACAATACATAACCAATATGAGACTTAAAATCAATGAACAACAACTGTAACAGACAATATTTGTGCATCCTGCCATGTTCGTTATAGCGGCTTTCCACTGTACATGCAAATATGTTTCCATGCTGGCCAAAAAGCAATTAAATAAACAGTTTGCAAGATCCATTTTGGCCGTTGGAAAAGCACATGTCCATTTTATGTCCATTATACTATGAAGTACAAGGAATAAACTGCTCATCAACCAAAATAATGACATGATATTTATAAAATGCTTGGAAATAGGAGGGCTGGCGCATTTCGATCCTAGCAGGATCTTTATCAAAGGCCTTCAATAAAGATTCTGCTAGGATCGAAATGCGTCAAGATCGAAATGCGTCAAGCCCTCCTAACTCCAAGCCTACTATGAAGTAATTGGATACATACCTTGATGAAAACGGCTCAATCTGCATGCAATCTGATGTCTCATTCATCTCTACAGGGTTGTATCGACTGTCATCTTCCTCTGTTACTATAAAAAGAAATATAAGGAATGAAAATCAAACATGGAATCTAAAAACCCATAATAGTTTGGCTAACAGTCCTAGTAAGATATTTGCCTGATTCTGATTAAAATATTCGTAAATTGTTTCTGGCGTGGAGATGCAAACTTTGGATTTTTTTGGCAAAATTAAGGAAATAAGATAAATGTTCAACCTTGCTCTTCAAAATCATCCATTTTTGTTTCTTGGTGCAGCAGTTCAAGTTAAAGGTAATATTATACTTTGGTTTCTGTCAAAGAAATGTAGATTCATGAGCAAAAATATCAAGGAAGATACAGTCATCTGTGAAATTTCCAGTCCCTTACGATGCCCACGTTTTGAGAAAACAGTTGTTTTTGGTCATACGTTTGACTCTTTTTCTGGATAAATACAGCATTTCAGAAATAAGTTAACGGTATGTTTCTACCATCACCATCTTTATACCTTGAAAGTTATAGGTAAATCTGTGAAGATTTCTGTTTCGGTATGCTACCAAAGTATGATAGTACCTTTAATTGGTTGAAATGTCAAGTCTGATAATAAAAAAAATGAGAAGAAAGATCCTTGTAGATTGTTCCCAAGTACACCCAGAATGCAACACACATATGCAAGACTGAGAGGACTAAAAGATTTGAAAACAACGAAGAATGAACAAAGTATAACGAGTGAAGAGGAGGAAATGTACACAGAATCAACCTACCAATTCAGAAGACTGTATCATGAAGCTGCAGTTCATGTGTGGCTCAGCCTTGGGTATGGTCTACAAGCTTGATATCATCCTGCTGAACATCAGAGTACAATCTGCATCAGGAGACAAAAATATGAAGAGAATGTTAGAGTGAAACAGAATCATTACGTGTACCTGATGGTATGTGTGATTGGCACCACAAACTTTCCTTAGGACCGATGATTCTTTAGAATAATGCTGAGAAATGGTGTTTTTTAGCAAGCAGGAAAACTCTATTTACTTTGATGAAATCACACGTGTGCTTTTGGAGTTCAATCAATGTTCATAAAATCCCTAAATCTTGACGAAATGGAAAAGTCCATTTGCTATTGCTTATATCAATTTTCTGATCGCCAGTACATGCAAACAAGTCTAATATGTTTTCAAGAATCCATGCTGGCAAAAAAAGCAATTAAAAAACAGTTTGCCGGTATCATTCAAGCTGTGTTTTTACCATTGGAAAAGCAGATGTCCACTTTATGTCCTCCATAAATGCCCGATTAAAAAATCCTCCTTGTAAATGGGTTGTTTACAATGACTTTCACGCAACTGGGTCAGCCAAAAAAGCTCGTATTAAAAGGTTTTTCGTATTATCAGTGCTCGTATTAAGCAATAGTTCCCCATAGAAAAGTGTACAACTCGGTCGGGACCGGCGTGATATGCTCGTCTTAACAGGGATCTCCTCTTAAGAGAGCTCATATTAATGAGGTTCGACTGTACAAGTAATAAACTGCTCCAAACTGCTCATCAACCAAAATAATGACCTGAAATATAAAATGCTTGGAGTTAGGGGCCGTGCATAAAGTATGTACGCACGAAGGGGGGGAGGGGGGGTTAAGGCCAATGCGTACCGTACGCAAACGAAAATTTTGCATAGCATTATCGCGCGAAAAGAGAGGTAAAAAAACGTGAAAAAAGCACCGGGACTGTTTTGATTTTTCCTTGTTTTTTTCTTATTCAACATAAAAAATAGTAAATTCCATCTGTAAATGTATAAAAACCGGTTAAACTTTAGTCATTCATTACAGAATTTGAAAGTGACGTCCCAATAGCTGTACAGGCCCGGATTCCGGTGACATTTTTAATGATGCTAAAGCAAGGTACCATGAGAAGTGAAAAACCTAATGTGGAATGCGTATGCGTACAGGGGGGAGGGGGGGTTGGGACCACTGCGTACGCCATGCGTACAGAGGGGGAGGGGGGGTCAAAAAAGTCGGCATTTCGTGCGTACGTACTTTATGGACGGCCCCTTAGGAGGGCTGGCACATTTTGATCCTAGCAGGATCTTTATTGAAGGGGTGGGCCTGATTCGATAAAGATCCTGCTAGGATCAAAACGCGTCAGGCCCTCCTAACTCCAAGCATACTAGGAAGTAGTTTGATACATACCTCGCTGAAAACGGCAATCTGGATGCAAACTGGATCCTTGGATCTGAGTATGGGCCATTGCTAAGATTCTCTTGGGGTGTGGTGGAGAACATAGAGATGAGATTCTGTGGAGAGGATTGAGACCAGCCATGATGACCAGCCGAGTCAAAATTCGAGAAAAGTTACTAAGTTATCTATTAAGGAAAGGTCACAGCTAGCCTTAGGTAGACCTAACTTTGAAGTGAGCCATTTGAGGGCAAATTCGCAGATACCGGTACCCTATCGGACAAGCTAGGAGTATCCAAATTCATAGCTTTTAAAGTTGGGAGATGATAACATCTGCTGACCAGGGGCCAATTTCATTGCCTGCTTAGCACAAACATTTGCCAACCATGCAATTTCTGTCTTATAATAAAAACAGGATTAACAACCACATTTCCATGTGTTGTGTATCACTTGTGATTGTTGTTTGGCTGTTGTTCACTGACCATGAATAAAAAATGAAATTTTTCATGGTGGTTGAACAAGACATTTTGTGCTATCAAGCATCTTTTTTGTGCTTAACAGCTCCATCAAATTGGCCCGAGTCACAGCTGTGAACTAAGGACTACCGGTATTTGGATTGAGTATCTTATTTCCTTCTGTGTTCTAATAATCGGTTTGACCAGAGAAGGTCTATCATTTGGGTTGGACCAAAAGAGGGGATGTGACA